>CM047806.1:106305777-106458761 GCA_026214975.1 Gentiana macrophylla
TAGATCCAAAAATACACTATTATGTATGTTGTGTATTTTTTTGCCCCCTAAAATTTACACTCGCCTAGTATCGCCTCACCAGGGATCTCGTCCGCCACCGATAAGGAGGTAGCATTTGAGTTGAGAAGTTGGTTAGAAGTTTGTTAGATGTAATGATGAGTTTGTTAGTTTGTTAGATATGGTGGGTAGGGGTGATGAGTCATGCAAGAGTTAGTTACAAGCATGTGGAGTTTGTTGGGGAGGAATCTTTGCCATCATTGAAGGTAACATGCAAGGAAATGAGCCAAATATCTCCCACCTTCGTCCAAATTTCAGCTGTTTGGAAGAAAAATCATAACTTGAGTTGTAGACCTCCGATTGACGTGATTCAAAATGCGCTCAAAGCTCATTTCAGTATCTACAACTTTCATCAAGACCTCGTCCCCTGAAAATGCCTCTAAGTTGGGTCAAATTTCCATCGAAAACAGGTTACGGTAGAAGTGCGTTGGAAAATATTGATCCGCTGATCTCGTAAACTCGTGGCATCTTCTTCTCTTCCTCAAAAATCCATCTTTAGACTCAAAACATGTTGTTACATGGGATATTTTGAAAGCCTTAATCACCAAGTGTGGTGATCAAAATATCAAGGATATTTATTTTGTGATCAAATAAATATCCAAGGGAATATGCTTGAATATTCCTTAAAATATCCAAGATATTTATTTTTTGCAAGCTAAGCACACGGGTGATCATTCAAGCCTTGACGCCCGCCCCACTTCCTCTCGACGCCCATCCGGTAAGTTTCTCAACTCTCTGATCCGATTTCGCCCAAAGGACGCTGGCCACTTTTTTGACGCCACCCAAATTAAGACCACAAACTTGATTTCTTTCCTTAATCTTCCAATCTTCCATAAATCTCTTTAGCTCTTTCCAACTTCGAATTTAGCTCTCTAAAATCATCTTTTCCATCATCAATGAGTATCTACAAGAGGATCAAACATACCAAAGCGTAACATAATTCCAAAATAATATAAATTCATCATTTAAGCACATAATTCACACGCTTTTGCAATTTAACTCTTAAAAACATCATTTACTCAATATTTCAATATAACGCCGATTTCTATGGAAAACATCCATATATGGGGGAAATTGATAGAAAAATATATCGTTAAAAATCATACAATTTGACCCTAAACATGTACCAACTCTCCAACTTCCACAAAGCAGTGTATTCTCGGTAGATTGTTGTGGTTCTCAACAAGTTGCTCAACAACAACTTGTGCAACTTCAAAGAGGCTCAAGCAAATTTTTTACAGTGGAGGATTCAAAGAACTTCCACAACAAAGCTTAGGTCAAGAAACTCGCCATCATGATCCTCCAAAGAGATTGCTCAACAACAACCTCTACCATTTCAAGAGGGCTTAATAATTGTTAAGGGCTTAGCCTCAATAGCCTCTCCTTCCTCTTCTTCTCTCTCGAGCCTCTGTAGTCCTCAATTGTTTTCCTTGCCATGTTTCCTTTCTTGGCAATCTCTTTCATTCTTTTGGAAAGTTGCTATGTTTCACTTCAAGAGCCTTTCCTCTTCTATCGGCTTCCTTCCTCTGTCTCTTTAACACTTCAAAGAATGTGACTTTTTTTCTTAGCAACTACAAAGCAGGTCAAGAACCTCACTTTCACCGACCTCAAAGATACTCAAAGCCTCTGCTTGCTTTCTAGTCTTCCTAGGCTTTAACATTTCTATTATTTTTCTTGTATCAAGAAATTTTTCTCTTCCCAAGAACTTTCTTAGGTGCAAGAGTTTAACAACTTGCTTAACATGCTCACCACCAAAGATCATCATCTCCACCATCATTATCACTGTGTGGCCTCATCATCCACATCTTCATCATCAACCAAGCCAGAATAGGATAATCAATCTCTTTCTTCTATATGGATTTATTTAACTTTTCGTGCAATATCAAGAATTTCAAATGATTCAAAGAGGCCTCGAACTATCAATCCCAAAGGCAAAGCCTTGATTTCCTTGTCCCTTCTTTTTCTTCTTTTGCTACCTTCTTCATGTAGTGGACAAAGAATCCAGCCCAATCAAACTTCATGCTTCTGCAAATGATCATCAACAGTTCTATTTTGGGTCCTGATAAAGTATCCATGCTTCCAATGAGTCCTAAGATATTCTTTGCAATAATCTTGCTCAGCAGGTTATACTCATAACCAATATACTTCACATTAATGCCTGGAATTGATTTGATGGCATCATTGGTCTTGATTCTATCAACAAAATCCATTTTTGACAGTCCCATTTCCTCAGGATTTGTTGGAGCATCGCTTATCGGTGCAAAACTAAAAGCTTCCTCAAGAAGTCCGAGGAAACTTCAATCTCCGGCATTTATCAGAGTGGTGAATGCCTCTACCTTATCTTATTACAATATTTCTCCGTAAGCTAACAACATTTGTATATGATATTCTTTCCAACCTTATATTGAGTACATTTTCCGCACTCACATATCTTCTTATCCTTCACCAATATTGATAGCTAATTCTGCTTGGTTGGCATCAACAACAAAGCCTCTTACACTTTGACTTGTTCCGATTTGAACATCATCCTTTTCTGCCATTGTTTAAGAAAAATATGAAGAAGATAGCTCACAAATCTGTGTTCACACAGTGTATACGCAGAGAAAATTAGTCTGAGTTTTGAAAGTAACTTCTGTGTATAGGTCTATATATATAACAGAGAGTAGTGGTTAGAAACCGTCAGACCAAGTATTGTAGCATTAACCACGATTAAAGTTGGAATAAATGGGATCTTGACACGTGGCCCATTACTTATCCATAAATATTTGTAACCGTTAGATCGTGTAACTACGGTTATAAAGGTAGAGTAAATATCCCGCCATTTGCTTTTTGACTTTAGTAAAGTTTGATCAGAATGATTCTTCAAAGAACCTTGTCATCAAGAGATTTGGCTCAAGAAATTCGCCGATATAAAAGTCTCAAGCATCACGACAGAGTTACACCACGATCTTCTATTCCTCATTGTTTTATTCAATTGATAAAACAAGAAGAAGTTTAATACCAATGATTGATCTGTCAAGTGAGCTCACCCAAAAGGACAAAGACCAATCCCCTTGGCAACTTCATTTGCTCAACTGTCCAAACATAAATAAGTGTATGGAATTGTTGATACCAATGACTAGTCTGCTAAGTGAGCTCAGCCAACATAGCAAAGACTAACCCCCTTGGTGAATTCCAATACACAGCTGATCAAAGATGTGTCACCAACTTTATAATTCCAAGTTCAAATTTTAGTTTAACAAATCTTTCACTATCTAATGGTTTAGTGAAAATATCAAAAAGTTGATCTTCAAGAGGATGTAAAGAACTACCACATCTTTCTTTTCAACATGATCTCTTATGAAGTGATGTCTCACATCAATATGCTTGGTTCTTGAGTGCAAAACAGATTTTCTCGTGATTGCAATTGCACTTGTGTTGTCACACATTATAGGAATTTCTCTTCTTCAATTCCATAATCCCTTAATCGTTGTCTCAACCACAAGATTTGTGCACAAAAACTTCCAAAGAACAATATATTCAAATTTCAGAGTGGAAGTTGATATAGAATTGCTTGCTAAACCAGAAACCAAATATTTCCCATTAACCGATGTGTTCCTCGTGGTGCTTTTTCTATCAATCTTGCATCCAAAGATAATCGTAACTGAGTAGGATATAACCTTGAAACTTCCATCTTTTGAATACTATATTCCTACTCCCAAAGTCTCTTTTAGATACTTGAGAATTCTTTTAACTGCACCTAAATGACTTTCCTTAGGTTTTGATTGAAATCTTGCACAAACACCTACAAGAAAGGATATATCAGGTCTGCTGGCAATGAGATACATCAGACTGCCTATCATCATTCTGTATAAGGTCTGATCAACATCTTTGCCATCTTTGTCTTCATCCAATCTAATGTTTTTACTCATAGGAGTTGATACCTTGGTGCTGTTTTTCCATACCAAATTTCTTCAGTAGCTCCTTGGTGTACTTGGTTTGATGAATGAAGATTCCATCTTTCATCTGTTTGACTTGCAATCCCAAAAAGTAGTTCATCTCTCCCATCATACTCATTTGGAATTTACTTTTCATCGATTTGCAAACTTCTCACATAGCAATTCATTTTCGTAACCAAATATTATGTCATCTACATAAATTTGTACCAAATAGGTGTCAAGTTTCTTCATTGATTCTAAAAGAGTCTTGTCAATGGTACCTTTGTAAAACCATTGTCCACCAAGAATTGAGATAGAGTCTCATACCATGCTCTTGGTGCTTGTTTGAATCCATAAAGTGCTTTGTTGTGTCTATACACTTTATCTTCTTGATCTTTAACTTCAAATCCAGAGGTTGTCGAACATTGTCCTCCTCTTCCGTAATGCCATTCAAAATGCACTCTTGACATCCATCCGATATACCTTGAAGTTTTTATAAGCAAAGATATGCCAAGAATAATCTTATAGCTTCCAATCTTGCAACAGTGCATATGTCTCATCAAAATCTATTCCTTCCGCTGAGAATAGCCTTTGTTACTAGTCCGCCTTTATTCCTCACAATGGTACCAGATTCATCTAATTTGTTTCTCAGATACCCATTTTGTACCAATTATGTTTGCCTGACAGCCTTTCCACTAGTGTCCAAACTTCATTTCTTTCAAATTCATTCAACTCTTCTTGCATAGCAATTATCCAACTGATCTCAAATTACTTCTTCAACAACTTTAGGTTCCATTTGAGATAGAAAACAAGTAAACATTGCTTCTAATCGCCTTGTAGTCCTCACACCTTGTCAGATGTTGCCAATAACTTGTTCAAAGCAGGTGATCTCTTAACCATTGTGGATTCTCGTTAGATTGATTTTCAGAACATCATCTTCGCAGGGTCTACTGCTTTTCAACAGGGGTTCAAAGCAGATCCTTGAACCGCTTCAGCTTGTTGCATCAAGAGTGTTACCAAAGGTGTTCAAGAGGGGCGTAATCGTAAACCTTAAGTCATTAAACCTTTCCAAAACTTCAACACATTCTAGATCGTTGACTTGTTGATTCTTAGCGGTGTTCAAGCTTCATCTTCCATTCCAAAGGAACTTAGGTTCATCAAATACAACATGTATTGTTTCTTCATGTTTCAGTTGTCCTTTGTTCAAGACTCAATGCCTTGCTAACTGAAGAATATCCCAAGAAAATTCCTTCATCTGATTTTGGTTGGAATGTCTTCAATTGTTCCTTATGATTCAAGATAAAACACTTGCTTCCAAATGGATGGAAATAAGATATATTAGGTTTTCTTCCATTCCAATTCTCATAAGGTGTCTTCAGCAGCTTCTTGTTCACTGATGTTCTGTTTTGTGTATAGCATGCTTTATTAACTGCTTCAGCCCAATATCTTTCAGGTAGCAATGCTTCACAAATCATAGTTCTTCCTGCTTCTTTTAGAGTTCTATTTCTTCTTTCAAAGAACCCCATTTTGCCGAGGTGTACCAACAAAGAAATTTAGCTTGATGTAGTACACCATTCTGCTCACAATATTCTCTTATAACTTTATTGAGAAATTCAAGACTTTGTCTCGATATGATTTTCACTATCACACACTTTTCTCATTCTCAGAATCTCTTCAAAAGTTCTGGCATCTTTTGAAGTGTTTCACTTTTCTTGTTCATGAATATCACCCAAGTGTATCTTGAATAATCATCCACAACTACTAAAGTGTACTTCTTTCCTGTTACACTTGTTGGTGTTACTGGTCCAAATAGATCCATGTGCATCAACTCCAAAACACTTTTTGTTGATTGTTTAGTCTTTGACTTGAAGCTTGACTTTGTATGTTTACCTTGCTGACATGCATCACATAAAGCATCCTTCTTGAATGTGATCTCTCAAAACCAATCACAAGTTTCTTCTTCACTAACTGATTGATATCATCAAAATTTAGATGATTCAACTTCTTATGCCATAACTGCTAGGTGAAATTTATAGTGTTTTTAACGATATACTTTATATCAATTTCCCCATATGTGGATGTTTTTCATAGAAATCGAGCTTTATATTGAAGTATTGAGCAAGTGATGTTTTTAATGGGTTAGTTGCAAAATTGTATGATTTATGTGTAAAATTGATGGTTTTATATTGATTTGGAAGATACTACATTTTGCAATGTGTTTGATGTATTGTAGATACACAATTTTGACCAAAAAGAGGATTAAAAGAGGTTAACAATCGGATTAATGAAGAGGAGAAGAGATAAAGATGAAATCGATTGAAGATAAAGATGAGAAGATCGATTTTGAGCAAGTCGAACGCTCGCTCAAGTCCCGCCTGTGTTGGACGGGCGCCCATCAAAGTAAACGGGCGCCCAGTTGGCAAAACAAGATGTAGTCTTCGTGAAGTTGATGAACGGGCGCCCAAGCTTTCGGACGGGCGCCCATAGACCGACTTAGCAAAGAAATCGCTTTAAATCCCTATAAATATACGCATTCCTTAAACCCGCAAGGGGAGATACTAGATTGCATCTTACACTTAGAAAACTCTAATTTCGAGATCAAGTCACCTCGGCCGGCTGAGCCTTGGTGCTTGGCCGGCCGAGGGTGTTTCTTTTCCACTTTTTATTTTCGTTTTGCTGATGTTTTGATGCTGAGTGCTTGGGGCTGAGCAATTGTGCAAACGATGTGAATCCTTTTCAGCAGGTTTTTATATTTTCAATCTAAGTTTGTTTTGTGATTTAGATTAAAGTTGTATCTTTTCTATGCTTATGTGTTATGCTTATGATGTTTACCGTATGACGAGAGTCGGTGTAAACCTTAGATCACCATAGAAAAGATGGGATTTTTAATCTTGACATAACGAGAGTTGATAGGTTGAATATCTAGGTTGCTAGATTGATAGATCTTACACCTTGGTTTGAGAGCGTCAATCTTATATATCGAGAGATGAGAGATTGATAGGTGAATTATCTATGAGAGTAGGAATTCATACCTCCGTTAGGTGGACCACATCTTTAATTAAATCATCACAAGATAACTTTAGAGAGGAAATTAAGGGTTGCGGGTTCGGAGGAATATTTGTTTGTTCATTGTTTAATCACCATGATCATCTTCTTGTTTACTCATGCTTATTTTATAGTTTATTGTTTAGATTTCGCTGCTTTTATCCTTCCCGGCTTTGGACTCGACAATCCTCTCCGTCAGCTTTATTTTATCGCTTTTGTTTTAGTAGTAACAAATTAGAAGAATTAATAAACTAGATTAAACAACCTCGATTCCCTGAGATCGACTCCGGTATTAATCGCTATGCTACGATCCCTACACTTGGGGAATACCGGATTTATAAATTTTATTACTTGTTTGTTTTCCGTTGATAAAATCCAAGACAATAACCAATTAAGTTCTGACTTGGTATGCACAATCAGGCATGTTTCGAACAGCAGTAGACCAATCCACAACATACATGTTTTGTTGTCTTCTTCCAAATTAACTCAACTTGATCACCTCTTTCACTAATGACAATACATGTGTTTTTGTCAAACCGACCTTGTATCCTATGTCACAAAACTGCCCAAAGGCTCAAAGAGGTTGTAGTCTAGTCCTTCCACATATGCAACATTCCCGATTGTTAATCCATTTCTCACAAGTGTGCCATATCCTCTTGTGTATCCTCGTGTGTTCTTGTTGCCAAAGTTCACTTTGACCATCCTTTGCCACAAATCTTGACAAACAAAGGCTTATTCTTTGTCATATGTCCGAACATCCACCACAAAGTACCGCACACCCTACAAAAAAAAAGTTAATGCATCTTAGGTACCCAAACTTGTTTGGGTCCATAATGGTCATGGTAAGCATGACCTTGGCAAGTTTCCATAAGGTCTTCTTTGAAAGGTATCATACATTGTTTCATACATGTATTCCACACATCCAAAAGGTCTAGCAATTGGTTGTGTAGATTCACGATGCTTTCCGGCCTTTTGGAATATAAGGTTGTTTAAAGTGATTTCTTTTGTTAAAGCACTAGGATAACCATAGGTTTGTCAGTCTGCTAGAATGCCTCAGAATATGGAGTCTCACGAGGTCTTATATAAGTCCTCTCACGAGCCTTCACGATTCCATTTCTTAGGTTTTCCCTAGCAAAGATGGTTATATCTCGTTGTTTCTAGCAAGAGTGCAGGAATATTCCAATCCTCACTGGCAGAAGGAATAGCCTACCTTTCCCCCAGATAAGTATCCCTTGAATGATTAGCATTTTTGGATTTAGGATTCTTATCCTTGGAATATTTCTCGGTTTTTCCTTTTGTGGTCCAACAGACTTGGTAGCAGTCTACTATCAAGAGGTCTGTAAGGCACACAAGAGCCCTATCTTTAGATTTATTCTTTTATTAGAGTCGTTGACTTCCTTGACTTCTCGATTTTGCTTCCTTGAAGCTTTCTCAAGAGGCTTTACCGCCTCAAAGAACCCTTTGGGAGTTGGATCTCAGTGCAAGCACAAACTTAGGACCACCTCGTACTAGGTTCAAATGAGCTTATCGATCCACTCTTATTGGATTGTTGAGTTCCAAATCCAAGCCCTGCTCTATCACCATAAGGCTTTCCAGATTTGAATGCAAAGTGAGGAACAAGATGGTTCAAAGCAGACTCAAGCAGCTCATCGAATGTACAAAGCAGCTTATGCCGATTCTGCTAACTTCTTTTCCTTTCCTTTGAGAACTCTTAATTCAACATTTAATCTTTCAACTTCGATTGAAGAGCTTCTTTTCACATTTTCACAATCTCATAACCAAATTGTATTATCCTCGCTTGATTAAGGATGGCATCCAAAGTTTCTTCATTGTCGAATTTTTGGATTTGAACCACAAGTTGATTCAAAATCACTTACAAGCAGGAGTGTTTATAGATACAGCACTGTATACCTCCTCTGCTTCATCCATATTAGCCATTAAAGCATAATCTTCCATCTCAAAGAACAAGTGCAAGATCATCGATTCATTTCTTTTTCCTCGATTCTACTTCATATCCTCGATTCATCTTCAAAGAACCATAGCCTTCTTGCCATGTCTTCTTTGTTGGCTCTTGGTATTCAGAGGTCCGACAATCAGTCCGAATGTCCAGGCTTTTGCAATTAAAGCAAATATAATCGTGTTCCTTTTCTCGCTTTAATTCAGACAATCAGTTTTGAAGTGTCCTGGTTTCTTGCAATGATAGCATAAGTAATCATTAGCTTTCTTTGATTCATCCTTTTTCTTTTCACCGAATTTCTTTGTGAAATTCCTTGAGCACCCTTTCCGCTTTCATCATCCTGATTTTCTTGCTCAAGAGGGCAATCCGCTTCTTGCATCTCATCCAAGAGATCATCTTGAGCTCCTCGATGTTTCTTCTGATGTGAAGCAACCAACGCAGTTGGTCTTTGGCTCTTCTTTTCGGGCCAGCACAAACTTTTTGCTAAATTCATAGGCCTTAAGATCTCAAAACAGCTTTGAATGTGTCTTCTTCATGCAAACTCCTCATTTCTTCTATGGCGCTTACCTTCATCTCCTGCACTTCTTTGCGTAATGCTTCCAAGATTTTTGAGTTGATTTCTTCTTGTGAGTACTTCACACTCAAGAAGGTGAGTTCATCCATGATTGCATTGAATCTTGATTCCATTTGTTCAATGGTCTCATTTAGTTTCATTTTGAACTCCTCGAACTTCTTCTTTGCCACACCGATCTTGTTCTTTTGATTGCATCAAGGTTTTCACAGATTAATTGCAACTTATCCCAAAGTTCCTTTGCGCCTTTGCAATCTTTCACCTTCATATACATATTGCTATCCAAAGTTCTCAGATATAATATCAATAGCAATATTGTTGAGATTTGCTCTTTTCTATCTTCAAGAGTCCATTCCTTTTGGTTTTGGATCAGATCGGTCTCATCTCCCACTCATATCGACTTGGTAATCTATAAAGGGTCCATCCGTCAAAGACATCCATCATTTCATCACGTGTTGCAGCTAGATAAGCCTTTATACGACGTTTATACACATCAAAACGATCTAAAGAACACATCAACATTGTTCTAGCATACTGGTTGTTATCCATGATACAAAGCTTTGAAAATCAGAAACTTGAAAAAGTTTTCAAAGTATTTTCACCAAAGACAACAAGTCGGATTACTTCGTAACAAAAGCACTGCTCCGATATCAATTGTTGGTCCCTTGAAAAGGCTTTGGTTAAGTTTAAGGGGGGTGAATAAACTTAACACTTAAAACTTTTGAGTTAACAAAATCAAGAACTTCACCACCGCCGATACTGTAGTCTGGCCGATCGCTGAGATTATCGAATTTGTGGTGCTAAAATATATCAAAAATTAAGCCTTATTACTTGTTGTTAAATATGATACCAAGTATTAGATACTCAAGAGTGTATGTGTGTGATTCAATTGCTAGATTCAAGAGAGTGATGTGCTAGATAAACTAAATGCGTAATATAAATGCCGAAAGTAAGTAGGCGATTTTATAGTGGTTGCGGTGGGTGTAATCCTCGTCACCCACTCTTCTCCCTCGTGATGTTGGAGGTAATTTACTTGAGATTTTGAGGTAGTCATACAAAAATCCTAAGATGCTTGTCCTTCACCAATAACTATGGCTTCACAAATCAACACTTGGAGCAGTAGGATTGCCGCCCCAAAGTCTTCCACCGGTCCTTGAAGGGTAGGATTGCCTCTTCACCACTTCCACCACAAACAACAAATTCTTAACACAACTCGTGCTTCACTGCCCTCGTGAGATTCCTTTGTAAAAGAAAGTTTGAATCAAGTAAGTGATTCAAATTTTCAAAGCAGCTTTGATCAGATGATATGATCAAGAGCTTGATGTCTTCAAGTGTGTAAACTTGATGTAGCTTGAATGCATATTACACTTGAAGAATTTTATCAATCAAGAGCCTTATGCTCAATAGGTCATAGAGGTGTTTGATCGATTTAATTCGATTGCTCAAGATAGATCATTATTTTTCTTCAAAATCATCACTTGTATCCGAAAGTTAGAGTCCTCTATTTATAGGTAGAAATCCTTGTGACTTATGTTTGAAATTCATACATAGCCGCTTTTGGATTTGTCTCGATCTTGACTTGCTTTTTCTCGATCGTTTTAGGATCGACGCTGCCGTACTCTTTTTTGACAGCTTTACGCCTCATTCCACCTTTACTTGTATCCATTGGATAAAGGTCTGAATCTTTCCAACGTCCCTTTAATCTTAACCATTGATTTGTTTGATAAATCGAGGTTGTTAGTCGTCCCTTTCTTTGTAATCTTTCAATGTAGCCTTTGATTAAATCGAAATATGTGTCCAATGGTTCCCGAGAACATAAGTCTCATTGATATACACATCATCAAGAGTCGATCCTTATTTTGTAGTGTTTAAAACCACTTCAGCTAACTGTCTTTTGTCTAACTTTTATTTATGAAGTTAGATTACACATTTTTGCACATAACTAAGTTCCAATCACCACTTAACTTGTGGAAGTTTGCGTTCTCAGCCTGGCCATTTCCCTGCGGATAGCATACTGACGATTGCCAATGTTTGACGTTGTTCTCTTCGCAGAATGTGTCGAACTCCTCCCTGAACTGAGGTCTGTGATCTGACACTATTACTCTAGGGACGCCGAATCTGGTCCATATTTGGTCGAGCAGAAAATAGGTTATATTCTTGGTATTGATTTTTACCAAGGCTTTGGCTTCAATCCACTTGGTGAAATAGTCCACGGCGACCACCACATATCCGCATCCTGAGCGGCTTTTTTTTAATGGCCCGATAAGGTCGATGGCCCACATGTCGAAAGGCCATGCGGCTACGACAATGCTTTGTTCAACTGATGGTAGCCTAGGAATATCCATGAATTTTTGACACACGACGCATGCCTTAGCATACTCCTTGGCGTCCTCCGCGAGTTTCGGCCAATAATATCCTGCTAATAAGACTTTCTGAGCGAGGGTACGGCTTGTGGGATGGCCGCCACATATCCCTTCATGCAGCTCTATGAGGATTCCGTTGACCTCTTCGGTCGCACGATCTCAAAGAATGGTTTGAGAATGACCGCCGGTATAAGACATTGTTTAAGATGGTGTATCCGCGGCTCTTCTGATCAGGGCTCTTGCCTCGATTGGTTTTTCGGGAAGCTTTCCAAAGTTGATGTAATCTCTCATGAAATCAATCCAGCAAGGGTTGGTGCATTGTAAGTCCATTACCTCGATCCTGCTGATGGCGGGTCCCGGCGTATATTCTACCATAATCGAGGGGTTGCTTATTTCGCCCTCGCCGGTTAGGTTGGATAAATAATCACTCTGTGATTCTCTCTCGGGAATGTTGGTAAATTTGCAAGACTCGGTCGCTTCCAAACCTCTTGACGAGATTAATATATTTTTGCAAAATTTCGCAGCGGATGCCGAATCGACCCGCTTACTTGATTGACGACCAATTGTGAGTCGCAGAAACCTCGCACATTTTCGACCTTCATGGCTCTTGCGAGCTCAAGTCCCGCGATGACCGCTTCATATTCTCGCTCGATTGTTTGACACAAAGGAAATTAAATCTCAAGGCTTTCGATTTCTTCCGTTCCAGGCTCGAGTAAATGATACCCGCACCGCAACCCTTGAGATTGGCGGCGCCATCGACGTAGAGCCGCCAACAAAGGACTTGGCCGAGGCGAGGCTCGCCCACGTGGTAGCTCTGCTGACTATGGCTTGCTTTGGTTTGTTGCGGGGATATCCTTATTGAAACTTGTTTCGCGATGAAATCGGGCAATGCCTGAGCTTTGACGGCCTTTCGGGTTCGTGACCGATATCGAATTCGCGAGCTTGATGGCCCGGCGAGCATGCGACTGCACAAGTCCGGTTTGTGGAGGACTGGCTTGAGCGTGCGCCTGACAAGATTATTATTGAATGCGACGAAAAATAAGCCCTTAATTTTCGGGCGGCGATAACAACGCAGTAGGCTAATTTTTCGATATTAAAATAGCGACTTTCCACTGGGCTTAAAGCCTTAGAGACATAATAGACAGGCTTTTGCGAGGTACCCTCCTCTTTAATAAGTGCTGCGGCGACGGCCCTATCTCGAGGCGCCGATATAATAAAGAAGACGCCCTCGATCGCAGGACTGGTAAGCAGAGGCGGCCTTGACAGGTAGGCCTTGAGCTCTTCGAAAGCTTGAGAGCATTCCTTTGTCCACAAAAAGGTTTTTTTCTCTTTTAGAATTTTAAAGAAGGGCAAGCTTTTCTCGGCGGATTTTGATATAATCCTTCCTAGGGCTATCAACCTTCCATTCAGCCTTTGAACCTCCTTAACGCTGGTTGGCTCGCTCATATTTATTGGCGCCTCGATTTTTTATGGGTTTGCCTCTATTCCCCTCTGACTAACCATGAAGCCCAAAAATTTCCCGCCTGACCCCAAAGGTGCATTTTGGCGGGTTTAACTTCATCGAGTGACTTTTTACGCTTGTCGGCCTCTCGCTAAGGTCCTCCAGATGATTCGCGACTTGATTTCATGACCATATCGCCGATGTAAGCCTCCATGTTTCGCTTATTTGTGTATCAAAACTTTGTTCACCATCCTTTGATATGTCGAACTCAAGCGTTTTTAGACCAAACGGCATCATCTCGTAATAATATAGTCCTCCGGCGGCCCTGAAAGCCGTTAGCTCTTTGTGTGAATGTTGTTCTGCTTTGGTTTTGGTTTTCCCAGGGGACGGCTCTTCGCTGGCCCCCATCATCCGAGCCCTTTCTAGCATCTCCCCGAGACCCGCTTTTGGGGCCGCAGTTAAATTCTCGCTTTCATCGGACCCTTAGCGATCCCTCGTGAGGAAACATGTTATAATCAAGGCATCTCGAATGTTTCTTGTCCGGTCGCACACTCGGACGAACCTCTCATAGTATTCTTTTCCAGACTCATGCCCTCCCATGCGAACCTCATAAAGGTCTTCTATGGTTTTCTTAGGTCTGCTTGCCGATTCGAATTCTCTGACGAATTTTTCCGATAAGTCCTCCCAACTTTTAACTGAGCCGCGGGGAAGCCCGCGTATCCGTGACGCCGCTCGCCTCGCATGCTACCGACTGTGCGATGCACCAGCGGACTTGTTCTCGAGTTGCTAAGGTTATGCGCCCTGGAAAGCGGTGAGCCAATCGCTCGACAAGAGTTGCCATTGTAGTAATTATAGCCGGGTAGCTAACCTTTTCATTGCTTGCGTGTAATGTCTCGTGATTCTTTTAGCGAGCACGCCGATTCTCGAGACCGGTGCGCCCTTTTCGACGGGCCTTGATTTCCTTAGCTCGCGAGCTCATTTTTCATTATCTCCATTTGTTCTCGCCATGGCAGAGTCGAACTGGTCGTGATAAAGGCTCGCCATCACCCCGCTTCTGCTCAAGCGCCTCGATTCTTCATAGTCTTATGACCCCTCCTGGCGAGCCCTTTTCTCCTTATTATTATCCGAGCGCCCCGCGCGCGCTCCTCCTCGTCGTGGGGTATTCCTCCTCCCGGAAGGCCGAGACGACTTGGGCCGAGGCCTTGTCCTTCTCACCTAACCTTTGAAAGCCGATCCTTTTCGAGTGTCTTTCCTCTTTGGTGATCGCGATCTGGGGGTGCCGAGTTTTGCGCGATCTTTCTCCTTAATCTTTTGCGACCCGACGAATGCACACTCTCCTCTATCTCAATTTCTTGAATCTGACTTTGGCGGGTTTTATTTATGTCCGCGGGAGCAATTTCATTTCTATGAAGGTTCGGGGTCGACGCCATCAGGGGCCTGGCCTTTGCTACCAAAGAGAATTAGTTAAGTACATAGTTTCCGTGATACTTCGATATTCTCTCATTTCCGCAATCTCGTGATCCTCCCGGAGCCTGGTCTTGTCTCGGGGTCGACTTTTGACTCACTGCGACCTTGCTCTCTCTTTGCGAGCCTCTCTCTAGCGCAAATAAGCAAATGGCCTCTCTGAGACTTGGCCTTTGGTTAATGACATTCCCAAGCGCCGCTAGCGATAGACTCCTCGCTGCGACCTTTCTCCTTCAAGCAGGAGATTGTCAAGTGTTTCTCCCACTCCTCTCCACGAGCCTCGATGTTGCGCCGCCTTTTGCCGGGTCTTGGGAGTCGATGTTCTTTACTTCGCCATTTTTCCGGAGTGTTTCGTTTAGGTAAGGGTTTTTCTTTGTAAGATTATCTTTTTCTGGAACGCAACTTGGACGACTGAAAATGACCGGATGTTCTTTGGCTGGCGGAGGTGAGATTCCTTTGATCCGCCGTGTGTTATTGTTCTTCGTTTCCCGGTAACGGAGCCAACTGACGATGCAGAAAACGTCACGATGGCATTGCGGTGTTAATGGTGTGGATATCTGGCTTGTGTGTGAGTAGATTATTTATATGTTAGCCGGAGATAGGCGGTGATGAAAAGAAGATGGTGAAATAAGCTTGTTCTTGCAGAGCTTTGGCCTGTTATTTGTGCATTTAGAATATATATGATTAGGTTACACAAGACTTCCTTTTATAGGAAGAATAAACTTAGGGGTGAAGTAAAGATCAAGTGCGTGCAGTATGTTTTAGTCACTAGTCTTAGCAAATAAGTAAATACTAAATATCTGTCATCAAGTGGGTTAAATATATAGTAGCAAGTGGAAGTAATATCCAGGCGGCGACCCCTTATGGTCGCCAGGGTCGCCAGCCTCGTCTGGCCTTCATCCCCTGTTTCTTCTCAAGTCTTGCGCGGCTCCCTTAAAGAGCATTATATTTTTGATCGCCCATCGGCCCCTAGCTTTGACGAGATTCCAAGAGGGACTGTGGGCGGCGGCCTTGCTCTTAATACCTTTTGGCGTCGCCGTATATGTGGTCGCAGCCTCCTAGGCGCGGTCCCACTGGAGGCGATATATTTGGTATCATCATCAGGTATGTGGGAGTCGAATTTCTGCTGTGAATTCATGAAAAGGTTCATGAATTCATGTTCTAGGGTTTTGGTTCGTAGTTCTTTGTTTGGAAGCTTTGATCATCAATTAATTCATGTTAATTGTGATCTTTTAGATCTTGTTTGAGGCCTGTTTAAGTGCTGCAGAGATTGGTTTTGGTTTGTGGCTTCAATCAAGTAAGAGGCTCTTCCTTTTGTATGCTTTAGTTGTATGATGACATGATTAGATGATGTTAGAAGATTTTTATGTTATGAATTGTTTGTAGAAATATGTTTAAAGGTTGTTGTTGTGTTTAGTAGTACTTTATGAGACTTTTTGAGGCTGTTTTTGATGTTGTTTTGTTGAGTTTTTGGCTGAAAAATGTATTAAAAGCAAAGGCAGATTTTCATTAGGTTTTAGAAAGTTGTTTTAGCTTGTTTTGAGTACTTTTCAAGTGTACCAAGTTGGGGATCAGCCCTAACTTTACAATGATGTTATAAAGAAGATAAATGAACATGAACAAGCCTTGATTAAGCTTCCGATGCATTTAGTTCCGCACCGAATGTACTCTTCAAGGGAGTTGAAGTTCGGGACCGTCGGAAGAGTATGATTGTTCTGTGCTTTGATGAATTAGTATTCATCAATGTCTCGTGTAATTGCTAGCTTGAGTCTAAGAGTCTAAGAAGAGGGAGTAGGAGCTTTTTGTCCCGAATGAACCTAGGTGGCTAGCTAATCACTTAATAAACGATTTGACTAGATAAAAGATTAAACATCATGAGAGCTTGGATAGGCACAAGATAATATCGGCAATGTGAGGTTTGGCCAGATAAAGTGGTGATGATCACCGCCGGATTCTAGACCCGCTAGATAAAGTAGTGATCATTCCGCCGACAAACTCACGAACGAGATAGACATTCACCGGTCACTTTTTTAGTGGTTGGCCAAACAAAGTGGAATGATCTGTCTCGGGACCGCTAGAGATTTATCTCTATAGGTTGCGCGCTTTTGTTTTAGTGCATATCTCACTAAGTGTAGTGCCCTCAAAACATGTCAGTAACAAAGATAAGTTAAGATAGAAACGCTTAGTCACGAAGTGTTGATGAGCACTTAGTGAACCATAGATTGAGTCGGTCACTTGAAAGATAACTTAAATAATAATGTGAATCTTAACGTTGTAAAACTTAAAGTATACAATAGCTTCTCACTCTTACTAAGTACTTTGTACTTACCTCAATTGCATATGTTGTTTTGTGTGCTTTTGGGGTGAGAAGACGAACAGGTTGTCCTTGAGCTCGTTGAGGAGTTCGATGATGTTTTGATGACGTTGGTGTTGATGATGCTTTCTTTTACTTTCTTTTAAAGGTTGTACTATAGTATGTTGTAGATTCTAAATTAGCATGTTCTACTTTCATTCCAAGTTTATAAGACAAGGGTTGTATCTTTTTTTTTTAACATCGTACGTTGTAAGCTTTATCTCGTTGTTGTAAGCTTTTCCTTTCTACCCCTAGTCGGTTTGTATTCTATTCTAGTAGCATTTATGATTTTACCCGAGCCTTTTGGGCTTCCGTTGCTTTAATTATGATACGACGACGTAGAGGCTGGCGTATAATATTGGATTTATTTAATGTTATACGCTACCGAACGCTCTCTTCCGGATAAGGGCTCGGTATCCGGGAGCGGGCGTTATAGCTTGGTATCGAGACAAGCGCCTCCTTGCTTTTCTAGGCTTCCATCTCTCCATTCCCTATGATAAGACTTCTTTAGACCACTTAGTAACCATTCTGACTTCCTTGATCTTTTAGAATGGTAGGAACCCGTAGAAGTTTCTTTACTAACCTAAGTTCTATTCTCAAGATAAGGTATCTTGGATCTTTTAGAACCTTTCTGATCTATCTTGTTCTTGGTGGTAATTTTCGTAAAGCTAATAATCCTTATACCGTGGTTAGTTTTCACTAGAGGCATGTGAAGTGTCTTCTTAGGCCAAGGTTAGGTTGTGTTCTAATCTCACATCTTTTATGTGATGCCCTCAAGTTTGTTCCTTCTCGGGTCCTTAATAGAATCCCTATCTTCTTTCGACCTTTCAGACTTTTCTCTCTTTACTCTTCTCTTGGAGGATTTAAAGTTTTCTTATTGCGACTTTTTGATTTAATCATTTCTTTGATTTTATAATTTGGTGTTATGCAAAACGAGTAAACGATTTTGTTCACGTTTTCTATATGTCTTTTAATATCATTTCGATGTTTCAAAAAATTATGTAAATTTGCAGTCACTTAGAAAATTTCCTTATCTACAATTTCTCTTTTGGCATCAACTTAGTTTTCAATAGTGTTCATAAATTGTTTAACAAGGAGGAGTACTGCTCAGAAAATTCTGCAGCGGTACTTTACTTATGAATCTGTTTTGAATAAGCTAAATACCTCCAAATGACTTGAATTTTTGATATGTTGTAGATAACTTTCTGCTCTGCAATTTTTGTTTTGGAGTCAAGTGCAAATTCTTTCTGGTTTGAGTATAATCTGCAAAACAATGCAGATTATAAATTTCTGAAATTTTTGACAGCTTGCAAAGAAATGACTTAAAATAATAATTATTTTAACCAACTTATGCTTTTCCAAAAATTCTGAATTTTGAGTAGAATATGTAAAACCTGTATACCTACAACTTTTCTTTTACATCAGCTTCAAAATCAGTTTGGTGTGTTCTATGCAAGTCAATCATTTCATGGTTGATGTATGTACTTAAACTTTTAAAACCATTTAAGTACCTGTGCATGAAAGGCTAGACAACATTCTTTCACCTTGGAAGTTTAGTGTGGGGTTATAGGTGTTGGGAAGGCGTTGTAGTATAAGACTTTTAACTTAGTTGTTAGCCAAAATAAGAAGTTTAGTAAGTAGATATTAAGTGTTGTAGATTTAATACCCTTCATGACAAGAAACAATTACATGGTGACTTTCCAATCCCACGCTTTCTTTGACGGTGCTCTTTTATACTCATTGGTTTCATACTTAGTTACCTCTAATTTCAAATGTTTCCCCATGCATACTATTTGTAACCAATGTGCTTGCTAGATCATCCATTTGAAACTTTTGAACTCTGTAAAAGTCCTTTCATTGCGAAGTTTTGTATTCCTAGTGTGCACATACTTTGATGTGTCTTATTTTTTTTATGAAGATATTTTTATCATGTCAAATGCTGGACTTAAGGAAATAAGTTTCTCATCCTTCAAACTTTTGAACTGACAACTGCATACCCTTCCAATGCATCATGTTTAGTGAATTCGGGACAATACACTTTTGCATCCTAGTGATTACCTTTAATGCATCCCTTACACGATGTTTTAGTGCAGAAAACTTTTTGTTTAAAGACTCAACTCTTTTATTAGAATTTTATACCATTTCGATAACCGGTTGAAAGATCAAACTTTCTCAAAACATCCATTTTAATTAAATATCCTTTTGTCTTCCGGTAAGTATACGTGAACAATCATTTCTTACCTAAGTGTCATTTAATAGCTCCAAACTACGTTTAGAAAATTATATATATATATATATATATATATATATATATATGTTCAAAAGTCCTATCGATAATTACTTTCAAAGTACTGCATCTTTTACTCCCTTATGAATTTTTTTTTTGACTAAGCAAGTTGTCGAACCTCTTTTACGTCTCATGCATGTCTTTTAAAGTTTTTTTTTTATAAAGAATTTTAGCCTGCAACTTATTTTGTTAAGAGTATTCCTCGACAAAATTTGCTACAAGTGTTAAGTTGTTTTGTCTTATTTTAAACCTTCCTTCTTCAAATTGGAAGAAATGGCTTTCTGATTTATTTTTTTTAAACAAAGGGCTGTCCTCATTCCTTTGAACATATGCACCCTTGATGCAAACCTTTTAACAATTTCACAATAGCCCTTCTTGTGTTAGTCTTTGAACGACACGAAAACATGTATTATTTGAAACTCTTGTGTTTTCTTTGCACAGTCGTCACTTATGATTTTTTTTTCACGATGCACTTCTTCGATTTACCTTTATCATTGAACCTTTGGAGAAGATATTCCCCGCTTTCAAAAAAAATTACTGCAACGATTGTTGAAAGAAATAGAAAATGCATTCTCTGAGTTCATTTACTTTCTTTTCCACGTTATCATTCATGACCTCTTCGCAACATTTCTTCAATTTACTTGGATTTTCATCATGAAAACTTTCGAGAGAATATTACTCATCTTCAATTTTTATTATATATATATCTCTATATATATATATATATATATATATATATATATATATATATATATATATACACATATTTGAATAAGATTTGAAACTTCTTCTACTTCCAGACCTTTTACATTTGAACTCTTTAATAGCTAAGTAAGAAAATTTATATATATATATATATACACATATTTGAATAAGATTTGAAACTTCTTCTACTTCCAGACCTTTTCTGTTGAACTCTTTAATAGCGAAGTAAGAAAATTTATTCTTTTGCATTCAATCATACCAATTACTTCAAGGGAAAGGAAAATGTTTTCAATATGGATTATATAGGATGATCTTTTGGTTGCAACAAATGTCCCAGCAGAGAACTCTTGTTTTATCGATTTTATCACAAGTGGCCTCATCTTGGTAAATTTTATATGTCATCCATTTTGTGTTATCCAAACAAATGTTTTACTATATGCATGTGAACCAAGTTCAAACCATCTTTCATTTTGTGTTACGCACACAAAATTTCCCATTTGTTATCTCCTTTAGTAGTATCGCTTTCAAAAGACTTTTATAACCATTCTTACCTTTCTTCTGGAATCAAGGTGAGAATAAGTTTAAAACGTTGTTTCTTGTATATGTTTTGCTTAAAAATAAATTCTTTTATAGCTCCAGTCTTCTGTTGGACGATAAAATTATGGTCGCTGATAAACTCACTGTCAAAAGTTGTTTTCTTGTCTATAGGAAAGCCTTATAAGTTTGGTAGAAGATGTTTATATGGTTTCCTTTTTGAAGACTAGTAAAGATTGAAGTATGTCTATGGTTTGGGTGTGCTATAGATGGTTTAGTGCTGGATTGATAACAAGACGGAGTTGAAGTTCCTTAAGTTAATAGCTAGTTTCTTGAAGGTAAGGCGGATGTATAGGTCAAAGCAACCCTCGTATAAGTATGGAAACATCTGTAAGGGTGACAAATGGACGAAGCACCTAGAAGAATACTACTTGTTAATTAGTGGATTGATGTATGACTTTTGGGACAAAGTGTTATAGGAGGAGCTTAAGAAGTTAGGTAGTAGAGTTGAGTATAAGGTAGATGAAAGGTGTGAATAAGCTAAGAGGAGTGCTGGGGTCTGTAATACAAGATTAGTTGTGTTGGACGCCATGAAGTCTGGACGATGAAAATACTAAGGTTCAAATCAGTTGGAGATAACGTTTTGTTTGAAGGTGAACTAAAAAGTAGGCAAGTTGGTATCTAAGATGTAAGAGGAGTTGGTTCTGGCAAGTTTCGAGGGCGAAACTTCTTTAAGGGGGGAAGAATGTAACATCCCGACTTTTTGGAAAATGGCAAAAGTGGCATTTAACAAAATGCGGATTTTATTTTATTTTTAGTTAAAGGATTTAAAGTATGTATATATATATTCAAAATATATATAAGAAAAGAAAAGAAAAGAAAAGAAAAGAAAGAAAGGAATTAATTTTGGGAGTTATGAATTAATAACTATATATTTCTTTATTATTATTATTATTTTATTTTAGGAGGTTTTTTTGGGGAATTAACTTCCCATTAAGGTAGTGGTAGCCAATGGGAGTTTTTCGTAAATCAGATATTTAAACACAGAAACATCAACGTTGAATAGAAAAAAGAGAGAAAAGGAAGAAACTTCAAAATTCATATCTTCCAATCCGTAGTTCCGTTTTGCAGCCATAAATAGTCAAAACGATCGTCTCCAAGCGTATATTATTCTAAAAATACTCTTACAGAAGTAATCCAGGTATGGTTAACTCGTTTCTGCTGCAAAAATCGTAAAGGATCATGTTGTTTTGTGTTTTAGGATTTCGGTCATAACTTTTGATCCGTGAATCCGTTTAGAAATCCGAAAGTACCGCTGGAATCGTGAGAAGACGAGGATCGTTTTGATACTAGAATTTGAGTCTGATTCTCAGGTATGTGGGAGTCGAATTTCTGCTGTGAATTCATGAAAAGGATCATGAATTCATGTTCTAGGGTTTTGGTTCGTAGTTCTTTGTTTGGAAGCTTTGATCATCAATTAATTCATGTTAATTGTGATCTTTTAGATCTTGTTTGAGGCCTGTTTAAGTGCTGCAGAGATTGGTTTTGGTTTGTGGCTTCAATCAAGTAAGAGGCTCTTCCTTTTGTATGCTTTAGTTGTATGATGACATGATTAGATGATGTTAAAGATTTTTATGTTATGAATTGTTTGTAGAAATATGTTTAAAGGTTGTTGTTGTGTTTAGTAGTACTTTATGAGAATTTTAGAGGCTGTTTTTGATATTGTTTTGTTGAGTTTTTGGCTGAAAACGATTAAAACCAAAGGCAGATTTTCATTAGGTTTTAGAAAGTTGTTTTAGCTTGTTTTGAGTACTTTTCAAGTGTACCAAGTTGGGGATCAGTTCCTAACTTTACAATGATGTTATAAAGAAGATAAATGAACATGAACAAGCCTTGATTAAGCTTCCGATGCGTTTAGTTCCGGCACCGAATGTACTCTTCAAGGGAGTTGAAATCCAGGACCGTCGGAAGAGTATGATTGTCTTGTGCTTTGATGAATTAGTATTCATCAATGTCCGTATAATTGCTAGCTTGAGTCTAAGAGTCTAAGAAGAGGAGTAGGGAGCTTTTGTCCCGAATGAACCTAGGTGGCTAGCTAATCACTTAATAAACGTATTTGACTAGATAAAAGATTAAACATCATGAGAGCTTGGATAGGCACAGTACAATATCGGCAATGTGAGGTTTGGCCAGATAAAGTGGTGATGATCACCGCCGATTCTAGACCCGCCCCGGATAAAGTAGTGATCATTCCGCCGGACAAACTCACGAACGAGATAGACATTCACCGGTCACTTTTTTTAGGGTTGGCGGACAAAGTGGAATGATCGTCTCGGGACCGCTAGAGATTTATCTCTATAGGGTTGCGTCTTTTGTCTTAGTGCATATCTCACTAAGTGTAGTGCCCTCGCAAACATGCTGTAACAAAGATAAGTTAAGATAGAAACGCTTAGTCACGAAGTTTTGATGAGCACTTAGTGAACCATAGATTGAGTCGGTCACTTGAAAGATAACTTAAATAATAATGTGAATCTTAACGTTGTAAATCTTAAAGTATACAATAGCTTCTCACTCTTACTAAGTACTTTGTACTTACCTCAATTGCATATGTTGTTTTGTGTGCTTTTGGGGTGATAAGACGAACAGGTTGTCCTTGAGCTCGTTGAGGAGTTCGATGATGTTTTGATGACGTTGGTGCTGATGATGCTTTCTTTTACTTTCTTTTAAAGGTTGTACTATAGTATGTTGTAGATTCTAAATTAGCATGTTGTACTTTCATTCCAAGTTTATAAGACAAGGGTTGTATCTTTTTTTTTTACATCGTACGTTGTAAGCTTTATCTCGTTGTTGTAAGCTTTTCCTTTCTACCCCTAGTCGGTTTGTATTCTATTCTAGTAGCATTTATGATTTTACCCGAGCCTTTTGGGCTTCCGTTGCTTTAATTATGATACGACGACGTAGAGGCTGGCGTATAATATTGGATTTATTTAATGTTATACGCGCCGAACGTTCTCTTCCGGATAAGGGCTCGGTATCCGGGAGCGGGGCGTTACAGTTGGTATCAGAGACAAGCGTTCCTTGCTTTTCTAGGCTTCCATCTCTCCATTCCCTATTATAAGACTTCTTTAGACCACTTAGTAACCATTCTGACTTCCTTGATCTTTTAGAATGGTAGGAACCCGTAGAAGTTTCTTTACTAACCTAAGTTCTATTCTCAAGATAAGGTATCTTGGATCTTTTAGAACCTTTCTGATCTCTCTTGTTCTTGGTGGTAATTTTCGTAAAGCTAATAATCCTTATACCGTGGTTAGTTTTCACTAGAGGCAAGTGAAGTGTCTTCTTAGGCCAAGGTTAGGTTGAGTTCTAATCTCACATCTTTTATGTGATGCCCTCAAGTTTGTTCCTTCTCGGGTCCTTAATAGAATCCCTATCTTCTTTCGACCTTTCAGACTTTTCTCTCTTTACTCTTCTCTTGGAGGATTTAAAGTTTTCTTATTGCGACTTTTTGATTTAATCATTTCTTTGATTTTATAATTTGGTGTTATGCAAAATGAGTAAACGATTTTGTTCACGTTTCTATATGTCTTTTAATATCATTTCTGATGTTTCAAAAAAATTATGTAAATTTGCAGTCACTTAGAAAATTTCCTTATCTACAATTTCTCTTTTGGCATCAACTTAGTTTTCAATAGTGTTCATAAATTGTTTAACAAGGAGGAGTACTCTGTTCAGAAAATTCTGCAGCGGTACTCTTACTTATGAATCTGTTTTGAATAAGCTAAATACCTCCAAATGACTTGAATTTTTGATATGTTGTAGATAACTTTCTGCTCTGCAATTTTTGTTTTGGAGTCAAGTGCAAATTCTTTCTGGTTTGAGTATAATCTGCAAAACAATGCAGATTATAAATTTCTGAAATTTTTGACAGCTTACAAGAATGATCGACGAAAATAATTATTTTAACCAACTTATGCTTTTCCAAAATTCTGAATTTTGAGTAGAATATGTAAAACCTGTATACCTACAACTTTTCTTTTACATCAGGTTCAAAATCAGTTTGGTGTGTTCTATGCAAGTCAATCATTTCATGGTTGATGTATGTACTTAAACTTTTAAAACCATTTAAGTACCTGTGCATGAAAGGCTAGACAACATTCTTTCACCTTGGAAGTTTAGTGTGGGGTTATAGGTGTTGGGAAGGCGTTGTAGTATAAGACTTTTAACTTAGTTGTTAGCCAAAATAAGAAGTTTAGTAAGTAGATATTAAGTGTTGTAGATTTAATACCCTTCTGTGACAAGAAACAATTACATGGTGACTTTCCAATCCCACGTTTTCTTTGACGAGGTGCTCTTTTATACTCATTGGTTTCATACTTAGTTACCTCTAATTTCAAATGTTTCCCCATGCATACTATTTGTAACCAATGTGCTTGCTAGATCATCCATTTGAAACTTTTGAACTCGGTAAAAGTCCTTTCATTCATGAAGTTTTGTATTCTAGTGTGCACATACTTTGATGTGTCTTATTTTTTTATGAAGATATTTTTATCATGTCAAATGCTGGACTTAAGGAAATAAGTTTCTCATCCTTCAAACTTTTGAACTGACAACTGCATACCCTTCCAATGCATCATGTTTAGTGAATTCGGGACAATACACTTTTGCATCCTAGTGATTACCTTTAATGCATCCCTTACACGATGTTTTAGTGCAGAAAACTTTTTGTTTAAAGACTCAACTCTTTTATTAGAATTTTATACCATTTCGATAACCGGTTGAAAGATCAAACTTTCTCAAAACATCCATTTTAATTAAATATCCTTTTGTCTTCCGGTAAGTATACGTGAACAATCATTTCTTACCTAAGTGTCATTTAATAGCTCCAAACTACGTTTAGAAAATTATATATATATATATATATATATATATATATATATATATATATATATATGTTCAAAAGTCCTATCGATAATTACTTTCAAAGTACTGCATCTTTTACTCCCTTATGAATTTTTTTTTGACTAAGCAAGTTGTCGAACCTCTTTTACGTCTCATGCATGTCTTTTAAAGTTTTTTTTTTATAAAGAATTTTAGCCTGCAACTTATTTTGTTAAGAGTATTCCTCGACAAAATTTGCTACAAGTGTTAAGTTGTTTTGTCTTATTTTAAACCTTCCTTCTTCAAATTGGAAGAAATGGCTTTCTGATTTATTTTTTTTAAACAAAGGGCTGTCCTCATTCCTTTGAACATATGCACCCTTGATGCAAACCTTTTAACAATTTCACAATAGCCCTTCTTGTGTTAGTCTTTGAACGACACGAAAACATGTATTATTTGAAACTCTTGTGTTTTCTTTGCACAGTCGTCACTTATGATTTTTTTTTCACGATGCACTTCTTCGATTTACCTTTATCATTGAACCTTTGGAGAAGATATTCCCCGCTTGCAAAAAAAATTACTGCAACGATTGTTGAAAGAAATAGAAAATGCATTCTCTGAGTTCATTTACTTTCTTTTCCACGTTATCATTCATGACCTCTTCGCAACATTTCTTCAATTTACTTGGATTTTCATCATGAAAACTTTCGAGAGAATATTACTCATCTTCAATTTTTATTATATATATATCTCTATATATATATATATATATATATATATATATATATATATATATATATATACACACATATTTGAATAAGATTTGAAACTTCTTCTACTTCCAGACCTTTTCTGTTGAACTCTTTAATAGCGAAGTAAGAAAATTTATTCTTTTGCATTCAATCATACCAATTACTTCAAGGAAAGGAAAATGTTTTCAATATGGATTATATAGGATGATCTTTTGGTTGCAACAAATGTCCCAAGGAGAGAACTCTTGTTTTATCGATTTTATCACAAGTGGCCTCATCTTGGTAAATTTTATATGTCATCCATTTTGTGTTATCCAAACAAATGTTTTACTATATGCATGTGAACCAAGTTCAAACCATCTTTCATTTTGTGTTACGCGTCACAAAATTTCCCATTTGTTATCTCCTTTAGTAGTTTCAGTTTTCAAAAGACTTTTATAACCATTCTTACCTTTCTTCTGGAATCAAGGTGAGAATAAGTTTAAAACGTTGTTTCTTGTATATGTTTTGCTTAAAAATAAATTCTTTTATAGCTCCAGTCTTCTGTTGGACGATAAAATTATGGTCGCTGATAAACTCACTGTCAAAAGTTGTTTTCTTGTCTATAGGAAAGCCTTATAAGTTTGGTAGAAGATGTTTATATGGTTTCCTTTTTGAAGACTAGTAAAGATTGAAGTATGTCTATGGTTTGGGTGTGCTATAGATGGTTTAGTGCTGGATTGATAACAAGACGGAGTTGAAGTTCCTTAAGTTAATAGCTAGTTTCTTGAAGGTAAGGCGGATGTATAGGTCAAAGCAACCCTCGTATAAGTATGGAAACATCTGTAAGGGTGACAAATGGACGAAGCACCTAGAAGAATACTACTTGTTAATTAGTGGATTGATGTATGACTTTTGGGACAAAGTGTTATAGGAGGAGCTTAAGAAGTTAGGTAGTAGAGTTGAGTATAAGGTAGATGAAAGGTGTGAATAAGCTAAGAGGAGTCTTTGGGTCTCAGTAATACAAGATTAGTTGTGTTGGGCGCCATGAAGTCCAGACGATGAAAATACTAAGGTTCAAATCAGTTGGAGATAACGTTTTGTTTGAAGGTGAACTAAAAAGTAGGCAAGTTGGTATCTAAGATGTAAGAGGAGTTGGAGTGCGCTTAAGTTTCGAGTGCTAAACTTCTTTAAGGGGGAAGAATGTAACATCCCGACTTTTTGGAAAATGGCAAAAGTGGCATTTAACAAAATGCGGATTTTATTTTATTTTTAGTTAAAGGATTTAAAGTATGTATATATATATTCAAAATATATATAAGAAAAAAAGAAAAGAAAAGAAAAGAAAAGAAAGGAATTAATTTTGGGAGTTATGAATTAATAACTATATATTTCTTTATTATTATTATTATTTTATTTTAGGAGGTTTTTTTTTGGGGAATTAACTTCCCATTAAGGTAGTGGTAGCCAATGGGAGTTTTTCAGAAATCAGATATATAAACACAGAAACATCAACGTTGAATAGAAAAAAAGAGAGGAAAAGCAAGAAACTTCGAAAATTCATATTTTCCAATCCGTAGTTCCGTTTTGCAGCCATAAATAGTCAAAACGATCGTCTCCAAGCGTATATTATTCTAAAAATACTCTTACAGAAGTAATCCAGGTATGGTTAACTCGTTTCTGCTGCAAAAATCGTAAAAGATCATGTTGTTTTGTGTTTTAGGATTTCGGTCATAACTTTTGATCCGTGAATCCGTTTAGAAATCCGAAAGTACCGCTGGAATCGTGAGAAGACGAGGATCGTTTTGATACTAGAATTTGGGTCTGATTATCAGGTATGTGGGAGTCGAATTTCTGCTGTGAATTCATGAAAAGGATCATGAATTCATGTTCTAGGGTTTTGGTTCGTAGTTCTTTGTTTGGAAGCTTTGATCATCAATTAATTCATGTTAATTGTGATCTTTTAGATCTTGTTTGAGGCCTGTTTAAGTGCTGCAGAGATTGGTTTTGGTTTGTGGCTTCAATCAAGTAAGAGGCTCTTCCTTTTGTATGCTTTAGTTGTATGATGACATGATTAGATGATGTTAGAAGATTTTTATGTTATGAATTGTTTGTAGAAATATGTTTAAAGGTTGTTGTTGTGTTTAGTAGTACTTTATGAGAATTTTAGAGGCTGTTTTTGATATTGTTTTGTTGAGTTTTTGGCTGAAAAACGTATTAAAAGCAGTGCAGATTTTCATTAGGTTTTAGAAAGTTGTTTTAGCTTGTTTTGAGTACTTTTCAAGTGTACCAAGTTGGGGATCAGTTCCTAACTTTACAATGATGTTATAAAGAAGATAAATGAACATGAACAAGCCTTGATTAAGCTTCCGATGCGTTTAGTTCCGGCACCGAATGTACTCTTCAAGGGAGTTGAAGTTCGGGACCGTCGGAAGAGTATGATTGTCTTGTGCTTTGATGAATTAGTATTCATCAATGTCTGTGTAATTGCTAGCTTGAGTCTAAGAGTCTAAGAAGAGGGAGTAGGGAGCTTTTTGTCCTGAATGAACCTAGGTGGCTAGCTAATCACTTAATAAACGTATTTGACTAGATAAAAGATTAAACATCATGAGAGCTTGGATAGGCACAATTACAATATCGGCAATGTGAGGTTTGGCAGATAAAGTGGTGATGATCACTGCCGGATTCTAGACCCGCCAGATAAAGTAGTGATCATTCCGCCGGACAAACTCACGAACGAGATAGACATTCACCGGTCAGCTCTTTAGGGTTGGCCAGACAAAGTGGAATGACTGTCTCGGGACCGCTAGAGATTTATCTCTATAGGGTTGCGTCTTTTGTCTTAGTGCATATCTCACTAAGTGTAGTGCCCTCGCAAACATCTTTGTAACAAAGATAAGTTAAGATAGAAAGCGCTTAGTCACGAAGTGTTGATGAGCACTTAGTGAACCATAGATTGAGTCGGTCACTTGAAAGATAACTTAAATAATAATGTGAATCTTAACGTTGTAAAACTTAAAGTATACAATAGCTTCTCACTCTTACTAAGTACTTTGTACTTACCTCAATTGCATATGTTGTTTTGTGTGCTTTTGGGGTGAGAAGACGAAACAGTTGTCCTTGAGCTCGTTGAGGAGTTCGATGATGTTTTGATGACGTTGGTGCTGATGATGCTTTCTTTTACTTTCTTTTAAAGGTTGTACTATAGTATGTTGTAGATTCTAAATTAGCATGTTGTACTTTTATTCCAAGTTTATAAGACAAGGGTTGTATCTTTTTTTTTTAACATCGTACGTTGTAAGCTTTATCTCGTTGTTGTATGCTTTTCTTTTCTACCCCTAGTCGGTTTGTATTCTATTCTAGTAGCATTTATGATTTTACCCGAGCCTTTTGGGCTTCCGTTGCTTTAATTATGATACGACGACGTAGAGGCTGGCGTATATTATTGGATTTATTTAATGTTATACGCGCCGAACGTTCTCTTCCGGATAAGGGCTCGGTATCCGGGAGCGGGGCGTTACATCAAATGGATAGTGGAATCTTCATTTCACAAAAGAAATATGCAGGTGATATTTTGAAGAACTTTAAGATGGATTGTGCTAAACCAATCTTAACTCCGGTTGAAGAAAAACTAAAGTTGATAAAAGATGGCACCGGTGAATTTGTTGATCCTACATATTTTTGAAGACTTGTTGGAAACTTGAGATACCTGACTTCGACTAGACCGGATATAACCTATGGTGTTGGACTTATAAGTCGCTTTAAGGAGTCGCCGCGTCAATCTTATTTACAAGCTGCTAAGCGGATATTAAGATATATCAAAGGTACATAGAGTCATGGAATATTTTATTCATGTGCTAATGATATTTCTCTTGTTGGATACACAGATAGTGATTGGGCCGGTGACACGGTTCAAAGAAAAAGCACATCAGGTTATGCATTTTTCTTGGGATCCGGCGTTTTCTCATGGTCGTCGAAGAAACAATAGGTGATTGCTTTGTCAACAACAGAAGCAGAATATATGGCAGCCACAAGCAGTGTGGTTGAGGCGCATTCTTGATTTTTTACATCATCAACAATCTGAATCAATGAAGATTTATTGTGACAATACTTCAGCTATCGAACTATCGAAGAATCCCGTTTTTCATGGTCGTTGCAAGCACATTGATATCAAATATCATTATATAAGAGAGTTGGTTCGTGCAAGAGAGATTGTTATTGATTGTTGTCCAACTGAAGAACAAGTTGCAAATATCTTCACAAAACTAAATTGGTGAAGATGCTCTGTATGATCAAGTTTGAAGATTTTGGTTCAAGGGAGGCAATGTAGAGGTGTGAACAAAATATCTTGGTGTGTAGCTTTCTGTATCAATGGTTGCACCGTCCACCGTCCAAAGATTTTTCAAGTTCACTAGTTTGACAAAAGATTACAACATGTGTTCTTGACTAGCTTCTTTGTGTTTACACTTTTTGTATTTGGCTATAAATAGTCTTGTTCATCATTGTAATTGTATCAACCAAGTGAGAAACTTAAGAACAAAGCGTTTTAATACAAAGTGTGTCTTTGTGTGTGTTGAATCTATTGAAACATTGTGTTATGTTTCTACAGTATTTTATGATAAAACAATAGCTTTTTAGTTATTTATAGATTTTTATACAGAATGACTACTTTAATTTTTAATCAGGCTAGAAAGACATTAAAGATTGACCCGGACAAAATCATTGCATAGTTACAATACAACCTTTTTTTTATTCACCAAGTGTTTATCTAAAAAGAATTTTAATTTCCTTTTTTTTATACTTTGAAAATCACTGTAAAAAACATACTACTACACATTAATGCATGTGTTATGTGACTAGTGTCGTTTTTCAACCATTAAAAGATTAATCCAACTACTACACATTATAAACCAAAATAGTAGTACTGTCACCTTAATCAACAATATTAGTGGTTGTATCTATTTCTACAAGTGATTGGTTATAACTAATTTGTTATTTCAGCTTACTAAAAGATACTCCCTCCGTCTCAAAATGTTTGGGACATTTCCTTTTTTACCCGCTTACGAAAAGTCTAATTAATTCTTGGAATTTCGTTAATTGATGTAATATTATTAGGGTTATGATAAAGTGAAACTTAAAGTACATAAATGTAAAAAGTATTAGATCATTTGATGAAATTCGAAGGATTAATTAGACTTTTAAATGCGATTTAAAAAGTCAAGCGTCCCAAACATTTTGAGACGGAGGGAGTATCATCTTAATTAGACAATGTAACAAAACATCTTTAGATAAGTCTCCACTAGACAGAGCAACATCAGCTTTTCCTTCTTGCTTGAGCCAGTACAAACCATCACTCACTTTAGCGTTGCCAATCTTCATTTGTGATTTCACATCCTGAAATTCATCGTGTGATGAATAGAATTTAGCCATACACTGCTTAACTTAAGTAAATCTACGAATAGACAACAAATTGCAAGATAGATCTGGGACATGTAGTGCATATTCAAGAGATAGATTATCCGAAATTTGAATTTTTTTCTAGGTCCAACATGAGTGGAGATAGATCCATCTGCTATTCTTACCTTATGCTGGCCACTAGAAGGAAAATAAAATGAGAATAGTGATTTGTCACTTGTCATATGGTTGGAAGACCCCGAATCTATGATCCAGGAAGAGTTACCTCCTTGAATAGCTGCTCCTGTTGAGACTTCAGATTTTAGATTCAGCTTCTTGTCAAGAAGTTGACTACGGCTTCAAGTTGTCCATTTGAGAAGGGTGCAGGATTCTCAGTTGCAACAAAGGCTTGCTTCTGATCATTCCAGGGATTTACCTTCTTTTGTCCAGTGTTTTTGGACTGATTGTTGGGGCTTTCATGAATACCCCCTATTTCTTTTAGTGCTCACACCCGGGGAAATTCTTCTGGTCTTTATTTTGAAAGAACTTGGAGCCACCAAACAAACCATTATCTGTTTGAAGAGACATCAAGGCAGATGGTTCTCCCCTTGGAGTAAGAAGAAGCCTCCCCATTGTATCTCTTCTGCTTTCTTCTTTCCTAATGGTAGCAAATGCCTCTTGAAAGGAAGGCGGAGGAATCAATGCAATGATTCTCCTTTTGCACCTCATAGGTAGTATTTAGACCTTCAATGAACTCAAATACCCTTTCCCTCTATGAATTTTCTTAACCTCACTGAGTCTCCAGAGCATTTCCATACCACGGTAGATAGTTGATCATATTCTTGCCAGAGCACCTTCAGGGGATTGAAGTACTTGGAAGTATGAAGGTTTCCTTGCCTCATTCTTCTCAGACTGGATTTGACTCCCAAATCCTGGGAAAAGTTTCCTTGATCTGAGTATGTTGTAGTGACAAAATCCCAAATCTCTTTTGCGATAGAGTAAAAGATGTACTTGGCCAATTTTGGCTCCGTGGAGTTGATAAGTCATGCAATTACAGTGGCATTTCCAGTTTCCCAAGTATAGAAATCATTAGGTTTTTCTTGACTGAGAGCATTGGTGGATCCAATTAGGTATCCCATTTTTCCATGTCCAGTGATGAGCATTCTCACTGATTGTTCCCACTGAATGTAATTATTTCCACTTAGTTTCATTATGGTGATTTGCAAAGTTGGATTATCAAATCCATTTCCAGAACGAGAAGATGAAGGGACAGAAGCGATTGTGGCTCCAAAGAGAGCTTCAGACATGTTCTTAAAAAGAAAGGAAGATTAAAAATGAAGAAGAAGATCAAGTCATGACTTTGATATCATGTAGATTTTAGAGAGAGAAAAGAGATAGAAGATAATATTTTATTATCATTCTTCTTGTTTTACAATGATCCAATTAAAAGAATAGAAGAGGATTAACATTGTCCGCCTTCTAAGAATTTAAAGACAAAAAAACTGATAGGGAACATAAAAATAAATGTTGTTCCCCAGCAACTAACTATTACCAGAATAGTTAATACAACAGCTAGAAATAATTACAGGTGACCATTATTACAACTGAGTTTATCACAGCTGATCACCTTCTCAGCTAAGTTTATTCAAGGCTGACATATCATAACTGATATACAAAAGTTGATATATCACAGTTGATTTATATCTTTAATTGATATCCAACATGGAGGCCCATTGTCCTCTTTTCTCTTCATTCTTTATGCAGAGGGTCTCACTGCCCTCATAAAGGGCTTTCACAGACGGGACATTGCAGGGCATTAGCTTTGATAGGGAAGCAGAGGTCCAGGTATCCCATGTTCTTTTCAATAATGATAGTCTGTTATTTTATCTTGCCAACCGTCACGGGGCTGAGGCAGTCCGTGATACTCTAGATCAGTATGATATTATGTCTGGCCAGTGTATTAAAAGGGACAAGTTTTCCTTGTACTTTAGCCATGGGATAGCTGACGTGGATATAGGTAAGGTTTGGATACTCTGAATGTGCCTCTAGGGATGGGATGGGGAAGTACTTTGGCCTTCCATTTATGGTGGGTAGATCCAAGCGGCCAATATTTTCTTTCCTAGAGGACAAGGTGCGGAAGAAACTTCAGTGGTTGGAAGGAGAAATTTTAGACACCAGTTAAGGAAGTTTTATCAAGTGTATCTTTTAGGAAAATCTTACTTACATTATGCAATGCTTTCTCCTACCAAGCACTCGATTGATACTATCGGGGCCATGATTCGGATGTTCTTCCTCGAAGTGGAGCAGGGGGGCACGGAAGATTCATTGAGCAAGGTGGGATGTGTGTACTATGCCTACAGATCTATGAGGTCTAGGATATAGAGATACAACGTGCTTCAATCTATCCTTACTGGCTAAATAGGTTTAGATAGTCTTAAAAAAATCTAGGAACTTTGGTGAGTCAGTTTTTAATATCGAAGTACTTTCTTTACACGAATATTCTTGATGCTAAGGTGATTTACTAGTGGAGGAGCTTGTTGGCGGGGTTTGTTGGATCTGTGGGACTTGATCAAGACGTAATGGTGGATCCCTATTTTTGCCTCATACTTGGGTTTGGGATCGGGATCTTGTGTGCAGCTCATTTTATCCACATAAAGCTCAAGCTATTCCGAGTATTCTTTTAGCTGAGGGTCCGCATAGGGATGATGTTATTTGTCACTATGATAAGCGAGGGCTATTTTTGGTCAAATTTGGATACCGGAATGGGGGTCCCCACCTATATATGGGGGTCTTACGGGATCGTGGCGACGGGTATGGTCCCTCCCTGTCCGGCCACGCATTCAAAATTTTCTTTTGTGTTGTCTCAATAATACCTTTGCCACATGTCAATCATTGCTTAAACGCGGTGTTGGTGATGGAAGGTGCGGATGTTGTGGTCATGACGTTGAGTCGGCACGGCATGTCTTACTTGACTGTTCGATACCGTCAGCTATATGTGAGAGGTTATAGGATAATGTGATGGGGGAGGTGATATGTTCTGTGAGTTGCCTGGACGACTTCATTTGGTATATCTTGGAGGCCTGTGGCACTTTGCGAGCTGCTACTATTTTCACCATTCTTTGGTATGTATGGAAGGCCCGGTATGTGTGGGTGTTTGAAGAGCAACCGGTGTAGGTAACACATTTGTTCGATGCAGCGGGTTCGGAAACTCATGGCTATTCAGTGATGAAGGCATGAAGTTTGAGTGAGAACACCACATGGCCAGAGAAATGGCTTTGGCGGTGAAATTTCTTTGTAAAGGTTAATGTTGATGCAGTTGTTGATGTAGTGCCCTAAACCCAATCAGGTTGGACCGGATCTGACCGGCTCGGATCATTTCTACTGCGTCTTTATGTTTATACAAATAATAAAAGGCTTTTTTGTTATTATATATTTGTTCGTTTAACGAACCAATTATGATATTGTATATATGATAACGTCCCTAGTGTCAAAATGTGATAGAGAAATCATAATAGTTATTATGGTTGATGAGATCTCGACATACTTTAAAAGATTTGATACTTAAATGTCTCTGGTCGTATGTGCTTTTAAATAGGACATTGATAGTACGGTTAGACTAGCACATATTAGATGTCGTCTATCTTATGGAGAATGAGATAGATCTCGTCTATCGAAGTGTAAGGACAATTGGACTATAAGTTGATATGTATTAGAGAATGCGTACGTTAGACTGGCCCACTTACTTTATTAAAAGTGTCGTACTATGTGGCGGTTGTGTAATTATCCTAAGACCGGAGTCTTCACGGCATCAAGGTGTGGATTGTCATACTTTGACACTATTGAGGTTTCCCCTAGACACGAGGCGATCGTGCGGTAGTGATTGGGTGTGATATTGAAGCATGCGAAGGATTAATGTTGCTCGTCTGGAAATCACGTATCCTAATGGTAAGAGTAAATATCCGAAAGGTCCTTCTTATAAGGAATGTCTTATTCTTGAAAGTCTTTGCAAAGCGGAAGTAATGTGTTATTTTGAGAGGATAGGATATCCAGTTATAAAAAGCGATCGTTAACGTTTTGACACTCGAGATCATTTGTATGGATATTATAACAAATGATAGGATTCTATTTATCGGTAACCATTTCACATGAATGGTAGTAGTCAATGTACATGACTCTTACGATGATTTGGGTCATGACGTGTTGCTAGACTTTGATTATGATCGTTAGGTGTGAAGGGCATTTTGGTAAATGTGTTTTATGCTTATGGCCAACATATTCGGAAGCCTATCGGGTCACACACATATGCACAACGAGCCGGAATTAAATTGTGGTTATAGGTATAACCAAGTAAGAAATTATTTATCCCGAGTATAAAGTGTTATAGTGATAAATTAATATATTAGTATTTATTTATTTTGAATAAATAATACAAGATACTAATTATGTAGAGTTAATTAAATATCCACAATATATATGATATATAAGTGGCGCATAATATATATATATATATATATATATATATATATATATATATATATATATATATATACATACATATTTTATTAAAGTAATTAATGATAATATTATATTATTATTATTATTAGATATTAATATATATTTTGCAAAGTAATTAATGATTGTATTATATTATTATTAGATATTAATATACATACATATATATATATATATATATATATATATATATATATATATATATATATATATATATATATATATATAGTATGGATATTTGCATGTGATATATATGTGATGTATGCACATGTGTAATTGATATATATTTAGATAATATAATAAAAATATATTCAATATTAGATGTTGACAATACATATATTGGGAATATTTAATATAAGATATTTGATAATAATGAGATAAATTAATTAAAATGATTTATTTCCTTAATCCTTATTTATTGAAAATTGATTTTCTTATTTCCTACTCCAAGTCAAGAGCTAATCCTAAGCCAATTAGAAATAAGAATTGGCGCCTCATACAGTCATACTCTTATAGAAGTGGAGTTGTGTCAACTCTTTTGTAACTCAATATTTTTGCAATATTTTTGTGAGATAAAGAGAGCTTCTAGAGAGAGTTTGGGAAAAAGAAAAAAAAAGCGGCCTAGCGGATGGCCTTTTCCGTAGCAATCCTATGGCGGGATTCGCGAGCTTGTTCGTGTGGATCAACGGTTGAGGCCGAGCAGCTTGAGCGGCTTTGTATACAAACTACAACCGTAGACAAAGCGACGATCTTCTAGATCAATCTGGGATGAATTTTGTCTACTTCTCTTTGTTTTTGTTCAAACGCGAAGTCGATCCTGGTTAAAAAAGAAATCAAAATTTTAAATTCCGCGCGTTCGCATTGTTTTCCTAACGACTTCTTGGATATGGATAATGGCACGAGAGTGGTTGTTTGTGATCATGCAAGTCGTGTGTTGAAGGCCTTCTCGATCTATGGCGATAGCTTTGATGAGATCTTGGAAAATCTAGATATGGTACTTCAACGTTTGTGTTGAAAAGAATTTAGTGCTTAATCGGGAGAAATGCCATTTTCTAGTAGATGAAGGGATTGTTCGGGACACAAGGTGTCGATCTTGTATTCAAGTTGATAAGGCTAAGGTAGAAGCCATTGAAAAAATCGTACCCGAAAACTGTCAAAGAGGTACGCGGTTTTCTTGGTCATGTTGGCTTCTACAGGCGATTTATTAAGGACTTTTCCACAATAGCCAAACCTTTATCTCACCTTCTGAAAGATGATGCTATGTTCTTGTTTGATGAGAAATGCAAAGAAGCTTTCAATTGCCTGAAGGAAAAGCTCATAAGTGCCCCTATCTTAATCGCTTTGATTGGACTAAGCCTTTTGAATTATTATGTGATGCCTCTAACTACAGCGATCGGCGCAGATTTAGGTCAAAGAATTGATAAAAGTTCAGGCCCATTTACTATGCGAGCCGCACTTTGAACCCGGCTCAATGCAATTACACCACGATCGAGAAGAATTCTTAGCCGTCGTTTTGCTATTGACAAGTTTAGAAGTTACCTTCTAGGGTCTCAAGTTGTATTTTGGATGACCATGCAGCCCTACGCTACCTTATGGACAAAGCGGATGCAAAACCAAGGTTACTCAGGATGGATTCTAATTTTGCAAGAGTTTGACCTTGAGATCAAAGATAAGAAGGGTAGTGATAATGTTGTGGTGATCATCCGTCTCGCCTAGTAAATGAGGGTGGCGTAAATCACAAGGAAATAGGCATTGATTTCCCTCTTGAGCAATTGATGAAGCTTGATCTGATTAGGCCGTGGTATGCTTGATTACGTCAACTACTTAGCGGTGAGCATTTAGAAGAAATGACGTATCAAGAGAAGAAGAAGTTCTTTTACGATCTAAAATATCTCGTGTGGGAGGATCCTCATCTGTTCAAGGTGCAGTAAAGGCGGGTTGCTTAGAAGGTGTGTTCGGAACATGAACAATGGGATATTCGGAACAATGTCATAGTGGTCCCACGGGAGGACACTACGGAGCACCCAAGGCGATTCATGAAAATCCTCCAAGCCGGATTCTCTTGGCCGACTCTTTTTAAGGACGCAGAAGCCTTTTGTAAAGGTTGCGATAGGTGCCGAGAGAATTGGGAGAGCGAGTAATAGGATGGAAATGCCACTTAGGCCCATTCGGAATCTGAAGTCTTCGACGTGTGGGGAATTGATTTCATGGGACCCTTTCCATCGTCGTGTGAAATAAATACATTCTCGTGCATGTGACTACGTCTCCAAGTGGGTGGAGGCAATAGCCACCCAAACTAATGATCACAAAGTTGTGAAGAAATTCTTGCAAAAGAATATCTTCACCAGATTCGGATGTCCTAGAGCCCTCATTAGTGATGAAGGTACTCATTTTTGCAACGCGCCGCTTGATAAAGTTCTTGAGAAATATGGTGTTAGACACAAAATCGGTACACCATATCATCCCCAAACAAGTGGACAAGTCGAGATAAGCAACCAAAGCCTTAAAAGAATTTTAGAGAAGACCGTGAACTCAAATAGATCCAACTGGAGTCTAAAGTTGGATGACGCACTTTGGGCCTATCGCACCGCCTTTAAGACCCCGATGGGCACGTCACCCTTCCAAATGGTCTATGGCAAAGCTTGCCATTTACCAGTCGAGCTTGAGCCGCAGCTTATTGGGCTATTAAATTCTTGAATTTCGACACCCCGACTTTGTGGGAAAGGAGACTATTGCAATTGAACGAGCTCGATGAGTTCCGACTCCGTGCCTCTGAGAATTCTAGGATCGATGAAGGAAAGAACGAAGGCACTCCATGATGCGAAGATTAAAGATCGGGAATTCAAAGTGGGAGACATGGCTTTGTTGTATAACACCAGGCTCCATCTTTTTCTTTGGTAAGCTAAAATCTAGATAGTCCGGCCCTTTGAGATTCTTGATGTTCATCTGGTGAAGCCATTACGTTGAAAGATGCGGCGATCAACCGTTCAAAGTCAATGGTCACAGGATTAAGAAGTACTTTGGGCAACCCAAGGAAAAGCCTGACGTACTATACTTTCAAAAGAGAAATGAAACGGTTGAGTCGTTAATTTGTGAAGAGATTCCATCCGACTTCTTTGGGGGGGATGATGACATTATTACCCCTATCCTTGCAGATCCTGCTGTCAATGCTCCTGAGCCTGTTAGCATACCTCAGCCGAATCTGAGGAACAAGAACAAGAAGAAAAGAGTCAGTGTTGTGTGGAGAGAAAAATTTCATGATCTTATCGCGCACTTGACTTGTTGTTGTTGACGTCACCAAAACCAAACCTTAGAAACGGCGTCAAGAAAGGGACAGACCTTTTCTAGGCTAGACGGATCCTAACCGGCAGTGTACCGGGTCAAATTGTAGTGATAAAGTGGTGAGTCAGGTGTCGAATCCTCAGGGAAAAAAATGGTAATTCTTTTAAGTGTGGTTAAACACCAAAGAGCTGCTATTAACTCGATCTAAACCGCAATTTTATAACACAGATTACTACTACTCTAACCAACATAAAATAAATGCGTAATTTAAAAGTTATTCTAATATAATATATATAGATATATAAATATATATAGATGTACATAAATAGTAATATATATATATATATATATATATATATATATATATATATATATATATATATATATATATACCAATATATAGTTTATAGACTAGACTAGCCAAAGTATATGTAATCAATTTATTCGATCTTTTCAATTAATAGAATGTGTTCGATCTTCCTTTTATTAGGTTTAATTGAGTAAATGAAACGGTGTACTCTAAATGTCAACAATTCCTCCTCACACGGCGTATGAAATTGTCATATGTCAAATTGTCATCGATCCAATGTCCACAATCGCCCCATGCTAAACTTAGTTAGTCAAAGCAGTGCAGTACAAATCTACCTGGATAAAAGAGGTGATTCCATTTGTCGGATGGCGATGTTATTCAAGAGGCTCCGGTTGTCAAGCGGATCGATTTAATACAAGCGGTGTAGTTTCAATTAAACGTGATTTTAACATTATTAAGATCTCGAGTACAAAATTAATAAGATTTGTTTTACTAGGACAAATCGCCCCGAGTAGAAAATAGGATTCCGTTAATCGAGGCGGCCAATTTTACCCTCCGGTTTTCTATTTTTACTCATATCCTGACTTCTCTGGTCAGTTCATCGTCAGGTTATATGTGGTATTCATCATGATTGATTACGTCATTTCGAATATGTTATCGTTACGTAACGAAATAGAAAAAGATTCATTTTAACTCAATTTTAATCACTTTTATTTTAACATCATTCTTTTAACGAAAAGATCGAAATAATACGATTACATAACTTTGGCTAGTTATTAGATTTAGCCTAATAACATTATAAAAACTAAAAAGAAGAAAATAACAAACATAAACATAATTATTATAGAAATTACCCGATTACAACTGCTGACTCAGAAATCGTCTTTTTCCGGACATTCAACGATTTCAGCAACACCGAACCTTCGAGAATTTCCCGAGCATTACTACGATACTACTACTACTAATTTATTTTGGCATAAGGCCTATTTACAAACTAAAGAAAAGAAAAGAAAAAGAGAAAGAGGAGGGAGAGAATATATATAGGATATGGTATATATATATTGGTACACTCCAAATGATCCTCTTTGCTTCCCCTATATATAGACTTTCCTCCTTCCCGGACCGGTCTGAAAACTTGCGGATCAGTCCGGTGTAATGATGACAATCATTACGATTAATTACAAGCATGTGCCCCATGTTACCTCTCTAATCATTACTTAGCATGTGCAATTATATATATAATTATATATAATTACATAGCTAACTTCTATAAAATCGTAACTTGAATTCTCGATATCAGAATGACATAATCGAACTTCCGTTGAAAAGCTCTTCAAATGATCTACAACTTCCATCAAGACCACTTCTTCAGAAAACGTATTCTCGATGAGCCATTTCCAATACGTGTCGTTTTCAGGATTTTGTTATTTAAAAAACGAATACCCACTTGACCATTTAAATTGAGTGACGCTTTAAAACTCCCTTCCAACGACTTGAATTGACTTCAAAAAGTGTCTGTACTCGGAATTTCAGTTCATCTTAGGATTCTGCAATGAAATAAACACAAAATACCCGTGTAAAATAGACACACATTCCGGTCACTAAAAACCGGTAAAAACTACAACTTTTTACTATAAATACTAACTTTTATTACTAACTATACTAAACTATAAAGATTAATATTTCATACTAATTATATCATAATTTCATATATTTTACATAGAATTTGTCAATAAAACATAATAAAATCACGTAAATTCAATCATATAAAAATAATACATCAGTTGTGGCGAAAACCATTTCCGTCCTGGTCATTCTGATTCTGACAAAGAAATGGTTAGCCTCAAACACAAGTGGCCTGATCCAGGTTGACTTGGTTTACTCTGTCAAGCTACTGACAATAAAGAAGCGCTACTAGGAGGCAGCCTAGTCTTTTAAGTATTTCTTTTTAGTTGAGTTTTTAGGTTATTAGGAATAAAACCTTGGTGAGTTGGGTATTGGTTATCCTTGTCCTATTTGTGGTTGTTTTATGTGTATACATGTTTACTCATATACCCCTTGTACCCCGAGATTATATGTTATGTCGAGTGTTGCAGATATGTTTGGGCAGGTTTTTGCCAGTTATCACTTTTAGTGTTGTCTGTTTATGCTACAAGTTGCAGCGGTACGTTCATGCTACGGCCTGACCACTGTCAACCTACAGCCTGATAACCACTTTGAAACCACCTAAGTATTCTTTTCTTTTATTTGCACATTCTGAGGACATAATGTGATTTAAGTGTGGGGGGTGTCTATATTTCTGTTATCATGCTATATTTCTGAGTAAATGTGATTTTCTCGACAATTTTAAAATTTTTCAAAGTACACTTGGATAATTGTAAATCTTGAGCATGTAATTGAAACAAATGGCTTGCTAGTTGTAGTTTCCTGACAATGATTTTATGTGACTTCGTGAGATAATTATAGCATGCTTTTACTAATATGAGATAGTATTCATTTCATATTCACGTAAGCCTTTGATATTGAAGCAAAAATTTGTTGTATCCTTTCAATTATTTTAGTGATTTATCTTAGAGATTTGTTCTTAATAGTAACGTGAAGTAACACCTAAGTTCGAGCGTGCCTTTGTGAATATCGGAAGGTTTGAATGTGATAAGTGAAGCGTAACTAATGTTTTGAAAAAGTTGAGCTAGTAATAAATAAATAGGTGTGTGGAAGTCGGTTAATGATTGGAGTGCGGTAGGGCATTATCTCGAAATGCCCTATTCCACTATTATGACCAAAAGCTCACGACAGTCAGGAAAAGCTACCATATGATTTGAGTAAGGTAGGGTGTTATCCCGAAACATCCTATTCTACTATGACGGGTAAGAGCTCATTCTGATGTGCGTCAAAGAAGAAAACAAGAAAGTGAAAAAACCTAAAGACTTTGTTATCGTTGAACTTATACCCAGTATAAACCGAATGATATGCTGTAGGGATTATCCTACTGAGTGCGCGGGAAGACTTTGTGTGGAGCGATTCACGCTTTATACCTAGGATAGTCATTAAGATTATTTTAGAGGATATTTGTTTGAGAGATTGTGAAGATTGAAAAGGGCTTGACACACACACGAATCTATCTCTATGTTGGTATTACTTGCTATAGTTGTTGTATCCTTTGTTACGTGAGTTAGGGATCTATGTGGATTGCATGAAAGTGAGCTAGTTTTGATTGTTTTGTTCGGGACGAACAAAATTCTAAGTGTGGGGGAGTTGTTTACGACTAATTTTGTGGTTTATATAGAGTTATTCCGTAACAATATCTTCCGTGTTTTAGTGATTTTTATAGAAAATCACTTGCTAAAAGGATAAATTGGAAGAATGGGTTTAGAATTTATTAAAATGCAAATTCGAGCTATTTATGTGGTTTATTAGTCATTTTCTATCTATATATATATTTCTACGATTTGCATGTTTTACCCTTTGTAGATATACATTTTCGAGCTAAAAGAGATTAAATGGTGTCAAGGATCGAGTTTATCTGAAGGAAAAGAGATAAAGGGAAGTCGGTTGAAGATAAAGATGAGAAAATCACGTTTTACCCAAGTTGAACGACGTTTGATGTGGCGTCCAGGTGGGCGGGCGTTTGAAATACCGGACGGGCATCGAGGAAGGAGATTTTTGATTCGAGTTTGATGATTTTTAGTGGACGAGCGTCCAAATTAAAGAAGGGCGGGCGTCGACTTGACTCGGCCCGATTCGAAGATTTCTTGAAGCTTGGTGGCGTCCACCACCACGGGCCGGGCGTTCAAGGCCGACTTAACCTAGCCGCCTTAAAATTCTATAAATAGCGGCGTATATTAAACCCTAGGAGACATCTCATACGCATTATTCACTCATAACAAACCCTAGCGACCGCGTATCCTATATAGAAAACAAGAAGATGAACTCTTCCATCCCAACAATCATGATCACCAACATGATTGTTGGCTAAGCAATTCGCGGTGGGACAACGGATGAAACCGATCAACATCAACACCAACTAGAGAGATTTCTGCTGTATTTTTAGTGAGTTAAGTTACGGTTTTTAAATCAATTGAATATCGTTTTATATTGTCTACGTTTTGTTTGAATCAAAAGATTGATAAAACTACGTTTATGCTTTGAATTTATATGAGAATATTGTTCAAGCTTTGGTTTATTTCAATTGATGCAATTAGTTGTAATTCGAGAGATCGTTTATGATTAATTGAGTAGAGTTTTGGAGACGATCTAATGATCTTGTTATGCATGCCGTTTAGTTTTGCTTGAAAAAGATAACGAAACCCTAGAATTCGTTTAAGGAAATTTTATCGAATTCGTGATAGATCATTACTAAAAATCGTATCTTTAACTTGCCATCTAGTTGGGGTTGGGTTGGTTGATTGGTGGATTCCCGTTGCCTTGCCGTTCCTTTTAATTATTTGATAAACCAAATCGTCTGTATCGACTTTGATTGCTTCGTTTAGTTGTTTTTCTAAAACCCTAGTCTTTACATACTGTTTTTCTGCATATTTTCTGTTTCCAGCGTGTTATTGGACGCCCGTCCACCCTTGGTGAACGCCCGTCCATAGTCGTATTTTCCTGTTTCCTGTTTTAGTTTAGTTTACTTATCGTTTTTATATTATAATTAGTATAGACCTTAGTTTTAGGTAATAAATTGTGACATAATCGATAGAATAACTGCACTTTAATCCGATAAACATTCGACTCCCTTAGGACGACCCGTTAACACCCTATACTACGAACCTTATACTTGGGGTGTTTCGGTTTATAAATTTAAAACGAGTTTTTACCGAACATAGATACTTGTTCCGCTGATTTTATTTAACCGGAAAAAAATTCCTTCAAAAAAAGAATCTGAATTTTGAAAATAATTAAACCGTTTGATATCATTAATCTAAAATTTGAAATATGCTAAATTTAATGTTGGGATGAAATATCTGATAATGTGTTATAAATTATAAAAGCATTCCCTCCCCCATCCCCCATCTCCCCTCCCCCACCAAAATAAAAAACCAATATTTCACATAAACATTTGACAACTTTATATATATGTGAGTGTGTATGTATATTTATAACGTACATATTGTTCTTAACAGTGACAGATGTGTGTGTATCAGGGTGGGTCATGTGATCCCACTGAGATCAGATATAATTTTTTAGTAATAAATTGACATAGATTTGTTGTTAAAAAATATTGTCGTGTCGTTAAAAATGTAATTTTAGATTTTGGTGACACCATCAAAATAAATTCATGAATCCCTCGATCTTAACACCTACAATCATAAATCAAACATTTATTAAAAAAATTAATAAATAATACCATCATATTATTGGAGATGTGACGGTTTTTCTTTTTCTTTTCAAAATTTTAAACATAAGGATTCTTCTCCCCCACCCCCCACCCCTGTATCCCCGAAAAAACCTCACACACATAAGGGTATTCCCATGAGAATCTCTATCACTATCCTCACATATCTTATTAAAAATACATATCCCTACTTTACAAAGAACTAAATTCACAATACTCTACATCAAGATCCCTATCTCTATCCTTACAACATTAAAATATTCATTTTTAACTATAAATAATTTTGTCAAAGGTAACTTTTCAAATTCAAATTTTACTCCAACGGCTATATTTCAACGGCTATATTCGAACACACATTTTTCCAAAATTATTTTTAAAATTCAAAATTTTACTCCAACTGGCTATATTTGAACACACACATTTTTCAAAACTTAATTTTTAAATTCCAATTTTACACCAATGGCTATATTTCAACGGCTATATTTCAACAGAGGGAAGAAAAAAAAAAAAATTTGTTTCATAAAAATATAAAAATAAAAATAAAAAATGTAAGGATAGTTACAGATGTCACCCTTTGATTTGGGGTGACATCTGCTCATCCACCCCAATGTAGGGTGGGGATAAAGTATCGATGCAGAGAGTTTTTTTCTTCCTATTTTTTTCCTACTACATGTAGGGATAAAGGTGGAGATAAAGACTCTGATGCTAATACCCTAAGGTGTAAAAAATGGTGGCATATGTAAGGTGTAAAAACGTGTTATTTTACCGATTGAAATCCTTAAAATAGAGTTTTAAAAAAATTAATGATATCTACTGCAAATTCTTTAAGTATTCAGGGATAAGCCAAATTTTATCGGTTAAAATTTTACATTACAAAACATTGTCAAATACTTTTAAAAGTAATCACAACATAATATCTTAATAATAAGTGTTGTATTAGTTTATCAAACATGCCCTTAATGAATGCAAATGCTTTTATGCGGTGCCGATCATATTTTTTTTGGCTTTATAAACATATCGAAGGTTATAGCAGTCTTTATTTATTTATTTATTTTTATTAACGGATTTAATTGTCAAAATACATGTATTAAGAAATGATTTAATGCATACCGAAATGATTAAAAAAGAAATTTGATTGCTTCAAAAAAAAATTGATGGAACATCTAATATAATATAATAATAAATAAATAAAGATAGAATGAGCACACGAAAAATGTTATTTTCATATAAAACTAAATCAGCATGATATGTATTTCGATTAATCGGCCAGAAATGAGATCCTAAGGCAGGGAGGCAGGTTCAAATCTCTCGAAGGCGTAATTTTTCTTCCATCTGGTTTTTTTTTTTAGGAAAGATACCCATATATTATGTGGAGTGTTAGCGCTTGTTGTAAATAGTTATCGTTTCTTATTTTTAATTGTAATAAAAAAAACTAAATCAAATAAATAAACACTTTTCAAAACTATTATCATTGTAGCAAGAAAAAAAAAAACATTCTCGCTGACACAACTGTCGATCATTTCTCTTTCATATCTCATCAATTATCCAATAATCAATAGGGAAGATATTGCGTTATTTCCTTTTAAATAACATTACATTCTCTTCTCCAAAAAAAAAAAAAAAAAAAAAAAAAAAAACCTTGTTAAATTATCAGCTTTACAAATACTCAAATCACCCTCAAAAAATAAAATACTCAAATCTAAAAATTAATCGAGATTCAGGAATTAACAAAATTTGTTAGGTGTGTAAGTGAATGATTATCTGCCGTATTCATAATATTCTTGTTATATATGCACCTTAGTATCTTGTAAATGAAGTTAATACAATCTTGGGCAAAGCCCATACCCTGCAGTGGTCATCACTTTGCAGAATCTACTCTGAATTTCAGGTGGTTAGAGATCCTGGTTCGATTCATCTTCCCCATGAGAATTTAGGTCTTTCGTTTCCCGTCAAAAAAAAAAAAAAAAAAAAAAAAAAAAAAAAAATAAAAGGAAGTTAATACAATCTTAAAAAATGTATCATCACTTTCATCTTAAATTATAGTATACCAAATTTATTATGTACAAAATTTGTTAGGTGTTTAAGTGATGCTATAAACACAACTATTGTTGAAATAGACTTTTACACAATAAATTATAGTGAGAATACATCACAAACATCACATACATCATAATCAATAACAAAATATTTTCTTCACAAAAAAAAAATGTAAAAGTGTGTGTTGGTCGCACTCAGAATGACACACAAAAATACTACTGAACATAACAATTATAACACAAAAGAAATGACATAATATATAATTTCATCTTTGATATTGATATATTACACTTTCATAGTCTGAAACCATTTATTAATCGATTTACCTATACGGTATTTTAAAAAAAATCAAATTTAACAACTATTAATGGCTCCAGAGAATGTGAATGATTTATGATGAGACATAAATGACAAATCGTATCTTTCAAGAAGATATTCATATCAAATCCCCTAATCATGGACTTAATGAGTAATTTAAACACAATTAAACCATATTTATCACCATAAATAAACAACCCTTTATATATATATATAAAAATATATATATATATCAGCAACCGTGTACCGATTTTTTTACTCAAAAAAAATACTGAAGAAATTTCTACCTCGTAATGGCGATTTACGTAGACGATGTGGGGAAATGTCCAAAACACCCTTCTGATGACCACCGGGAGGGCGTTTGCCCTAAATGTCTCTATGAACGCCTCGTCGTGCTCTGCCCCGACTGCGCTAACGTGCGCACCTGCTCCTGTTCCGCCGCCGCTTCAGGAATTGTCAAAGGCGGCTCATCTTCATCTCGTTTCTCCTCATTTTCCTCCCGCTTTTCCGGCTGCGGCGGTGGTGATTTTTTCGACGATATCGGTAAAGCGCCGGCGTTTCGGAAATCTAGATCTACCGGAACTACGTTCCTGTTCTCACGCCTTGCCGGGAATAAAGATCATCGGGCCAGTGTTCTTGCTCAGTATAGGAAGAAAATCAGTAGCTTTTGGTGCAAGTTCAAGTGCAAGTTGAATTGGAGAATGGATCAATCATACGTTCACCATAAAAAGACGAAGAAATATTGAAGATTCAGCCCCAATAATAAATAATCCTTCTATTTCTGCGTTTGATCTAGTATAATTTTTCAAATTTTTTCATGTCATGTGTTCACAATAAAAAGACGAAGAAATATTGAAGATTCAGCCACAATAATCCTTCTCTTTCGATTTTTGGATTTCGCTTAATTAGATTTTGATTACATGTCATTAGCGTTTGCGCGCTGCATGTATTGATTTGCGCATATGATTTTGGAATTTTGCTTGTCAAATGGAATTTTATACTCTCAAAAAAAAAGAAAAATGGAACTTTATAAATCAAGCGGCTTGTCTCGAAGGGTAAACTAATGAAAAAATATTGCTTCGGCTTTTTTTTTATGGAAAATTAGGGATAAGGACACAATCTGGAATATTTTTAAGAATGCGACAACTACATATTTTTTATAGGGAGAAGACAATTGCGTAATTTTATAAGCGAGAAGACAAACAAATGAATCCCCTAAAATCGGTGAATCTTCCTAGTGAATCCCAAAATCATTGAATTTCGACGGTGAATTTTGACAAATGAATCCCGAAAATCAGTGAATCTCGACAATGAATTTTGAAAATTAGTGAATTTAAACGATGAATTTCGGCGATTGAATTTAAAATAATGAATTTGAACACAAGTGAATTTAACGAGTGAATAAATAGTTTTGTCTTTGTCAAAAGTTTCAAAAAACTGTCCTTCTACTCAATTGATGAAATATTTTTGTCCTTCTCCCTCATTCCCCCTTTTTTTTATGAGGTGTCATGTTGAAACACTTCTACTCAGTGTTATTTATGAGTAAAAGTGTTATTTATAAGTAAAAGTCTCGATATTGTAGACAAACCCGATCGATTTTTGGATTAGTCAACACACTTGGTTCCGGATACCGGGATGTTTTAAACCAAAACCTAAAAGACGAAAAAAAAAGTATAGCAAAACATGGACAAGACTACGTCAATCTTCAAGCTGATAAAATCCCTGAATTTTTAAGCTTCTATATTCATTTAAACCCCTTAAACATTCCTCAAAACAAGATAAGAGAAAAAAAAAACATTCCTCAAAACTCATCTTAAACACTTATTTTGAATTGTTGTTTTTTTGAAAAAATTATTTAAGAAAAAAAATGGTAAGAAAATTTGAAAGTCAACCTTATAGAGTTAATTTCTCTGGTAAAAGTCGTGCAAGCCCTCTTTTCGAGAAATTGTATTTTCAGGTCACCGTTACACTTCTTATTTCATGTCAGATCGGGTCAAACCTGATTTTTTTTTAGTCCCCGTTGAAATTGTTAGAAAAAGCCCGTGCAAATTTGCACGGGCCCGTTAATTTTTTCCCACGCATCCGTTTAAAAATCTTACCTTTACATATATTTTTTTACTTTGCTCCACCTCCGTTTGCATCCCCCCCCCCCCCGGGTTGTATTTTTTCACGGATCCGTTCAAATCTGAACGAGTCTGTTTTTTGGGTGTGTCACATTCCAACGGACTCCGTTACAATTTGAACGGGTCCGTTGGAATTTCAACGCGGGACTTTAAAAAAATGTTGGGTCTGACCCGACCTGACATTAAATAAAGAGGTGTACAGTGATCTGAAAATACATTTTCTCCCACTCTTCTTATATATTTATGAATAGTTTGTTTGTTTCACTAGAATGAAATGGAATAAAATGATTCGTATTTCATTCCTTTGTGTGATAAAGTTAATTCTTGTTTGTTTTGAGGGAATGAAATTATATAAAATGATTTTTGTGTGATGATGTTAATGCTTGTTTGTTTGATGGAATCAAATAAAATTGAATATTCTTTTATTTCATGGAAGGTGAGGGGCACCGAATCCTGTCCCCAACTCATCCCCAACTCATCCGAATTCCCATCGAATGGATGGAATATTTTGTTTTTCTTTTTCCTTTTATTATTAAAACTCATTGTGTGGATTGGATTGGTTTTGTGTGTTTAGTGTGTGGATATGTTATGTGTATGTATCATTTTTGTTATTTCATTCATTTTTTGTGTGTGATTATAAGGTAATATAATTCAAAGATGTATGTAAAATGTTCATTCCATTACGTTTGAAAATGGATGGAATTAATTGAATTAAAATCGATAAAACATGTGGGTGGTGGGCAAGAATGATGTGAGGTAAGGTGAGGTAAGGTGGGTGGGATAGGGTATGTAGGTTAGGGTAGGATATGGTTAAGTATGGTCGGGTATGTGGGAGGATTAGTTGGGGTCAGGCCGTGTAGGTTGATTTAGGTAAGGTAATTAAAGTGGTGGTGTGAAAGGGTATGACAGGATGGGTGGTAGGGTAAGGTTGGATGTGATAGAGTGATGTAGGGATGAGGTAGGGTAAAATAAGGTGAGGTAGTATAAGGTATGGTAGAGTAAGGTAAGGTAGAATGAGCGGGTGACTATGATGGGTAAAGTAGCTAGGCAAGCTTAGGTAGGTAAGTGGAGTGGTAAGTTCGGGTGGTAAGGTAGGGTAGGGTAGGTAGAAAGTTAGGTGCGACAGATGATGGATAGGATGGATGGTAAGTAGATAAGTGTAGGGTGGTGGGGTAAGGTGCAACATAACATGGGGCGGGGTAGGGTCGGATAAGTTGGGTAGGGCCACGATAGACAAGGTAAGAAGGTTGGGTTGGGTAGGGTGAGAGATAAGGTAATGTTGGGTATGATAAGGTGTATGGGTAGGATATGGTGAGATAAGGTGGGCAGGGGTTTCGTGGGTGGGTGGTGGGGTAGGTTGAAGTGGTGTTGTAAGGTAGGGTAGGGGTAGAGAGGCAGAGTGCAGTGTGGTGATGGGTATGGATATAGAGGGTATAGGTACGGAAAGTGGGTAGAGTGCGGTAGGGCGAGGTAAGGTGATAGAGTAAGGTGGGTTACCCTGCCCTACATTACCCCACTCATCTAACGCTACCCATTTCACTCACCCTACCTTATGCACCCTCCCTCATCCATCCTACCTTGACCCCCCACCCCCGACCTACATATCAGTTGGTGTGTCACCTATTATGGAATTTGATATAATTCATTTATTAATTTCATTCTATTTCATGACATTGTTGCGAAACAAACATGTCGTAAGTGCGAATATATGATGATGTCTTGAAGGAGACTTGGTGGTTTATAAGGTCGTAAGCAAGCCGTGTTCCCTTTTGTTAGAAAGAAGAAAAATAGGATAAAAGGATTAGAGAATTTGGATTTTTTGTAATGACTTCAATACATTTATTCACTCTAATCAATTGAAAATAGGGTAAAAGGATTAAAGACCCTTGAATTTTTTTTAACGACTTCGAGTCTTCAATACATTTATTCACTCTAATGCTTGGACTTACACTGAAAAGTATTAAGATTGAAGGTTAATTAAAGAGATATTGAATTGTGGGTTTTGTGACATTGATTGGCGTAACCTTTTTGATTAAACAACAATTAACCACATTAATGTTGCATTGTCTGATCATTGTCTCTTGGTGTTGGTTAGACACCATTCCTTCTAGCCCTAAACATCATAAACCCTTTGTTTTTTTTTACTAGAGGTGGTGTGATCAAAGTGGTTTTGATGCAGCTGTGAAGCAAGCTTGACAATCCCGTGGGGATAGATCAAATGGAGAAGAAACAACTCAATGAGAAAACTAAAAAAAGTAACTTAAGAACAGTCGCAGTAAATACTTTTAATAAATTTTATATTTTATTCTTTTAAATACACATTTTTTAATTTATAAAACCTCTATACGTGATAAATACATGAGATTCTCTATTTTACGTGTATAATTTTTTTTCACAGAATTTGTATGAATGCGGTAGATGTAAAATTTTACAGAATCTGTATTTTACAATAAATACTAGAGTATCTGTTACAGTGTTATTTTTCATTTGAAATCTCTAAAATACATTGTTTATAGGATTTATTGTATCTACTGCATGTGCTAACAAGAATGGTGTGACTCTCATTCAGAAGAGGTGGTCTGAGTGGAAGGGGCTCTGGTCGTTTAAGTGAGAGGTCTCGAGTTCGAATCCTTGTGGATGCATCAAATAATGTTGAGGGATGTCCTCATCTTTAGTCTCCGACAATACCTCGAATGATTAGTCTCAAACAATTGTACGTGGATACCTTACAAAAGCAAAAACAAACACACAATGAGAATTCATCAAAGAAATCTCCTATTTATATTCCAACTTTTTTACTACTGCATTTAATGTAGAAGAAGGCCTAGATGGGATCTTGTAAGGGATTCTTCAAGTTATAACCCCTAACACACACAAAAATCTTCTAGCTAATGTTGTGGAGCGTTTGTCCATGTCCCTATCAACAACTCCAGGGATTGGAAATGGGATCCCTCCAATGCACATAAGACTCCTGCATTTTCAACCATAGAATAAAAAAATAAAAATAAAAACCTCGGCTTCTTCAACACACAGCCTCCCAATGTGAACATCACTTGTCCCTCCAATGTACATGAGGGGATCCATACTCCCCGGGATTGATGCCATGACACCCGTATTCTTTTGAAAAACCTTCCACTCAATTAAACAACAATCTGGGTCGAGTCTTTATTTATGCACTTTATGTGTATCTATTAATAAATGACATCTTTCGTTATTGTGTGATTTATGTATTTGTTTAGCTAAATGTATGATAATATCCCTAGAATTCAATCGTGATCAAGAAATATCATATTGAGTTTATGATTTATGAGAATCTTGTTAGGTGTAGTGCCCGAAAGACAGTTTGTGTAATTGTTTTTAATAATGGATGATAGAATTTATCTCACCTTAGTTACTTGCTTTGTACTTGTAAAGTAATACACTGCTGCAAACCCTAAGTATATCTGTATGCAACCACTTAACTCAGTGTATGGATTACACGTGAGGATTGAGTTAGTGGAGATATGCTTAAACTGTTAGTCCGTGGTGAACTTAATCAGAGTTTAGGGTCTCTTGATTAAAACACCAAGAATGCGCCCAGAACATCTTAGGGTGTGATAGTCTTATCCGGACTATCGGTAGAGGGTACCTACGTGGGGCATTTATATATGATGGCATTCATATAAGACTGGACCGATTTAATCTGAATTTCTCGATATAATTCCGTAATCGAGGAATCTTATTAAATCATTAGATGATCATATATGGATCAACTTTAATCCTGAGGTGATCACAGGGTGCTGCTTGTCTCGGGGTAGTGTTTGATGTGTTAGTTACGGTTCACTTAAATATGTGTTCCAAGCCACTTCTCATTGGCACTATCTCCTGATGAGTGAGTAGTTCTGATTTTCACGGATATGCAATCCATTCCTTCCTGCGGAAAGTAGAGAGACAGTCCCCTTATTTGTTAGCCTTAAGAAAGTGATCGATCCCGGGAATTCACATTTTGACTAATTAGCTACTAGTCAGATATGTGCACTAATTGATCATCAGGGGGTTAATGGTAAATAATGATAAGATATTCTGAGTCGGGTTCACGGAGACTTCCCACTCAAAATGGACAGTCTATGGAGGGTTAATCCGTATGTAGTGATTATATCAATGGACACTTATCTACTCTATGGGTTGAGTGTAAGTATATATCTATAATTGGTAGAGTTCGATTTCGGGTTTATAGTGGCGTAATCCCGAATTAATAATTTAATATATATATTCTACATTAGATGAATAATATATTTAATTATTGGAGCTTTCTGTTATTATAGGTCAATAGTCCCGTGTAGACTTCATGATTCGGACTAATATTCTTATTTATTTGGGCCTCGTAAATAATTAATTGGTTCGGCCAATTAATTGATATGCATGAATATTATTTAGTTGAATTTAAATAATATAATCTGTGAAAGAGCATTTTACGTGGGCGCAGTGAGCTTAGTGTGGCGCCAATATGTCTTGGATTTTCCAAGAAATTAGTTTTCTTGGATAATGACATATTGTGTAATTAGTTATTTATTTGTTAAATAATTAATTGGATAAATAAAAGAAAATAATTTATTTATTATTTATCTCTTAACTATAAGGATAATTATATTTTCTTATTATAAGATTGTAATTATCTCTTATTTTTATTGGATAATAATAATTATAATTATCTCTTTTATTTTGTTAAACCGATTTGGTGTATAGGTTTTCTCTCTTGGATTTTGCCTATAAAAGAGAGTTCTCCCGAGCCCTAGGTGATGTGAAAGCCACGAAATTCATAGAGAAAAAGCTAAGGAGTTCGATCCTTAGCTCCACTCGATTGGAGAAAAACTTGGAGTTTTTCTTGAAGTATATATCAAGGAGGTTCCATATATCAAGAAGGGTGTCCACCAACCACCGCTTTGGAGAACACATTGGAAGATCAAGGCTTCTCATCCTAAGATCAAAGCTTCTCTTCCTACTATTGGTATGATTTTCTTAACCCCATTGTAGTAGTTTAAGTCCTTTAATTATGTATTGTGATGTATAAGTCGTGATCCATCCGCTGTGCGTAGATCTAACTCGTTTAGATCTAAGATCCTGCATCCTTCATGTGGTATCGGAGCCAGGTTCCACGGTTTATATAGTCATAATCATAATTAAACGATTTAAAGAAATGGAATTGCATGTAGGTAAATTTTATTTATTGTTTTATGATTTGATAATGATTAATTGCTATGGTTGAAGAGATGGATTGGGGGTTGGCACTGTTTACCCGTTATATCTATTGGAAAATTAGGGATAAGGACATAATCTGGAATATTATTAAGTAACAGGACATCTACATATTTTTTATAGGGAGAAGGACAACTGCATAATTTTTATAGCGAGAAGGACAAACAGTGAATCCCGAAAATCAGTGAATCCCGAAATCAGTGAATTTCGATAGTGAATTTCGACAGTGAATCCCGAAAATTAGTGAATTTCGACAATGAATTTTGAAAATTAGTGAATTTCGACAAATGAATTTCGGCAAATGAATTTAAAATAAAGAATTTTGAACACAAGTGAATTTCGATGATGAATAAATAGTTTTGTCCTTTATGCAAAATTTTCAAAAGATCGTCCCTTCTACTCAATTGATGAAATATTTCTGTCCTTCTCCCTCATTCCCCCTATATCTATTGTAAACTCATATAAACGATGAAAATTCGTTTATATGAGTATAGGAAATTATGTAATTTATTTTTATTGCAATTTTAATTTCTAGAAAATAGATCTGTTTAGTAGTTGTTTAGTTATTTCATTTTTCCGTTGATCGAGCGGTTGAAACGACGATCCCCCCGGTCAGAATCAAGATTAGAAGATGATGAACAATTCCACAAAATTTGGCGTCGATTGGAGTCCGTTTTGATATCCGTTCGTTGCTACAAAGAAGCTGCTGTAACAGAAAAACGCAGGATTCACAGAAACCCTACCTGTGACTTCCTCGAATTTATGGGAGAGTTTGGACCGTTGAAACGCAAATCCAACCGTTGAGATCGATAAATATGGAGTTTTTGACGTGGTCTAAAAATTGCAGGTCAATCGGGATTTATCTCGATTCCCGATCAGCCTCGTTAAGTCTTTAAGGCGCTGCTGTAAAAGTCAGATCCAGCAGCAAGTTGGGCGGCTCACTAGAGAAAATTGACAAGTCAAAGCTCCGATCCAACCATCCATATTGAAGCCCGAGGAATGAAGAACAGATCTGGAAAGTTTGTTCGCGATCTGAGTTCGTTTGTTTTGCCGATCGTCGAAGATTTTAAACGGCTACAGATTAGGGTTTTTATTTTTCTTTAGATACGGGGGTGCCAACAGTCCATCTCGATGTTTATTTTCCGCACTAGTATACATGTTTAGATTGTATGTGTAGAACCGGAAAATTTCCATGACATGCATCAAATCATGAATTCCACTCCATATGCATACATGTAGAAATTAATTCGTGGAATTAGTTAGGCATGTATAAAACACGCAATTAGTTTTAATTAATTGTTTGATATTAATTAGAAACTAATTAGGGTAAAAACCGAGGAACACGGGTTTTTTCAATCGTCGAGGTTGGGTGATGGATTCTCGGTGAATCCCACTCTGCGAAAGCATAAGGAGTAAAATCCCGAAACCTCGTGGTTAAGGTGTTGGATTCTCGGTGAATTCCACCTTACCTAGATGAGATTACGTTTTTGTTCCGTAGTGTCTACGTGAAAATTTGATGTTTAAGGATTGGATAATCACGGGCAAACATGGTTCGAAAGTGGTTTAACCACGGTTGGGTGGTCAACAGTAGCTACGGCTCGACCGACTTCACCCTCCACGTGTGGCGTTTGCACGGGGGTCCGGCAAGCCTGAGTCAACCGAAGAGCCACTACGGCTCAACGGAGCTCCCCTGGTCTTGACCCGTCCGACGGTCACATATGTTCCAACGAATAGGTCGGGTGGGCTAGCCCACATAACCGACAACATTCGGGCCTATGATTTATTGTTCCTTAATGTAACATCAAGTCCAAAATGTGATCGATGAAACCCACCACTTTTTCAAAATATTGAGTGGGAGCGGGAGAGGCGACAGCCGACCCCACGGCCTCTATTGTTGACACAAGCAACATGAGAGAATGGTGAAGCCTCGTGTCGGCCTGGGACCGCCTCCCTAAGGAAGGCCTTCACCGCTATCAAAATTCAAGGCTTGGTCTCCGAAAGGATAGGATTTTGGGTACTCGCCGGGTCACCGACCGACCACTAAGGCGGCACACTCGGGTCTACCTAAAAATCGAGACATGGGTCACACTCATAAAGGGTATTTTTGATAGTACCTTGGCTGAAAAAGGAAAGGTGATTGACGATCACAAATGAGATGTTCGATTCTCAATCGATCTTCAATATTAATCGAAACCTCTTTGACCTACCCTAAGGCAAAGATCGAGACATTAGATTAAATCCTTGGAACGGTTGGATAGACTATAAGTACTTAGTTTATGTTCCTAAAATTTATTAGTAGTGTATGATTTGGATTTATTTTCTCACAATTTTATTTACAATCTGTTATACATATCTCTAGGGTGCTAGATCACTAGTGTAAAATTGACTAGTAATGACTTCGTTAAAAAATGGTAAGTAACTAGAACGTTGTACTTATTGATCTTACATGCGATTAATTTTTCGGAAGAGATATTTCTCTTGAGCCTTCAAGACTTAAGTGACGTAAATAAGTATGTCAATGCTGTCACTCGTGTTGAACGAGAGACAACCATAGTTAGTTTGAAAGATGATTGGGACGGTAAAATTCTTTTAGTGAATTTTTAATTGTGTAGTGGCTACATGAGAATTTTTCTGATAGAAAAATTAGAGAATCATAAACTAAAGTGTTGCTAGTTAGACGGTATTTGGAACCGATAAACTAGTGGAAGCTTTTATCTTATGTTTTTCTGATTTATTAGAAAATTAGTCCCACTGGGTGACGCTATCATTAGACATCCCACAGTTCACGAGTAGTGTCTACTCAAACGAACTGCTAGTTCAACCGAAACATTAATTAAAGAAAGTATAGGATAAGGAAAGTGATTTCGGATTACTTAACCAATGAATCCTTAGCGACTTTCTTAACCGAGTAACTTGACTCGGTAGCTTAGTTCTTTGGAAGAACAAGGAAGTTGTGCATTAACAATTAATAGAGTAGACAACGGGCAGTTGTTTCAGCTAGAATAGTGGGAGTGATATAAGGAAATGAATTTCGGATTCTATCCTTGAATATCATAGAAAATTTTATTTTTCTCACACTGATTCGTTGAAACAAATGGATTCACTTTCATCTCGATACTACAGATTTGCCTTAAACAAAGTGAAGATGACATTTGTAGTAATGAATCGAGACTCGGATTTTGTTTGATAAAGACAGAAAACACTAAGAAAAGCTGAATAGGTATGTGTAACACATCTAAAACTATTAAAGGTAAAAGGTTTCCGTATTAAGATAAACGGCCCTTCAATATCTATTAATTAGTGCATATATCCTAGAGATAAGACATGACGATCGGCTAAGGGTGATTCCTATCTCCCGCCTAGAACACTATCTCAAAGGAACAATGACTAAGTTTCCTTTCAATCAGGAGAGGGTAATAGATTTGAAGAGGTAACATAGCTTGTTCATAATGACCTTCGGGGTCTAGTGAGAGAAACAAGCTAGTGGGAGTTTTAGAGTGGTGACATTTTGTCTGATAACTGCTCAAAACAAGAATTAGTTTATCGAAAGAATATGAGGAGGAGTCTCTGATTTTAGCAGAGAATAGAGTATTCCATGCTCAGAAATAGGCTATCACATAGTCTTGGGACTGATGCTCGGCCTGCCTCCTAGTGGAATGTTTCTCACTGAGGAAGAAACCATAGACTTGCCCTATATAGTTATTGATGTGCTACAATACACTACTAAACTCGATTAAGATAATTGGTTGCAAAATAACGGTTAACATTATTATGTAAACCGAGAAATCTACCTAGAAGATGCTAGTGAATTTATGGATAATGAGTGAATTTGGTTCACACCACTTCCGTAAATGTAGGCATTTAGCACTTAATGCTTGAAGGTAGGACTGGAGATTTTACATATACGTTCAGATTGTGAATGTTTGTAAAATGTCTTAATGTGACGAGTGAAGGTTGGTTATAAGATTCTTGAAATCAGAAAGTGACGGTTGAAATGTCACAAGGCCTCTGATAGAATCTATAAGTAGCATCCTAAAACGTTGGATTACGGCTACCCAAAGGTAGTTACTATCTGATTTAATCAGACCACGTCCAACATCGGTTGTTGGTGATTGCACTGATAAATACTACTAGATCATAATGTCAATCCACCCAAGACGCAGTGGGAGTATGGTTTAACCGTTGACCCATTGTGGTTTTGTGGACTTTACAGTCTGCTGGGGTGATTGATAACATATGGCTCTTGGTGGGCTGTATAGGATTCTGATCGTAGAAGTTCGTTTGAAAGCCTTAACCCTGTAAATAGAGTTTTGATACTCCAGTTCTGTTCAGCCTCTTGTAGAACCACCTGGGTGTCTCAGGCCCAGTGGGAGCAATTGGATCTACACAGAAAAGAGTCGAATGAATAGGAAAGTTTAAACTTTCGGTATAAAAGTCGAGTGGTATAGGGGTGATTCCCCGACAAGTAGAGAGTTAACTGGACCTTGAACTCTCTCACCACTCGCGGTCTTGCAAGATTTCGTTAGAAAGAGGAAAATAGGGGTGATACCCTGAGACTTTCTTGCCAAAAAAAAACGGTTTCTGAATTCATTCGGAACAGAAGGGTCTTGGTTAGAACAAACGGCAAGATGACTTCCGGGGCTTATATCCTTTGTGGATTTAAGAGAACCTCTCGGTCATTTAAAGTCGCATGTTTTAAAATATGTGGACTTGACCAGAATATTGATAAGTCTTTCGTAGACTGGATATCAATATTGGTAAAGTAGTAGTATTAGTGTTCATGAATGATAACACTGAAACGGTTGGAAACAACATGAGTGTGTTATCTGATGTCGGAAACTGACACGCCTAAATTCTCTGGATGAGAGAATTGGATCATATTCTAAGAATTTGATTCGGTCAAATTCACGAGAATGAGTCATTAGCTATCCCACCTATCTTATTGAATAAGATGATTATGCATATACGGTTGCAGCATTCATCGAGAGTAGTCCTACCCTACCTCTCAGGAATGATTCTCCAAATCTTCGGATAAAGAGAAAAATGATAGAGTCTCTCTGGGATAAGGGCAAGTCAGCTTAACACAAGTCAATTGTAATCGAATCTTGGATTCGAGCAATAAGTAGCGGTTTAGTACGTCCTCAAGTATCTTTAGAGAACGAGGAATCATATGCTTGTATATTCAGGTGCAAACTTGAATATGGTTGACTACTATCGATTCGACTTGTAGTCAGATTAAGGATGATCATTAAGTTGATCTCGGGCTCAATGTTTACTCATAGTGCTTAGAATTTCCTTTTTGGTCTGGGAGTAATTCTAGGTCTGATAAGCCGATATCACTTCATCGTGAAAACAGTGAAGAGATAGCTTAGAAGGATCTTCTCACTCACAAGAAGTCAAAAGCATATTAAGAGAGTACCGCTTTGATTGGAAGGACCGCAACGCGTTTCAATCCTAAAGATCGTCTCGAGTCGACAACCTAACTAATCGCTGTACCAAGTCGAGTGCTTGGAGGGTATGGCATTGATGGATATGTCTCATCTGCTTTTAGAGCAAGTGGAGAGTGTTGTGAATAAGATGAGAAAGGGTGTTCTCTAAAAACAATCGTTGCTTGTCATTTAGTGCAAGTGGGAGATTGTTAGGTGTAGTGCCCGAAAGACAATTTGTGTAATTGTTTTTAATAATGGATGACAGAATTTATCTCACCTTAGTTACTTGCTTTGTGTTTGTAAAGTAATACACTGCTGCAAACCCTAAGTATATCTGTATGTAACCACTTAACTCGGTGTATGGATTACACGTGAGGATTGAGTTAGTGGAGATATGCTTAAAATGTTAGTCTGTGGTAAACTTAATCAGAGTTTAGGGTCTCTTGATTAAAACACCAATAATGCGCCCAGAACACCTTAGGGTGTGATAGTCTTATCCGGACTATCGGTAGAGGGTACCTACGTGGGGCATTTATATATGATGGCATTCATATAGGTTTGGACCGATTTAATCTGAATTTCTCGATATAATTCCGTAATCGAGGAATCTTATTAAATCATTAGATGATCATAAATGGATCAACCTTAATCTGAGAGGTGATCACGAGTCTTTGTTTGTCTCGGGGTAGTGTTTGATGTGTTAGTTACGGTTCACTTAAAAATGTGTTCCAAGCCACTTGATGTGATCCAGTTCAAGACATGTCCCTTCGAATTATGAGGCCATTGGAGAACAAGAAGATTAATGGTGGCGCCTCTTTTCAGTTTATTTTCGATCTTTTATTTATTTTTAGTTATCTTTTATTATCCCACATTGGTTAGATAGTATTTTATTTTTGTTATTGTTTTTATTTATAGTTATTTTGTCCCACATGGCTAAATTAGCAATTAGTCTTGGAGTCTGTAGCCTATATAAAGGCATTAAGAGTCATTGTAATCATCAGAGACAAATTTTGATATATATTATATTTGAAGCTTTTAAGCTTTGGTGAGTTTTCTCACATTAGTTTTGGTGGATTCCAAACCGTTGTTTGGTGGATTCCAAACGGAACTTATCAAGGTTCTGAGCAGACCTTGTGGCGTTCGTATACCAAGGTTCTTAGATACGGGATATCTAAGGGTTGAGGTCATACCAAGGTTCTTAGTTACGAGTTAGCTAAGGGTCGCGGTGCTCGTTCTATTGGTGCCATCAGTCAAGTCCTCGGGCACTTTCAGATCTGATTCGGTTCTCGGATCACATCATTTGGTATCAGAGACAGTCACTGACGGTATCCAAATATCCCTTTTTTATTTTTTTTAATTTCATACGTCCCCATTTTTTTTTCCCCTGTTCTTCAATATTGGAAAAAAAAAAAAAAAAAACATCTGTGTTCTTGTTCTTTCGTGACCTTCTTCATCGTTTCCAAATTGAAAAAAAAAAATTCCCAGCTTTATTCCTTCATATCCTTCTTTAGTATAAAAACAAAAAAAATCAGCACTTCCTGTTCTTGCTGTACTCCCCCTGCTTTTCTTCCAATCGGATATTGGAAAAATAAATATATAATAGTAATAAATTTTGTTGCTTCTTCCATTACAATTTGTTTCCTTCGTTCTGACTAGCAATAGTAGCCGCCGCCTTTTGATTCCAAGTTGCCCTGATTTCTTTTGACTGGTTATTATTAAAAATAAAAAAAAAAAGTTGCTGAATTGATCACATGAGAAATGTCTATATATTATCCCAGTCCGTTGGATAAGTCTTATGCTAAGGAATTTCGACGACGTAAATTGGAAGAAGAGCGGAAGCTCCGAGAAAAAAAGAGAGAACTACTAAGAAAACAAGAGATTTTTGACGGTCTCGTTGCTCAATGTATTGACGAAGGTAGAGACTTTAGCCCACTTTCAGAAATATGGTATTATTATTGTATCGGTGGAGGCGAGGGCGACCTTGTTTTCCCCGAGGTAGCAGACTTACCATTTGAAGAATGTGAGGAATTCAGTGACGACGAGTCGTCTTCTGGTCACGTTGATTGCATTACGAAAGTGGACGAGACAGAGCAGCATGTGGAGGACGTGGAGGCAATTGACAAGTCCAAGTCAGCCGGTTTATTTGAGAAATTGGAGGATCTACATGCACTTTATATTTATTTTGATCCATTTGTAGTGCATTGTACTCCTTTAGATTATGTCATTGCTGATTTTATTTCTGTCGACATTCCTCCATTTCAGAGGATGATTACTGTATTGTTCACCTCTTCATTGTTTCGGGATGCCGTTTACTACGTGGGCATCCTCCGGTTTGTATGGCCAATATTTATATTTGATCCAGGTGGATTCGAGGACGAATCCTTTCGAAGGGAGAGGGAATGATGTGATCCAGTTCAAGACATGTCCCTTCGAATTATGAGGCCATTGGAGAACAAGAAGATTAATGGTGGCGCCTCTTTTCAGTTTATTTTCGATCTTTTATTTATTTTTAGTTATCTTTTATTATCCCACATTGGTTAGATAGTATTTTATTTTTGTTATTGTTTTTATTTATAGTTATTTTGTCCCACATGGCTAAATTAGCAATTAGTCTTGGAGTCTGTAGCCTATATAAAGGCATTAAGAGTCATTGTAATCATCAGAGACAAATTTTGATATATATTATATTTGAAGCTTTTAAGCTTTGGTGAGTTTTCTCACGTTAGTTTTGGTGGATTTCAAACCGTTGTTTGGTGGATTCCAAACGGAACTTATCAAGGTTCTGAGCAGACCTTGTGGCGTTCGTATACCAAGGTTCTTAGATACGGGTTATCTAAGGGTTGAGGTCATACCAAGGTTCTTAGTTACGAGTTAGCTAAGGGTCGCGGTGCTCGTTCTATTGGTGCCATCAGTCAAGTCCTCGGGCACTTTCAGATCTGATTCGGTTCTCGGATCACATCACCACTTCTCATTGGCACTATCTCCTGATGAGTGAGTAGTTCTGATTTTCACGGATATGAAATCCATTCCTTCCTGCGGGAAGTAGAGAGACGGTCCCCTTATTTGTTAGCCCTAAGAAAGTGATCGATCCCGGGAGTTCACATTTTGACTAATTAGCTACTAGTCAGATATGTGCACTAATTGATCATCAGGGGGTTAATGGTAAATAATGATAAGATATTCTGAGTCGGGTTCACGGAGACTTCCCACTCAGAATGGACAGTCTATGGAGGGTTAATCCGTATGTAGTGATTATATCAATGGACACTTATCTACTCTATGGGTTGAGTGTAAGTATATATCTATAATTGGTAGAGTTCAGTTTTGGGTTTATGGTGGCGTAATCCCGAAATTAATAATTTAATATATATATTCTGTTCGATGAATAATATATTTAATTATTGGAAATTTCTTATTATAGTCCATGGTCCCCAATGTGAACTTCTATAATTCGGGCTAATATTCTTATTTATTTGGGCCTCGTAAATAATTAATTGGTTGGTAAATTAATTGATATGCATGAATATTATTTAGTTTGGCTAAATAATATAATACACAGAAAAGACATTTTCTGTGGGCCTGTGGGCTTAGTGTGGCGCCAATATGTCTTGGATTTTCCAAGAAATTAGTTTTCTTGGATAATGACATATTGTGTAATTAGTTATTTATTTATTAAATAATTAATTGGATAAATAAAAGAAAATAATTTATTTATTATTCATCTCTTAACTATAAGGATAATTATATTTTCTTATTATAAGATTGTAATTATCTCTTATTTTTATTGGATAATAATAATTAGAATTATCTATTTTATTTTGTTTAACCGATTGGGTATAGGTTTTCTCTCTTTTTTTTTGCCTATAAAAGAGAGTCCTCCCGAGCCCAGGTGATGTGAAAGCCACGAAATTCATAGAGAAAAAAGGCTAAGGAGTTCGATCCTTAGCTCCACCCGGTTGGAGAAAAACTTGGAGTTTTTCTTGGAAGCATATCAAGGAGGTTCTCATATCAAGAAGGGTGTCCACCAACCACCGTTTGGAGAACACATTGGAAGATCAAGGCTTCTCATCCTAAGATCAAAGCTTCTCTTCCTACTATTGGTATGATTTTCTTAACCCCCTTGTAGTAGTTTAAGTCCTTTAATTATGTATTGTGATGTATAAGTCGTGATCCATCCGCTGCGCGTAGATCTAACTCGTTTAGATCTAAGATCCTGCATCCTTCAAATCTTTTATCATTTCAAATATTTAATTTTAAACCATCCCTACTTAAATAATCGGGATACTATTAATACAGCTAAACTAGCATGCCAGTTTCTTCTGTCTTATGAAGACAATGATAGATCTCATCTATTAAAGTGTGTTGACACTTAGACAGATACGTGGACATGTATTATAAATACGTGTGTTGGATTGACATGCTTATATAATAATAAGCGTCATTAAAGTTGTGATGTTTCTATAATTGTCCTTGGCCGGAAGTCGTCATAATATTACAGTGTTGATTATTATGTTTTGACTCTATTCGTTGCTTCTTGAAATGAGATGCTCATACGATGGAGATTTGGTATAACTACAACCCATGCGTAGATTTAAGCATCGATTGATGGGATTCACCATTCAAAATAATATAAATAAATATCCCGATCGAAATGGTCATCTTATAAGAAATTTTTATTTTAAAAATCTTTGCAAATTCGTTTCGAGAGAATATTATATTTCAAATATAAGAAATTAGTTGTTTATATTTGACGCACATTTAATTTCCGACTAATAGAACACTGATATGATGAAATGATTTATTTATTGGGGGAATGAGGGAGAAGGACATAAATATTTCATCAATTGAGTAGAAGGACAGTCTTTTGAAACTTTTGTATAAAGGACAAAACTATTTATCCACTGTCGAAATTCATTTTTTTCAAATTCACCGCTTAAATTCATCATTCAAAATTCATTATCGAAATTTACTAATTTTCAAAATTCATTGTCGAAAGTCACCGATTTTCGATTTCTTGTCGAAATTCACCGATTTCGGGATTCACCTGAGGAGGTTCACCGATTTTCGGATTCACTGTTTATCCTTCTCGCTATAAAAATTATGCAGTTGTCATTCTCCCTATAAAAAATATGTAGTTGTCCTGTTACTTAAAAATATTCCAGATTGTGTCATTATCCCTAATTATCCTTTATTTATTTTGCAACCTTTCACAGAAAGGCTGAAGTCGAAGCTTTAACTTTTCTCGAACAATTGGGGTCTTAACATATTGCTAGACATCAATCATGATTGATAAATATAAATTAATTAATTGAGTGTAATTAACGAAAATTAAAGTGTTTAATTTATCTAATTCTAAATGTAAGAATTATATTCTATATTACGGACAATATATTCGAAAATCTAATGAGTCACAAGCACATGGTATATTTTGGCGGAGTTAAATGTAACTATGTGATATATAACTAACATAAAAGTTATGGGTTAACATTTAATTGTAACTTTTATGTCACCAGTCACCTTATGTATGAGATCATGTGGTCGTTACACATGTCCAACACTTAGTCTTTATGCATGCCTAAGAAGAAGAAGGTATTTATGAAATGACACATGTAGTGCCACTTGGTGTTTTATGGCAAGCTTTCGTCTATTATAAATGACACATCTCGGCAAGTGCATTGTCCATTCTATTAAAATAAAATTTCTCGTGTTGAGTAAAATATATAAGGAAATACCATTATTTTCTTTTCGAAGGGAAGGAAATATCATTACTAATATGGAAGATAAAATCATGTTAATAATGGTAATTAAACCACGATAATACTAAGGTACATACCCTAGTAGTTATCACTGCAAGTCAACCTGCGCCCAGGTGGTAGGAGACACAGGTTCAATTCCCTCCCCGTAATATTAAGTCTTTCGCTTCCCGGTAAAAAAAAAAAAAAAAAAAAAAAAAACGATAATCTGTAAATCTCTAGAATAAAAGCACAACTGCCGTTGTACTAATGTCTTAACCAAAATAACATCAAACCAAAATATTGCTAAAAAAATTCCTTAACAGAGAATCTGTTTGTTAACTCAATTCAGCATTTATCCTTAATTTATTAAGTGGTGGTTATGTTTATATGTGTTTGATAATATTTTATAATGCCACTTAATTAATTAAAATGCTCTGAAATGTAGTGTAAAGTTTTCAGACGTTCAAACCCTGCTTAACGCTGAAAATTAATACGCACCACTAAACGATAAAGCGGGCCACCCACTTTTATTGTTGAAACCGTATGGAATTTTGTTAAGTTTTTTTTTTTTTTTACAACATTTTCGGATATTTTAGAATGATATAATTGCAATTAATTTTTATGATACTTTTAGAATTTGTTAATAGTATCTACTGTTACCCATACCTTATCATAATCATAACCAGAAATAATATATGATAATTACAAAAACAATTTTTTTCTTTTGAAAAAGACAAAAACATTAAATAGGCGACAAAAGACATAACTAAAATAATTAATAATTTGGGGGACGTGGATTATATATATATATATAAATTGTGAAACAATATGCATGGGTCATATGTGTTCAATGATTTTTCTAATATATGAAAGTTGTAATTGCAAATTTGTTAAATTAAAATTTTCATATTTCAGATGTTTGACGTTATCAAATATTTTTCAGATTTCAATTACTTATTATATTCAGATTTCAGATTTCACACAATCAGATTTCAGATATCAGATTTCACACTTCAGATTTAACAAACAGCCCCTAAGACATAATATAAAGAAAATGGCACAACTGCCTTAATCAACCTCAATGACATCAACAAAACAAATAATAATGCATGACTTCGATATCCAGCATACTGTTCCTCATTAGATTCAACTTCATCATATTTCTGCATGTCTCTCGGGAAAAAGGTAAACAAAAGAAATAGGGATGAGCTATCATAATTTAGTCCAATAGAAGAGTTAATATGATAAATCTCAGACTTCAACTAAGGGACAGTTAGTTCGCAATACCAATTAAAAATTAAGATATAAAACAAGATTGAGAGAATAATTTAATAAATATGAGTACAATGCAACAAAAAAACCTATATTTGTCGGTTGTTAGTCGTTGTTGGTGATTATATCACCAATGTGATTTAGTGTTATTGGACTTAGTTTGAGGTTTGGTAAGCTTGAAACAATCGATATGAGTTAGGAGATGCGGGGTGCATGCTTACAATTGATATTTACAAGCTTACGAGAGTGTTAGATCAAGTGTTGAACAAAATCCAGATTCTGCTGCTTATTGGACGGGCGTCCATTTCATATGGACGGGCGTTTGACTTCAGACGGGCGTCTAGGTTCACTGGACGAGCGTCTGAAGGGTGGATTTACATACAGGATGTAACCTGGTTGGATGGACGAGCGTCTTAAGAAACTGGACGCCCGTCCAGTATGCTTCAGACGGGCGTCCAGGATTCTAAACGGGCGTCCAGTATGCAGTTCTGGAGCAGTTTTGGTCGGTTTTGCTGGTATCCTTTCGGGTTTTGGTCTGGTAACTGATTCTGAAAGGTTGTGTATGTAATGTTATATTAGTATAACATCACACACACATAAGGGAACACTTGGAACTTCATTTTAAAACACAAGAATAGAATTTGAGAAGCAATTTTTCTGTTTTCTTTGAAATTCTTGAAGCCTCAAGTTTAAACACACATATCTACAAAACTTCTATAGCATTCTTTCATCTTATTGCCAAAGATTGGAAGAGAAGCAGATTTATCCCGTGATTATATTCGAGTTAATTCCGGAGGCAATTCAAGGGAACGAATAATTTTCGCAGAAAGATTTCCAAATCGACTCTGCGATCATATCAAGTTATCTTGCATTTCAAGTTTTGATACCATTGTTCTAATCATCCTATAAACTCCCTAACAATCATGCGAAAATTATTGTGGTTTGAACAATGTCAAGTATCAAGGAGATGACTTCCAATTTCAAAGAAATTGGAACAATTCAACGGTGAGGATTTTCGAAGGTGGCAAAAGAAAATGCACTTTCTTTGACTCGCATTGAAGGTTGTGTACGTGTTGAGTACGCCATGCCCTCAGATTGATGATAACAAAGCACCATGGAGGAATCAAGGAGGAAAAGTAAGTGGGAAAATGATGATTATATATGCCGTGGTCACATCCTTAACGGTATGTCTAATAGTCTTTTGACACTTACCTTGAAATTGAGACGTCTAAAGAGTTGTGGGATACTTTGGAGGCTAAGTATGTAAGTGAGGATGCATCTAGTAAGAAGTTTCTTGTTGGTAATTTTATGAAATATGTGATGGTAGATACTCGTCCGGTCATGGATCAATATCATGAGTTGTTGCGTTTGTTTGGTCAATTTTCTATGCATAAAATGACTATGGATGAATCCATATGTGTTTCAAGCATTATTGAAAAGTTGCCTCCCTCTTGGAGGGATTTTAAAAACTCTTTGAAACATAAGAAGGAAGAACTTTCTTTGATTGAACTTGGTTCTTGTTTAGGGTGATTTTACATGATTTATAACGTTATATTTTATAACGATTTCCTCCATATTCGTATAATTTGCATAGAAATTAAGGGTTTAATCGAATTATTGAGCAAATGAGTTTTAAAAGTGTTTAAGTGCAAATTTGTGTTGTTTATGTGGTTTCATTGATAAAAATCTTTGAATATGAGATGTTACATTTTGCACGATGTTATCATGAATGTAGGTACGCTTGCATGTTAAATGAGGAGCTTAAACGAAGATCGGATGAAGGTTAAGAAGAAAGCTCGATTCGAATGAAGAAAGCTCGATTCGATTCGGCCCAAACTTGGTGACCAAGGTTTTCAAAATATCACATGTAACAATATGTTTTGAGGTCTAAAAGATGGATTTTGAAGAAGATGCCACGAGCTAACGAGTTTAACGGATCATTTTTCCTACGAGCTTTTACCGTAATCTGTTTTCGACGGATTTTTGACCCGACCTAGAGGCATTTTCAGGGGAAGAGTTCTTAATGAAAGTTGTAGATCTTCAAATGAGCTTTCCAACGCATTTTGAATCACGCCAATCTGGTCTACAACTCAAGTTATGATTTTTTTACCGATCATTTAATTACTGACGAACCGGAGAATTCCTAGCATATTCCTAGCATATTCCTTGCATGTTACTTGCATTTTCCTTGCACATGGTATGTAATGATACCTTGTAACTACCTCCACATGTTTTTGGTGACTCACCATCACCTCCCCTTATATCACCTCCTTATATACAACCTTCTCCCCAAAAAAAACCTTCCCAAATACCATGTGCCCAAGATTCCTCCCCAACAAACTTCACATCTAATACATGACTCACCACCTTCACATGCTAACTAATCATCACCTCCACATGCTAGCAATCACTCCAAACTCATCATTACACCCACCAACTTCTAACAAACTTTTACCTCCTCATTTACACCTCCTCAAAGGCTACCTCCCTCTCGCTTACACCCCTTTCTCATATGCACCTCCCTCATATATATCTTCCCTATATAAACCCTCCAATCTCCATCCTTAATACTTGCCCCTTCTTGGCCACTCTTGGCCAAGACTTCTCCCATCTCACTTCTTCTACTTTTTATGTTTTTATTTTCGTTTTGGGCCCGTGTATATATATATATATATATATATATATATATATATATATATATATATATATCTATGTATGTATATATACACGTATATGTATATAAATAAATAATGTAGTAGTAGTAGTACTGTTGTAATGCTCGATAAGATTATCGAAGGAAAATGCTTTTGGAAATGTTGTTATTTTCAGAGAATACAGCTTTTATCCAAAGTAAGCGGGTAATTTTATCGAGTTAGCTACTATCACTGGAATAAATAAGGATTTCGCTTTGATTCATTCTCGTAAGTTATCTTGTTCTTCCTTCATGTTTAGACTTGTTTAAAGTGTAATGTAGTGTTGCATGCTATTCGAATTTAGAAACACGATAGTTGATAAATTCGTCGATTACCGTGAAGGAGAATGATGATATTTTCCGAACATACGAAAGTTGAGGGAGAATGTTGTTAGATTAGGATTTTATATCCAAATCTTTGTTTCGTAAAATCTTTAGTTGTACCCTGTGGTAAACTAATCAACGGGCGCTAAATCCGAAAGAAAGTACCGCTTCTTTAGCAGATTATTAATCCAAGACTTACAAATGAATGTGTCTTTCTTGTTAATTTCGGTGGGGTGGTGGAACAATGGTGCGTCTTAGTTGTTTTAATTATTATTATTATCTTTGTTCACTTTGGTATTTACGAACCACTTATCCCTTGGGTTCGACCTCGTACTCCTGTAGCTATTCTAACAATTGATCCGGTACTCTGCTGGTTAGAGAGTTAGTTTACCCACGGTTGTTTTCGAGTCTTTTATAAATTTAAATTTTGAAGGGTAAATTTTTCGCTCAATAGTTAGTTGGCGTGTTTTTCTCTCAACAGAATTTTGGCGCCGTTGCCGGGGATAAGTGTGCTATTTGTAATATCTTCGTGTGTGTGTTTTCTGTTTTTCGCAAAAAAAAAAAAAAAACCCTCGGTAAATACCGAGTGGCGTCGGTAATTACCGAGAAAGAAAAAAAATATTTTTGTTTTCATGTTGTTTTCGATTTTGGTTGTTTGTTTTTGTTAGTCGAGCTCCCGACTATAATTAAGCCCTACTAGGACGGTTACCTAGATATCTTTTCTTTTCTCGTCTCAGAGTTTATTTCTGCTTTGTTTCTCTTGGTTTGTCGAGCAAACGATGTTAACCAAAAGCGCTACCGGGAGGCAACCCGTAAAAATATTAATTATCTTTTAAAAAAAACAAACAACAACAACAACTAAATCCCGAGATGAATGTTTGAATATCATTTAACGAGGGAACGATTAGGTGGTTATCCGAAAATCCCGAGATATAACAAAGAGAAAATTCAAATACATCATCTCTTGGACTTAGGTTGTTGAACCCTTGAGGATCTCGGGTATAAAAGACTCACTACATTTCATTTTATGATCTAGTAGGAATATCTCGACTATGAATTGATGATATATGCTCATGTGATACTCTATGATGATACGTATATGCTTAGATGTCCTGTATTTTCCTGTGTGGTGATTTTTCCATCTCGAACAATTATTTCTTGAGCTTGTATCGAACTTTTCTTCGCGATATGTTATATTCCCCGTGTCCCGAGATATTTCCGTGTTTGTCAAGTGTGCGTGGATATTTTCGATAGCAATTGTGAGTTTCGGATGATGCCGCTTTTCCGTGGATGGTCCACGATCCATCGCTTTCATCGAGCATTTCGAGTCGATTCTAGGCCACTTCCGAATTGCCACTTTCGAACCACAATCGCTAAGTGTTTTTTCTTTTTACATTATGCACAACTTGAGGACATGTTGTGATTTAAGTGTGGGGAGGGAATAGTCGGTTATATGTATCTACCATTTGCTTAAATTATTTTGATTCTATGCTAAATGGGCTAAATTTTCAAATTTTTGTTTATTCCTAGTAAACAATGCATATCTTTGTTCGTTATTTTTATAGTCATTAATGCTATATTCCGTATGTTCGATAAGTTAGTTGTTTCACCCAATATATTTTTCACGAGCCATAGTGAATGATGAGCTAAATTATAAAGCTATACCCTTTTTTGATTAGTGATTTTTGATTATCTTATAAGTCATGTGCTTAGTGCTAACGTCATGTATCGTGAGAATTATGATAGTTTGTGTTTATAGCCGAGTATGATATATTGTGAATATCTCGAACGTTTGAATGTGATAAGTGAAACATAACTAATGTTCTTGCACAATAATTAACAAATAAATCATTGCTTGAGGTGTTATGCTCAAGAGGTTTGAATTGCTTTTAGCATGTTAACCACCGCCCGCGAAAATCTCGAAAAAAGTAATCAATTGTGTGTGTCGAAAGTCGGTCGATGATTTGAGTGCGGTAGGGCATTATCTCGAAATGTCCTATACCACTATGATGACCAAAAGCTCACGACAAATGTAAAAGTCGCCTTATGATTTGAGTAGATAGGGATTATCTCGAAATGTCCTATTCTAGTATGACGGGCAAAAGCTCATTCGATGTGTGTTGAAAAAAAAAAAAAAAAAAAAAAGTGAAAAAAAGTGAAATAAAAATCGAAAAAATTTATTATTATGAATAAGTTAAGGACTTAGTTATCGTATACCTTATCCCCAGATAATGTGACAGATATGTTGTAGGGATTATCCTCTCGAGTATATCGTAAAGGCTCTGATATATTCTATCATTCTTTTCGAGATATGTCACGCTTTGTAAGGGTACACTTATAAGTATCATTTGTTACTAATTTGAAGGGGTATTTGCTAGTTGCTTGAAATTTTCGAGTTTGGACTTAGTGGAAGTTTTCTATGGCTATGCACACACACCAGGTGAACCTCGATTTATTGAATATATGTTGTATTTGGCTTTGAGGTGTCTATCTTTTCCGAGCCTTGATTCTTGTTTTGTTTTGCTCGGGACGAGCAAAAGCTAAGTGTGGGGAGTTGTTTAGGGTGATTTTACATGATTTATAACGTTATATTTTATAACGATTTCCTCCATATTCGTATAATTTGCATAGAAATTAAGGGTTTAATCGAATTATTGAGCAAATGAGTTTTAAAAGTGTTTAAGTGCAAATTTGTGTTGTTTATGTGGTTTCATTGATAAAAATCTTTGAATATGAGATGTTACATTTTGCACGATGTTATCATGAATGTAGTGCGCTTGCATGTTAAATGAGGAGCTTAAACGAAGATCGGATGAAGGTTAAGAAGAAAGCTCGATTCGAATGAAGAAAGCTCGATTCGATTCGCCCAAACTTGGTGACCAAGGTTTTCAAAATATCACATGTAACAATATGTTTTGAGGTCTAAAAGATGGATTTTGAAGAAGATGCCACGAGCTAACGAGTTTAACGGATCATTTTTCCTACGAGCTTTTACCGTAATCTGTTTTCGACGGATTTTTGACCCGACCTAGAGGCATTTTCAGGGAAGAGTTCTTAATGAAAGTTGTAGATCTTCAAATGAGCTTTCCAACGATTTTGAATCACGTCAATCGGAGGTCTACAACTCAAGTTATGATTTTTTTACCGGATCACTTAATTACGGACGAACCGGAGAATTCCTAGCATATTCCTAGCATATTCCTTGCATGTTACTTGCATTTTTCTTGCACATGGTATGTAATGATACCTTGTAACTACCTCCACATGTTTTTGGTGACTCACCATCACCTCCCCTATATCATCACCTCCTTATACAACCTTCTCCCCAAAAAAACAACCTTCCCAAATACCATGTGCCCAAGATTCCTCCCCAACAAACTTCACATGCTAATACATGACTCACCACCTTCACATGCTAACTAATCATCACCTCCACATGCTAGCAATCACTCCAAACTCATCATTACACCCACCAACTTCTAACAAACTTCTTACCTCCTCATTTACACCTCCTCAAAGGCTACCTCCTCGCTTACACCCCTTTCTCATATGCACTCCCTCATATATATCTTCCCTATATAAACCCTCCAATCTCCATCCTTAATACTTGCCCTTCTTGGCCACTCTTGGCCAAGACTTCTCCCATCTCACTTCTTCTACTTTTTATGTTTTTATTTTAGTTTTGGGCCCGTGTATATATATATATATATATATATATATATATATATATATATATATATGTATGTATATATATACACGTATATGTATATAAATAAATAATGTAGTAGTAGTAATCTTGTTGTAATGCTTTCGATAAGATTATCGAAGGAAAATGCTTTTGGAAATGTTGTTATTTTCGAGAGAATACAAACTTTTATCCAAAGTAAGCGGGTAATTTTATCGAGTTAGCTACTATCACCGGAATAAATAAGATTTTCTTTGATTCATTCTCGTAAGTTATCTTGTTCTTCCTTCATGTTTAGACTTGTTTAAAGTGTAATGTAGTGTTGCATGCTATTCGAATTTAGAAACACGATAGTTGATAAATTAAATCGATTACAACCGTGAAGGAGAATGATGATATTTTCCTAACATACGAAAGTTGAGGAGAATGTTGTTAGATTAGGATTTTATATCCAAATCTTTGTTTCAGAAAATCTTTAGTTGTACCTGTGGTAAACTAATCAACGGGCGCTAAATCCGAAAGAGAAAGTACCGCCTCTTTAGCAGATTATTAATCCAAGACTTACAAATGAATGTGTCTTTCTTGTTAATTTCGGTGGGGTGGTGGAACAATGGTGCGTCTTAGTTGTTTTAATTATTATTATTATCTTTGTTCACTTTGGTATTTACTGAACCACTTATCCCTTGGGTTCGACCTCATACTCGTAGCTATTCTAACAATTGATCCGGTACTCTCTTTGGTTAGAGTTAGTTTACCCACGGTTGTTTTCGAGAGTCTTTTATAAATTTAAATTTTGAAGGGTAAATTTTTCGCTCAATAGTTAGTTGGCGTGTTTTTCTCTCAACAGCTTCTCATTTGAGGATAGAAGAAAGTTTGCGTTTGCAAGAGAGTGGTAAGAATGTTGTAGGTTGCGGTAAGAACATTGCAGGTGGCTCACCTTCAATCAATATGGTTGAAGTTGGGGAAACTTCTAAGAAAAATGACAACAAAAGAAAGTTTGATTCTTCCAACAACAAAAACAAGGCAAAGTCTAACAAGAAGCCGAAAGGCACTTGTTGGTATTGCGGAAAGGAAGGCCATTTCAAGGCGGACTGTTTTTCACGAAAGCAAAACAGTGGCAAGGGTAAAGGCCCGGTGAATGGGTCGAAAGACCCGGCACCACCTAAACATCAAGGTACAATTGATAATAATTGTGGTTTTAATTCGAATTTGAATTATGTACCACTGATTTCCGAAGCATGTTATTTGCAGGATGATGATGTTAGTTGGTGGATAGACTCGGGAGCAACTAGACATGTGTGCAAGGATAAATCCTGGTTTTCAAAATATGAAAAAGTTGAAGATGGATCAATTGTACATATGGGAAACGAGTCTAAAGCTGCTGTTGTTGGAAAAGGCGTTGTAAATTTGCAATTTAGTTCTGGAAAATTTGTAACTTTAAACAATGTTCTACATGTTCCTTTAATCCGGAAAAACTTGGTTTCCGGTAGTATTTTATGTAAAGAGGGCTACAAACAAGTATATGAGTCCTCTCAAGTATGTATTAACTAAGCATGGTGTATTTGTAGGATTTGGTTATCTAAATGGTGGTATGTTTATGCTTAACATTATTCGTAATGATTTGAATGATAATGTTAATATGAATGTTATGACTGTTAATGTTGATGAATCATACTTGTGGCATGCGAGATTAGGTCATGTGCATTTTAGAAGAATGTTGCAAATGTCTAAAAATGACTTAATTCCTGTTTGTAGTACAACTATGAATAAGTGTGTTACTTGTAACTTAACTAAAATTGTAAGACAACCTTTCAAAGGTGTTGAAAGGTCGTCTACTATTTTGGAATTTATTCATAGTGATCTTTGTGATTTTGGTTCTACTCCATCTTTAGGAAACAAAAAGTATGTTGTCACATTTATTGATGATTGCACTCATATTTGTTATGTTTACTTACTTTTTACAAAAGACGAGGCAATGGAAAAGTTTAAAGTGTTTAAAAACGAAGTGGAATTGCAACTTGAAACTAAAATAAAGAAACTTCGTACGGATAGAGGTGGAGAATACTTTGATCCACCATTTTTTGAATCTTGTGGGATTATACATGAAATAACTACACCTTATACACCACAACAAAATGGCATAGCTGAAAGAAAGAATCGAACTCTAAAAGAGATGGTGAATGCTATGCTTTCTTACTCAGGATTGAGTGAGGGTTTTTGGGGAGAAGCTATGTTGACAGCTTGTTATTTATTGAATAGGATTCCTAATAAAAAGAGTCCTATTACCCCATATGAGCTTTGGTATAAAAAGAAGCCAAACTTGCATTATTTGCGTGTTTGGGGATGTAGAGCAGTCGTAAGACTACCCAATCCCAAGATTAAAACCTTGGGGGAAAGAGGCATCGATTGCATTTTTATTGGATATGCGTTGCATTCCAAGGCATATAGGTTCTATGTTATAGAACCAAATGATTCGATTCTGGTTCATTCCGTTATTGAATCAAGGGATGCTATCTTTGATGAAAGTCGATTTTCTTCTATATCAAGGCCTAGAAATGTTGTTCTATTGGAATCGGTGAAAGTTGTGGTGGTGTGGAATCACAAGATGAGCCTTTGGTGTTTCAAAAAGCAAAAGGCAAGAAAAGAAAAATCTTTTGGTACCGATTTCCAAACTTATTTGGTGGAGGTACAAGAGATGAAGTAGGATTTCAATATGCATATTGCTATCATATTGATGATGATCCTAGAACGTATAAAGAGGCTATGGAATCTCGGGATATTGCCTTTTGGAAGGAAGCCATTAACGATGAGATGGACTCCATTTTAGGCAATGATACGTGGATATTGACGGACCTTCCACGTGGGTGTAAACCATTGGGTTGCAAATGGATCTTTAAAAGAAAAATGAAAATTGATGGATCCGTTGAAAGGTATAAAGCCCGGTTGGTGATACAAGGCTTTAGACAAAAGGAAGGCATTGATTATTTTGATACTTATGCCCCGGTTGCGAGAATCTCCACTATTAGATTGTTGATTGCCTTGGCATCCATTAACAATCTTGTTATCCATCAAATGGATGTTAAAACAGCCTTCTTAAATGGGGATTTAAATGAGGAAATTTACATGAAACAACCGGAGGGTTTTGTGATACCCGGGAATGAGCATAAAGTGTGTAAGCTCGTTAAATCATTGTATGGACTGAAACAAGCTCCCAAACAATGGCATAATAAGTTTGATAAAGTTGTTTTGTCTAATGGTTTTAAGCTTAACCAAATGGACAAATGTTTGTATAGCAAATTTGATGAAACCGGACATGGTGTAATCATTTGTCTATATGTTGATGACATGTTGATCTTTGGTACAAACCAAGATCAAGTTGACCAATGTAAATCATTTTTGTCATCAAGTTTTTCGATGAAAGACATGGGGGAGGCGGATGTTATCCTTGGTATAAAAATCATAAGGAATGACCAAGGGATTACTTTGACACAATCTCACTACATTGAGAAAATGTTAAAGAAGTTCAATTGTGAAAATTCTGTTCCGGCAAGAACTCCCATGGATCCTCATGAGAAATTTGAGTTGAATTCGGGTAAACCGGAGTCTCAACTTGAATATGCTCGAGTTATAGGATGTTTAATGTATGCAATGACTAGCACTCGTCCGGACATTGCATATGCGGTTGGAAAACTTAGTAGATATACTAGTAATCCAAGTAGTGTTCATTGGCATGCGGTAATGCATGTGTTAAGGTATCTTAAGTTTACCAAAAATTTTGGTTTAACTTATGTTGGACATCCTTCGGTGATAGAAGGCTACTCGGATGCTAGTTGGATATCAAATGAGAATCATTCATCAACGAGTGGTTGGGTGTTTCTGCTTGGGAAGGTGCCATCTCATGGGCTTCCAAGAAGCAAACATGTAATGCAAACTCGACAATGGAATCGGAATTCATCGCCTTGGCTTCGGCCGGTTTAGGCGCGAATGGCTTAAACATTTGATTTACTGAGATTCCATTGTGGCCAAAACCAATATCACCAATTTCTATCAATTGTGATAGTGAAAATACCTTGGCTAAGTGTTATAGTCAAGTGTACAATGGAAAGTCGCGACATATTGGAGTTAGGCATAGCTCGATTCGTGAGTTGATCACTCACGGGGTGATATCAGTTGCTTTTGTGAGATCTCAAAAGAATTTAGCCGATCATTTGACCAAGGCATTGGCTAAGGACTTGTTTGTCAAGTCGGTTGTCGGGATGGGTCTACAACCCATTGAAACTTTGCATTAGGATACCCAATTCCCCCTTAATATGACATTAGGGGCTGAATTCAATGAGGAAGGCCTGATGACTTAGTTTTGGCACATATATTTAGTCCCGAAGGTTTGTGCTGAACTGCATGTGAGGTTGATATATATCTTAATAAGTCTTATGAAAAGTGTTGTTGCGGTACACGATTGATAAGACTCACCTATATGAGTTTGAAGTTTGGCGCTTCAAGAAAGTTAGGGTTGGCTTTCTACATACTCATGAATTGATATGGACACGAGGCCTGGATAAATAGTGTCAAGCAAGCTATAAAAGTTGTCTTTAGATTCATTTGTATATTATCTTTGAAGTATTCAAATTGTAAAAGGGTTCAATGCTTAGTCACACCCCAATACTCGAATATTTTGGAACGTGTAATATACTAGATGGTAATTCAATCTGCGTGATATTATCATTGAAAGATGAATTGTTGTGTGTTGAAGAGTTTTAACTAAGTCAAGGGTTACACTAAATGGGGAGGATTGTTGGTGATTATATCACCAATGTGATTTAGTGTTATTGGACTTAGTTTGAGGTTTGGTAAGCTTGAAACAATCGATATGAGTTAGGAGATGCGGGGTGCATGCTTACAATTGATATTTACAAGCTTACGAGTGTTAGATCAAGTGTTGAACAAAATCCGTTCTTCTGCTTATTGGACGGGCGTCCATTTCATATGGACGGGCGTTTGACTTCGAGCACGGGCGTCTAGGTTCACCGGACGAGCGTCCTGAAGGGTGGATTTACATACGAGATGTAACCTGGTTGGATGGACGACGTCTTTAAAACCGGGCGCCCGTCCAAGATGCTTCGACGGGCGTCGGGATTCTAAACGGGCGCCCAGTATGCGCCTGGAGCAGCGATTTTGGTCGGTTTCTTTGGTATCCTTTCGGGTTTTGGTCCAGTAATCGATTACGAAGGTTGTGTATGTAATGTTATATTAGTATAACATCACACACACATAAGGGAACACTTGGAACTTCATTTTAAAAACAAGAATAGAATTTGAGAAGCAATTTTTCTGCTTTCTTTGAAATTCTTGAAGCCTCAAGTTTAAACACACATATCTACAAAACTTCTATAGCATTCTTTCATCTTATTGCCAAAGATTGGAAGAGAAGCAGATTTATCCCGTGATTATATTCGAGTTAATTCCCGGAGGCAATTCAAGGGAACGAATAATTTTCGCAGGAAAGATTTCCAAATCGACTCTGCGATCATATCAAGTTATCTTGCATTTCAAGTTTTGATACCATTGTTCTAATCATCCTATAAACTCCCTAACAGTCGCTATATATGTATCTATTTATAATTAAATCATACATGCATTTGTGAAGGGGCGGCGGCAGGAATTCTGGAACACGGGTCGGAAATCGAAAACGGCACATCATATTATAAGTGTATAAGTATTAATTTTAAAAATCCAAGTATGATTATATGTCAAGGGTCAATTTAAAAAAAAAATAGTGGGTCAGCTAGTAAATTTTAGTGCTTAAAAATTTTAAATTGTGTAAAAAATACATATAGTTTTTTTTAGGTTTGAGGGTCAGGTGACCCATTTCTCAGTGAATGGCGCCGCACCTGCATGTGTGAAACCCCGAACTTTCATTAAGGGTCTATTTTGTTTTTTGGAATTTGATTCTCTTTTCCTAATATTTTTATGGTTAATTAAGCCTTTTGGCTTCCAAAACACCTAAAAACCGACCTAGGGTCAGAAATCTTTATAAAAGCCTCCATATAGCCCTAAACTTATAGATTTTGTGTTTTCGTAGTTTTTCGCTAAAGCTTAGGCCACTGCTCCTAGCCTCCGCCTGCAGGGCCGGCCCTATAGTGAGGCCAGAGAGACCGCGGTCTTAAGCACAATGGTACCGGGAGGGTCCAACGGTACATTTTTCGCTATAAGAAAAAAAAAATCGTGTAGATTTAATCCGATCCAACCTAATATAATATGTTAAATTTTTTTTTTGATAAAGGCCTAAATTTTTGTTCTGATGATGCTTTCAAACTTGTGTAAAATTCATATGCATACTATGCCTTTTTATAGGCTGAAGGAAGCCCAATTCAAACTGAGGTGTTTCTACACGAAAAGGTAAGGGTTATCACCATTCGTATGTAGAGGTGCATCAGTTCGAAATTCAGAATCTGAAAAGGAGCATGCATGGATTCGAAAATGCATATCCTTTCCTGAACTGATGCATGTATCCTTTCATGAACTGATGCATGGATTCGAAAATGCATATCCGTTTCGTTGCGATAACATTAATTCGTACGGCAACTCGTATGCAAACGATAATCAAAACATTTATTTATGAAAAAATATCTAACAGTTTTGTGTATACGTATGAATTTGGTTTTTGTTTCTAAATATGCTAGAAAAGACTACTTTGTAGGTATGTTTTGAGGCTATCAATAGATTGAATTTTGTATTTACGGATGTTAAAAACGCGATAAGTATGTTTTTATAAAAAAGACAACTTCAACTAAAAGGCCCAATTCAGAAACTTTGCCTTAAGCCCAAAAAACGCCAGGGCCGGCCCAGTCCGCCTGGGATAGCGCATGGGGTGATTTCCAGACTTAGTTTTTGGAGCACTTTCTAGGTTAGTTCAGCAGTAGTTGCAATTTTCAACAGCAGTTTTAGGCTTTGAATATCTTCTAGAAAGTAAGATCTAATCTTTTCGTAGTTGTTCTTGGCTTTGATCATAATTAGGTTAGATTCGAATGGTAATCATTGTTAGATTCGTTGCTGGTGTGTAAATTCAGCTAGATTTGGAAGTTAGTTTTTCTTCGGTTCGTAGTTCGGCTCTTGTTTAAGGTAATGAGTTCTTCATATCAAAAGATTGTATTTCTAAGTCGTTTTGACTGCTGTTTTATGTTAAACTACACAAAACTAGACATGATTATGTGTTGCCGGGTATCTGTTAAACTGTGTTTTCAGAACATTATTTTGTTTTCTGGTTACTTTTCTGTAAACTGTTTTAGGTGTTTTGGATACAAATATTGGACATATGATGGTAGGTCGGTGTTGTTAGTCCTTAGTTGGTTCTCGTAGGTTAGATATTGACTTTAACTTGAAATCTATGTGCTCTTATTAGTTAGTTGCCTTCCATCGTACTATACAGAGTACCATAGGTATTAAAAGTCCCATGTCGGAGGTATGACTAATTGTATTAGCCACGTCGTGTTAGTGTACGGAGTACCTTGGGCACTCTAAGTCCAAAATTGGAGGTATGGTTAGTGATATTAGCCATGTTCCATAAAGCCCTTATGTTTCGTTAGTAAGAAACATGAAACATGACAGTTAAGACAAGAACATCGATATATCAAGTATGTAAGAAACAGGAACTTGACAGACAACATACAAACATGCTAAGTTTGATCAATAGAACACGGACACACTAGGTAAGTAGTTAATGAAACGAACAAGTACGTGCAAGACGAATGGAAGTAGTTAATGAGGCATGTTTTCTATGCATTGTTCAACGTGGTTTTAAAGTGGATTTCCTTATGTTTCAAGTTGCGCTTTTAAAGTAGTTTTTTTCATGCTTCAAGTATAAGTTTTCAACTATTTTGTGAACTGGATGAAGTAGATTCATGTGATGTCTACAAGAATCCGACAAACATTAATCTCACTTTTGATTTTCTTTCTCCTTACTGAGTATATGACAAGTGCTCACTTATTTGTTTGGAATAAGAAGATATGCAGGTTGAAGACGAGTCAGATGACGAGTTTGGAAAGCAAGCTAGTAATTGAGGTATAGAGTTCTTTATGTATCAGCATCTTACCTTTTAGACAAGTTGAGATTTAATAAATGTTTGTACTTATTTGTGATTTACTTCGACAACAGTTGTAATCAGTTGTGTTGGTTAATGGAATATCTTAAGTGCCAGTTTCTCAAGTCTCTTGCTTGTTTCTTTTCTTTCGTGTTTTTTTTTTACTCTGAGTGTGGGCAATCTACCCAACACCCTCCTCAAGTGTGGGCAATCTCTCCCAACACTTGCACAATTTTTTTAATAATGTTTCAACCAGGGTTCGATCTCACGACCTCCTGGCTCGATACCATGTTAAGATCAAGCGCTTACCGTTGTCTAAAAACCATTGGTGTTAGTAAATGCGCTACTTTATTTCTTATACATTAAGAGTGTTGATAATCTGTCCCAACACCCCCTCAAAGTGTTGGCAATCTGCTCAACACTTGCACAATTTTTTTCAAGAGTGTGGGCAATCTACCCAACACCCTCCCAAGTGTGGGCAATCTCTCCCAACACTTGCACAATTTTTTTTTTTAATAATGTTTCAACCAGGTTTCGATCTCATGACCTCTCTGGCTCGATACTGATGTTAAGATCAATGGCTTACAGTTGTCACAGAAAAACCAATTGGTTTTAGTAGATGATAAGCAGTCTTTATTTAACAATATCACTATATCAGTATATCATTGTTTTAATATATCATTGTACAATGAATGGTTTGATTAACACAACACATAAAACACATGTGTTTGACACAAAATTACCTTATGATACTTTTACAATAATCTATATTACACACCGTACACTTTCACTATAAACTATGTCTATCCATCTCATTCCATTACATTAATTTAAGGGGAAATTACGATTTACCCTCTTAAACTATGTCTTATGATTTTACACTCTCTAACTATTATATGCTCTATTTACAACACTAAACTATAATAAATTAGTAACTTACAACCTTAAAGTTTTAATTGCTCAATTTAATTACCCTCTTAAACTAACATTTAGATTAATTTACCCCCTCAATATTCTTAAGTAAGATTAAATAAAACTTAAACAGGGGTAGATATGTTATTTCATCATCATCATCATCATCATCTTTGTTATCTTCCCTTAAGAATTCATCTTTGGATGGGGTAGTGACTATCTATGTACTATCGGATGGGCTCTATTATGATAAATGATTGTGCTAGACCATATTATATAGGTTTTTGGTGTATCAAAAATAACAACTGGATGGGCTTAGCCCCCTCAGCCCTCCACTTGGCTACGTCTCTGAGAGAATCCATGAAGAAAGCAAATATTAAAACTTTTCTGCTCAAAGTGTCGCAAAGGGGATCTGCAACACTACCAAATTGCTATTTCTATTATTGTTATTTGTTTGAAGAAATAATTAAAGGCAACATACACTCATTTTACTAAGTCTTGTTTCTGAATGCGGTGAAAGTTACGGGGGAGCAGAAAGGCCGGAGCGGTGGTGGAAATAAATGGGTTAAGGATAAGATATGAAAGATGATGGTGAATTGCCAAAAACACCATTGATAAAATGCTTGAATAATATTACTTATGAATATAGAGGGTGAAAATTAATTAAAATTTTAGTTTTAGGGGTAAATTGAGCCATTAATACTTTGAGGTCGTAAATTGCTCATCTATGTTTAGGGTTGTAAATAGAGCAAGTAAGGTGAAATTTTAAAATACAAACGTTGTAAGAAGGTTTTACAAAGTGGCATGTATTACAATCACTCATTTCTAACCTCTCACACACGATAAAAGTGTATTATGTGAAAGAGAGTGAAAATAAGTGGCTCTAATTTATGCCACTTGGTATAACCTTCCTACAACTGTTGCACCATAAAATCTCTCAGCAAGTAATACTTTGAGGTTGTAAATTTTTCATAAGACATAGTTTTTTTTTCCACAAAATACGAAAGCTTTTATTAATCGGATAAATCCGAACTTACAACGCGGTAAAAACCCGCACTACTACGCGGCCAAAGACCGCACTACAACGCGGCCTAGCCGCAAAACAGACAACCTATATTACAACAAAGTCAAATAATAGGTCGAATCAAGGGTGCTGAACAGAAGGAGATTATCCAACTGAAATAATTTCATAAGGAGGCGTTCAGACACGAAGATCCTATCGGCGACCTATTATTCGACGCACACAAACAAAAACTAAACACCAAAAAACACACAGAAAAGAAACTATCAACCGCCGCCACCGCCAATGCTCCGCCGTGCCCTTGCAAACTCGCCGTCCCTCCTAATACCGAATAACAAATCACGAGCTGCGACAAAATGCCACAGGCGACGAAGAACGAAAGCTGCCACATATGACCATCAGCAACTCAAGACCCGCAAGCGGTAATAGAAAGTCGATGGCAGAGACTCCGAGAAACAACTCCCCGGAACCGAAACAACACAGCCGCATCAACCAAGGAAAGCCAGCAGCAGGAACAACAAAGACTAAAAGCAGCGCAGCAGGAAAACTAAGCAAACTACCCACAATAAAATTGAAAATTTAAGCTTCATGCCACCAGGACTCCGGCGAGTATCTCCGCCACAACTAGGGAGATCAGGCAAAGCCCGAACCTATCTGCATCCCAGATCGGCCACCAAAAGGACACAAAACCAAGGATCTGTGGAGCTCAAGACAAAATCGAAAAACCGGCCGCCGATCCACCACCCACCTCCATGGCCAAGACGGAAACTGTTAGGTGTGATGCCCGAAAGACAATTTTGTAATTGTTTTATTTAATAAATGAAAAGATATTATTATTCATATTTATTATTCTCATAATCACCGATGTGGCAATAGTATTTACACTACAGAAAACCCTAAGTATATCGTTTATGTAATCACTTAACTCAGTGTATGGGATATACACGGGAGGATTGAGTTAGTGAAGATGTACTTAAAATACAATTAGCCCGTAGTGAAGTTAATCGAGAGTATCGGGTCTCTCCTTTAACGTGCTATTAATACGCCCGAAACACAATAGGTGTGATTGTCTTATCCGACTTTCGGTTAAGAGAACCTAGTGGGGCATTTATATATGATAGATATATCATATGTAAATTTGGACCGATTTGATTAGAGTTCACGGTATAATTCCGTAATCGAAAGTCTTATCGAATCATTGGATGATCATATTTATGGATATATCTTAATCCCGAGGTGATCACGATCAACCGCTTGAATCGATTATGAAGTTTGACTTGACGGTTAAAGATTACACCGAGTCGTGATCCGAATTACCCCATCTTGGCATTGTCTTTGGATTGAGTGAGTAGTCCGTGTTTATCACGAGATACGGAATCCATTCCTTCCATTTATGGAAGTAGATGACGATTCCTTTATTTGTTAATCCTAGAAACGATCGATCGCGCGAGTTCATATTACAGCGATTAGCTACCAAATGAGGTGTATGAATTAATTGATCACTGTGGGGTTAATGGTAAATAAGGATAAGAAGTTCTAAAAGGGTTAACGGTAACTTCCGATTTAGAATGAAACGATCTATGGAGGATTAATCCATATGTAATGATTATATCAATGGACGCTTATTATCATTCTCGTGAGGAGATAAATATAATCTCATAATCGGAGGAGTGCGATCACGGGATTATGGTGGCATATTCTGTGATTGATTTATCAAATATAATTATTACATTCGTAAGATAATTATTTATTTGATTTATCGGAGCCGTTGATTATTAGTCCATGGTCCCGACGTGCTCCTAATATAGCATAGCTATTCTCGGACGTCGAATCCTAATAATATTAATTTAGTTCTTGTTGGACTTTATTAAAACGATATGTGAATTAATTGTTTAGTGGACTATTAAATTAGTTGGGCTAAATAATTAAATATGTGGAAAAGACATTTTTCATAATCTCGGCCCAATTTGTGTATCATAGTCGAAAATTCATAGTGACTAGGTCACAATGATGAATTTCGCCAATGCATATTTTAATGAACAAGAAATTAGTTTTCTTGTGATTTAATAAAACGTGTGCATAAAATATTTATTGGATAAATATTTATGGAAAGAAATAAAGATAAATATTATTCTAGATTTGTTCTAGAATATTATGGATTATCTTTTATTTAATGGATTTATTTTTAATTGCAAAATAAAATCCTTGGAGAGCTAAGTTTTACTCTCCTATATAAAGAGAGTTCTCCCCCAGCCTTACACACATGAAAAATTCGACTTCTCCTCTTAGAGAGGAAGAAGAAAAATTTTCGCCAAGAGAAATAATTGGGAAAAATCTTGGAGATTTTTCGGCAAGATATCGGAAGGATTCGAGACGAGGATTTCCTTCCACAGGGAGTTGCTTGGATCACACGTCTGGAAGATCGTGGTGCTCTTCACATCTTTCTTTGTTTTCTATTGCGGCTCTTCAACTTGGATTTTGAGATCCAAGAGGTATGTTCTACAACCCCCTTGTAGAGTAGATCTAGTTATTTTATTACGATAAATTTATAGATCTAGATCCTTAAATCGCTTCCGCTGCGGATGATATTACTAACAGAAACAACCAGAACAGGCGGTAGACCACAAGCCAAGGAGACAACACAGATCAGGAGCAAGACGAAAAAAAACAAGGATGCTAAGCTATTTACAAAGGCTGACGCCGGCAGCTAACTACCGCCGCCGGCGTCGAAAGAAAAACAGGCTGACGGGAGGAGCTTTCTAGAGAGAGAGGAGTTTAGTCAGGCTGACGGGAAGTACAGACGTTTGACTGAATATAGTTCCATAAGACATAGTTCAATGGGGTAAATTGTATTTTTCCCTTAATTTAATACCCAAAACCTTGTTATTAATAAAGAAAAAGGTAAAGGATTTTCAAATGAGAGATGAAGATGGAGATAAAGATACCATTCAAAAGAAAGATATGATAGATTGAGTTGGACTAAATCGATAGTGATATTTATATTTTATCTTTTTATTTAAATAAATATTTTATCTTTAGGTTAATTTATCTTAAATTTGGTTGTTATCACATTTCTCTTTATAATAAGGAAATGACAATGTAAGATTGATTAATTCTATAAAGGCAACAATTCAGAATCTTTTGTTTTTGTTTTTCTTCACGGTATCAGAGCTAGGGGCGGGGATTCGAGTGTCTTAAAAATGATGAACCATCGCACGATCCTTCTTCCGATTTTTGTACTAAAAAAATTGTATCATCATCAATATCCGAATCTACTGCATGCACAATTATGAAACAAGTTCCTTTATCTGACGGTACAATAATGAAAGCAGATCCCTCTGTCTGACGGTGTCTGACGGTGCGATGAACAGATAAAACAATAGTAAGGCAAGTTTGTAGTCATCGGAGAAAATTGAAAAGATTATTCGACAAAAAAAAGAAAGAGCCACAGGTTAAAGCTACGAGTCATGAGCCATAGCTAAAAGCCGTCGGTGTCAAAGAACCGTATCATCTTTCCGACAACGTTTGAAGGAGGGTAATAAAACAAAAGATAAAATGATCTTCAAATGAGAGATAGATATAGAGATAAGGATGGCATTCAAAAGAAAGATATGATAGATTGAGTTAAATAAATCTAGGCGGCTTCTACGGCACCACGAATATTGGCATCTTTTTTTATTATTATTTTTCATTTACTTTACTTTACCACCATCCAAATTTACTTTTCGGCACCACGGTACGAGTGTCAGTACCACTGACGTTTTGTTTCGCTAACAATGTCAGGGTGTCTGACGTTTTTCATCAATGATACATTTATAACTATAATATCAATGCCACTAATGCTGGTATTGAAAACCAACGTTAGTGTTAGTGACGTCTGTACCAAAAATAAACGTCAGTGACCCAAACGTTATGTTGTACAAAAAATAATAAAAATATTATGATTGTGCCAACAGTAATTTTAAGAGTGCCTGAAATAAGGGTATCAATTGAAGTAAAGACAGAATGTCAATAGAAGCCGCCTAAATCAATACGTAGTATTTATCTTTTATCTTTTTTTTTTTTTTGAGGGTAATCTTTTATCTTTAAGTTTATTTATCTTATAAATTTAGTATAAAAAGGAAAGGGCAATATAATATTTGATTAATCCAATAAAACCAATATATTTCTGTTGTGTTTCTGTTTTTTTTTTTTAAGTTATACCCAATTTTGTTATATCAGTCAAACAAATTTGGTAATTTTGTTATATCAGTCAAACAAGTTTGGTCTTAATATTCTTTGCAACTGCTTCATTACTTTGTCAAATTAATAGTTTTAGTGCCTTAATGTTCATCATTTTACTGTACAAATTAGTATACTCTACCATGCATAATTTTATTAAAACATCACATTAACAAACAAGAAGACCTCCCTGCCTCGTTGTAGGAGTGTCTAGACTCGAGATCTAACTCCTTATGTATTATCTCCTATGGCTGGAACGAATCTACACCAGAAAAAACGATGTCTAACTACAAACCGAATTCCAGATTAGTCAGACCAGTTGGTTCCGGATTGAGGCGGCTTCAGAAATTTGTCATATTTTACAATTATTAATCTTAATTTTATATATTATAGTTTAATACAGATGAAAAGAGATTAATATATAAAAATAAGATGATCGATAGTTCGATACACATAAAATATGTTCCTAAAATAAATTTCAATGTAATATTTTTTTTAACAGATCAGATGACCTATTTGTTAGTATGTGTAGCCGCCCCTGGTTCCGGATACCAGCGGTTTTAAGAAAAAAAAAATCCAAGCATGCAACAAAACAATAAGCCATAATAAAGTAAAACTTCATTTTATAGAAATATACTAAGTTAACCAATACATTAGACATCAAAGGTAAAGAAAGCCTAAACTGCTTTCCCTGAATAACCTTATAAACAACCCAACAAGCAGCAATATCCCAAACTGGGTTTTCGCTACGCTTTGCATCAGTTTCAAAGTACAAAGAATAATATTATCATCACATTGAGACGCAACAATACGACACTAACACGCTTGTAGATCATTGACCATACGAAAATCAGCAGATTCACACAATAATCAATGATCTGCAGAATGTATAATGACATAATGTTATAACAGAGTATCGTTTTTAGTTAAAGTATTGAAAGAAGACGCCTAACGAAAAGCTAAATCTCATTTTTTTTCTCAGACAACAAATCAAACATGAGCCGTAGATCCCAAAATCACGTCGGCCCAACAAAGGATTCCGCCAAAAAGATCCACCTATTTTGATCTGTTTACCTGAAACTAGTTGTAGCAGCATCTGACTGATTCACGCCTTTAAGATGCGGTTTCTTGGCCTCTGAGCTACTACTACCTGGAAGCTGGTTAAACTTTCTACCTTTCTTCTTATTGGGAGAGCCTTCACCGAGAGATTCACCGATTAAAGCCATAAACTGCTGGCTCCTTGATCCGCACATACTCTTTTTTATGTACGTACGTGCCTGCCTTCTTCCAACATCTTCTATCTCCTTGTTCAATTGTCTCTTGCAAGAAACCTTCTCTGCTGACTTCATCAAATGATTACGCGGAATTGAATAAACTTGTTCTGAAAATCAAATTTACAGTGTAGAGTTAGTTTCTCCATGTTTAAATAGACATTGGGTCACCACAAAAAAAAACATCACCTTTGACATTTTAAAAGTACATCTAAAGAAACAGCCAAGACATTTTATGAATCAATTAGATAGCTTACCAGGTTCTTCCCTGTATATCTCGGGGCTTGGAGATCTGGTCAACATTGTTGGCGTGACATTTGCAAGATTCGTAAGCTCAGTTACATATCTGGAGATATTCTCTTTCAGTGCAGATGGGTTCTGAGGGTTGAAAGCATTCAAAGGAAATGCCATGGGGGGAATACTAGTCAAAGGTGGGGCTGCGAACGGCACAAAATTTTGATTATTCTCATCTGGGGCTGCTGCAACCGGCACAAAATTTTCCTTATTTTCAGGTCCTTGTATCTCAGTAATTTCTACAAACACTTTATCTGCAGGACCACCGGTTACATGGGCACCAACCCCGGATTCTAAAGGCATGGTAGGTGATGGTAAACTAGCATCTATAGGATCTAACACAGACTTTGGAGAAGTGTTTTGTAAAGCTATATCCACGTACTGCTTTTGAGTTTCGTAAAAACTTGAAAAGCTGGGTATTCCCTTTTGGGCATAGAAGAGAATGTATGCCTCTTGAGAAAGAACAAACTCCTCATGAACCCAGGTTACCTGCAACAGACAACGTATTAACCCTTTTAAACACAGAAAGCAGCCTAAAATTAGCAAGTGAATGTAAAAACTACACTGTATTTTATGCAAGAAAAGGAAATTATTTAAGCACCTGATCATCATCCATTTTGTACCACGTGTGCGGAGCAGAACGAATAAAGCAATAGTAATGCCCGGAATTAGAAGAAAATCCAATATGTACCACCACTGCATACAGATCATACTTCAGTTCAGCCTGTCGAAAAAAGGACAAAACATTAATATGACATCAATTAAAAGGAAAAAAACATAGTTCAAGACACATCATTGTAATGACAGAAAACTCACATTTTGAGTATGACAGCCAGCAGTATACTCAGACAAGTCCAACTCTAATGGAAAAGAAACAAATTTTTCAATCTTCTCTACAAAACAACCATCGTTTTTGAATCTTTTTAAATGAAACATAGCAACAGAAGGAGTCTGGTCCAACATTAGTTGCTTTTCCACAATAACCTGTTCTTTACAATTTCCGCACATGAATTTCACATCTAAATCCTCAATCTTTTCAACCCTAGTGAAAGACTTCAGAGCATCAGGGAGTGTGGCTGCATCCTCGATCTCTAAACTCACGTCAACTAAAGGCTCGTAAGTATCTGAGCAATGATTGCAGTTGCAACATTTCAGCTGCAATTTCAAAGTCAAAATCATCAGTAAGAGTGCTAATGACGATTAACAGAGACGTTACGTATGGAAAAGCTATGAATTATTTCTTACTTTACTAACAAGCCGACCACCAAAGACTTGCTTCACTATGTTGCCTTCTGAAACACCTTGTAAAAATATATTCTTTGGCTTTAAATCATTCCATCGGTTTTCAAGCTTATCCAAAAAACACTGCAGGAATTCATGGGCATCTTCTTGCTGGTACCTCTCAAAACTAGATGAAAAATCTACCAAGTTGTTGAGTTAAAGAAATACAAATTTCCATATTTATAGTATTAATTGCGTAATCAAGACCTGAGTCAAGTATTAATATCACCAGCAACTTGAACCCCATAAAGAGAAAACATATCAAAATAAGTAATATCAAAAGATCAAGTCATAGTATACGGTTGCAATGAACAATAAGCAAAAGAGGATACAGTGCAAATTGTTCACAAACGCCCATGGATAAAAGTGCTTGCCAATAGACATCAATGAAAAGTTGAAATGCTCAAGCAGAGCACAAATAACACAGAACCCTTCACCATTTGCTGCAAAACAACAAAAAGACAAAAACCAAAAACACAATTTTTAACAATCACTAAACCAAAGTCATCTCAAAATAGACAACCCCAAACTTAAATAAAGCACATGAAAGGTAAGTCCTCTTACGAAAGCAGGGATATTTATGTTCACACGATATAATCCCAATAAGCAAAGGCACCGTATGCGTGAAGCACTGCATCACCGCATTGAGAAAGCATGTATTTCCTAAATTTGCTAGACCGCCGCCCTACAATTTTCAGATTGAAATCAGATTCTAAGACAAAAAGGCCAATATCATACAAACAAAACAAACTGTAAGTCATAAACACATAATGGATACACAGTCCAACATAAACGTTATCCAGACTGATGCAAAAAATATTTACATGATCCACATAAGCCGTTAAACAAAGGATAACAAAATCACATTACTCAAAACGTTTGAATATATTATTTCTTATAACCAACAAAAATTCATGAATGTCATCTCAAAAACTAATTCAACAAAACTATTGAAAAGAAGAAAGAAAAAAGAAAACCACTACATTGATAGGAATGGCATGGCTCATTATTACTACACAAAAGAAATTAAGAAAACATTAATTGCTTGCAAATTGCATGGTCTGTTTACATCCCCAAATATATAAATAACTGTATCAAAAAACAATTCAGCAGAAAATGATTAAAAGGTGAAAATTTCAAATATGGTGATTTCATTTCAAGCTGTGAAAGAAGAAAAAGAAATCGACAAATAGTTGATAAAAACTGTATATACAGAAGAAAAAAGAAAATTTAATTAAAATTACTGCAAGCTCTAAAAGACTGAAACGACATACCACAATTGATGGCTTGAATATCATTTCCATTAACGAAGGTGTCACATTCGAACCCGTACACAACGACCAATCAGAGCACGCCTCCTGCGTAATCTCAAACGCAACTGATTGATTCAAGGGGAGCTCCTCCTCCTCCTTATGATCCTCAATTTTCAACCACGGTTGGCTCTGATGAGAATCACTAAACTCGCTCTCCCCTAAATCAGTGTCAGTATCGTCAAAAAACTTATCGAAATCAGACAATTCACTCTCTGCTGGGAGAGTGTTATCACTCCACGACTTCAAATTAGGCGAATTCGTGGTGCAATTTGGTAGAGCAGAAGGTAGGGTTTTAGCAGAATCAAGTGAATTAAGTGGTGGAACATATGATTCAATGGAATTTTTTGGATGGGTTTCCATTAAATTGATTCAAAAACAAACTAAAATAGGTTGGATTGCGAAGGTGGGAAAAAGAAGTCAAAAATTGAGGGTTTCAAAAAAAGGGGGGAAATTTTGGGATTGGAGGGAAAATGCTAAAATGGGGTCGATTTGAAAGTGCTTTTCAGTGAAATTCCACAACGATTATCAGAAATCAAAGGAATAAACTGAAAAGGAAAGAAGGATTTTTCGGGAATTTTGAGGTAATTTTGTCTGATTGAGGGGGTTTTGAAATGGGAGGGAAAAAAATGAAAATGGAGCCGCCAAAGGAAGCTAATGGTGAAAACTGAAAACTGGAGTGTAGCAGATAGAGAGAGAAAGACCTTTTCTTTTTTCTTTTTTTTTTTTTTTTTTTTTTTGTTTTCTAAGGTGAGAGAGAAAGTAGAGAGAATGAATTGTGAGTCTACAGTGACAGAAGTAGTAGGCTTTTATAGGGGATTTAAAAAAACAATTTTCTGTTTTCAGTTAAAGCAAATTTTGTTAAGAAATAAATTCATTGGTTTTGGTCAATTGTCATAAAACAAACTAAGGTAACAAAACAAATCTATGATTAACTACCTTTATAAAATTATTATTAAGAAGGTCCCATTTATTATTATTTTTTTTTTTTTTTGAGAATGGATGGTCCAATTTGGTAACTTTAAAAAAACAAAAAAAATTTGGTTCTATAAAAAACATAAAAATTGATAAGGGTTATAAGCTATTAATTTTGTGTATGTCTTTTCATATTAAAAAAATATTATTTGTTTTTTTTTTTGTTTCAATTTTTTTTTTTTTTTTTGCCATACATAGATTTTTATAGAATTTTAGACAGGATATGGAAGTTTTCATGATTTCATTTTAGTAAGAAACTCTTTTTGAGTGACAGTGAGTATGGAAAAATTCAAATCGAATTAAGTCAAAATAATTATAGTATTATAATTTGAATATATGTCAGCATAATTTATTGTGTGAAAAAAAGATGATAAGGATGAACAGTCACCAACACCATCGGTGGTATTATATTTTTTCTAACTTTGAAAATATTCAAAATACATAAAGATCAAATGAATTCATATGTACACCCTTCTACCGGTTTTATTTCTTTTGGTTATTCGTGAAAACAAACGTATTCATACTTTTTCAATTATACTAGTTCATGTAATAGTCCAATTATACTTTTTTCTTTGAAGAATAATAATACTTTCTCAAGACTTTAAAAATTACCTCGTCCTTATTGTCTTATTGAATTTGCTAGTCAAAATAAGAGAAATTGTGTTCTCAAGTCACTGTAACACATTTTATTTCATGTCAGGTCGGGTCAGGCCTGATATGTTTTTTAAGTCCCCTGTTGAAATTGTTAAAAAGAGCCCGTGCGAATTTGCATGGGCCCGTTAATTTTTTGCCATGCCTTCGAGCAAATATCGCACCTTCATTTTTTTTTTTTTTTACTTGGCTCCGTTCAAAACAAACGAATTCATACTTTTTCAATTATACTAGTTCATATAATAGTCCAATTATACTTTTTTTTGAAGAGTTATTATACTTTCTCAAGACTTTAAAAAGTACCTCGTCCTTATTGTCTTATTGAATTTCTTAGTCAAAATAAGAGAAATTGTGTTTTCAGATCACTGTATCACCCGTTATTTCATGTCAGGTCGGGTCAGACCTGATATGTTTTTTAAGTTCCCTGTTGAAATTGTAAGAAAGAGCCCATGCGAATTTACACGGGCCCATTAATTTTTTGCCACGCCTTCCTGCAAATATCTTACCTTCATTTTTTTTTTTACTTGGCCCCGTTAATTTTTTTTTTCGCCACGCCTTCGTGCGAATATCTCACCTTCATATTATTTTTTTTACTTGGCTCCGTTAAAAACAAACGAATTCATACTTTTTCAATTATACTAGTTCATATAATAGTCCAATTATACTTTTTTTTTTGAAGAGTTATTATACTTTCTCAAGAATTTAAAAAGTACCTCGTCCTTATTGCCTTATTAAATTTCTTAGTCAAAATAAGAGAAATTGTGTTTTCGCGTCATCAGAATACCCATTATTTCACGCCGTCGCGTCGGTTGACTGGACATGATATTTTTAAGTCCCCTATTGAAATTGTTAGAAAGAGCCCGTGCGAATTTACACAGGTCCGTTAATTTTTTGCCACGCCTTCATGCAAATATCTCACCTTCATTTTTTTTACTTGGCCCCGTTAAATTTTTGCCACGCCTTCGTGCAAATATCTCACCTACATTTTTTTTTTACTTGACTCCGTTAAAAACAAACGAATTCATACTTTTTCAATTATACTAGTCCGTATAATAGTCCAATTATACTTTTTTTTTGAAGAGTTATTATACTTTCTCAAGACTTTAAAAAGTACCTCGTCCTTATTGCCTTATTGAATTTCTTAGTCAAAATAAGAGAAATTGTGTTTTGCGTTATCAGAATACTTTTATTTCACGTGTCGGTCGGTGACTGACATGATATTTTTTAAGTCCCCTGTTGAAATTGTTAGAAAGAGCCCGTGCGAATTTGCACGGGCCTGTTAATCTTTTGCCATGCCTTCGTGCAAATATCTCACCTTCATATATTTTTTTTACTTGGCTCCGACTCCCGTTGCATTTCCCCCCTCCCGTTGTATTTTCCTATGGATCTGTTCAAATTTAAACAGGTCCGTGAGAAAATACAACAAGACTGCTTTTTTTGGTTGTGTTACATTCCAACGGACTCCGTTACAATTTGAACGGGTCCATTGGAATTTTCAAAGCGGCACTTAAAAATAATGCTGTGGCCCTGACCGACCGAATAAAATAAAGGATATACAGTGACTTGAAAATCATTTTTAATGTTAGTACTTATAAAAAATGTTGTGTGCCATGTTAGATGTGATTGACATTTAGGGGTTGTAAGGTAACAATATTAAACACTTATTCTGAAAGGTTTAAGGGATGGTTACATTAAGTGACGTTTGTTTATGCTTTTTCATATCACTTAATTAGTTCAGAGCATCTGAAAATTAACAAAAATTACCCTTTAAGTTTTCTGTGGTCCATCAACCACTTAACGCTGAAAATACAATTGTGGCTACATCCCGAAAATTTTGCTACCATTATCACCCACCTTCTTATTTTCTGTAAGTATATCATCATTTTTTTCCTGTCGTTGCCAATGTTTTCTGTTCTTTTTTTTATTGTTGAAAAATACATGTTTTTTTTTTTTCCTAATCTTTTTCTGATTCGTTTTTATAAACATTCCCAGACTATTTATTTCATATATTTTATTCTTTTTTTTAAGGACATATATTTTATTCATTATAAAATACTTTTTTTGTGTTATTTGTTTATAAGGACGTGTTTTGGGATGTAATTAGGCACTTAGGACATCCAAAAAAGATCATTAGTTATATGGACGGAATTCTTTTATCTTTCCAATTCTACCCTTCACATATAAGTTGTCTTTAATGCATATTCTATTTCAATTACCGGTGATTCTGATTCTTACGGCTTCGATCCTGCATTCAATTATGATTCTTATGCAATTTCTTCTCGTGTAATCCGATTGTTCGCCGCATCTTATCCTGTATTGATCCATCTGTGTGTATTTTGTTATGGATTCATCAATATCCTGTCGATTTGTGCATCAGAGCTTCGAAAAATCATCCAGCTTCATTGTTCATCTTCTGCTTCAATTTTTCTGGTAATTTTTGAGATTTTGTTATTACTCTCATTTAGTTATTCATATTTCTCCACCTGATTGTGTTGTTCTTGCATTCTATTCTTAATTTTTCATATTTTTCTGATACTTTTCGAGATTTGTTTATTACTCTTGTGTGTTGGTGATTTTGTTCCTGCATTCTGGCTGCAGGTATTTTAAGTGGCATATGAATTTGAATGATTTTGCTTCTTGTTTGAATTAGCTTTTCTTCTTTTCTGTGTTTGTTCAGTGATCTTCATTTTTGTTTTTCTGATTTGGATTGTATTATGTTTGTTTATATTGAATGAAATTACATAATGTTCTGATGCCGTGACTTCTTGTAGTAGTCAGCATTCTTCATTGTTACATTTGTTCTTTTTTAATGATTTTTGTAATATAGGTTAGTTGTTGTGTATGTAGTGACTTTTTGTTGTAGACAGTGTTATTTCATTGTACATTTGTTCTTTTAGAATGATTTTTGCAATATATGAAGTGTATTTTCAGATGGAATTAGTATGTGTGTTCTTTTTATGTGAATTTGATGTTTCTTGTTGTAATTTTGTGAATATACTTTACATGAATTTCGATTGCAATCTAAACAGAGTTATTTGAGTTTCAGTACGGTGATATGTCATGTTCTTTTTGCTTTATGTTCTTATGTTTTTTGTGATTTATTCTGTATTGAGAATGAGATGATGTGATATATTTCCATGTTGTTGAATGAATGTTGTAATCAGTGTAGTTGAATTTCAGTTTTGATGACTATATAGCTGATTTAGTGTATGCAATGACATTCATCTCATTATCACGATGATGCTCATCTTTTATGCAGTGACATTGCATGCTATGTATTGACATATATCTTTTTTTTGGGAACTGTGTTATTTTTAGGTGATTTTATTCAATATTTATCTAATGTATTGAGATATGAGACTGATAGTGAATAATTATTTGACTGAATGAAGTTTTATTTTATTTGGAATGCGTATTCATGTGATGTAGTCATTGCAGTGACATCATTCTCCCTTGCAGTGACATAGTCCTTTTTTTATGCAGGGTTATATTGTCTTCACAATGTTGATTCTTATGTGCACCTATAAGGAAGATATGTGTGTTGTCACAGTGACAGCTGATACTACATTAAAGTCTATTCATGATAGACTTTCAAATCGGTGGACGGATTTGAAGGATATGTCTCAGTTTGTATTATGTGTTGCCTGATGATCCCAAGTGGCTGTTATATTCCGATGATGATGTGCAGGCCATGATTGTTGTTGCTGAATCGTACAGTGCTAAGCGTGTTAAAGTGGAGGTTGTAGGGAATGATGTTGTTGGTTCTTCATCTTCTTACAATGGTTGTAGTTGTGTTGGATCTGAGGATGTTGTTGATGATGAGGGTTCTATGATTTCATCTTCGACTGATAGTAATTTGTTGACTTTTGGTTGGGACAAAATAGTAATCAAAGAAGGTCAATTGTTTGTTGGTGGTGAGGATGATTTTAGGGAGTGTCTTCAAAAGTTGTCTATACAAACTGGTTTTAAGTATGTGTACAAGAAGAATAATAGTTGTAGGATATATGTTGTTTGTGCTAAGATGAATAAAACAAATTGTGGTTTGTATGTTCGTGCTTCGGAACAGAAATCGAGTGGATTCTATTATGTAACTAAGTTGTGAAATGTTCATACTTGTGGTACGTCTTCGAGATTTTTTGGGCGAGATCGTCGTATGACTTCTGATCTTCTTTCGAAGGTTGTTCTTCGTAAGGTTTGTGAAGACTCAAGTTTCTTTGCATCAAATTTGCGACTTTTGGCCGTTACTGATCATGGTCGTGCGGTTTCTTATGCTGTTGCTTGGTCTGATGTTAACAAAGTGAGGGATTTGTTATATGGTGATGTTAAAACGTCATTCAAAAGTTTACATGGTTATGTTAATAGTATGCGTGAAACGAATCCTGGCTCTGTTGCTATTTTAGAGGTGCATCCTGAATCTCGTCATTTTCAACGATGTTTATTGCGTTTAATGCTTGTATTCGTGGGGTTCAAGCATTATCGACCAATGCTCTTTCTGGATGGAGCTCATTTGAAGTTTGATCAGTCTGGCCATTTGTTGGGTGCAACTGGGAAGGACGGTGAGAATGATATGTCTTATTTTGAGTAATTGTTTATCTTTTATGCAGTGACACATGATTTTATTGTTTGAGAGTTGTTTTTTTTTTTATCAATTTCCATTTGGAATTGCTCTGATACCTAATTTTTTGAGTTCCTGTATCAACTGTCTCTAGATTTAGTTTCTGATTTTTGTGTTATGATTGTGTTTTTGCACTTTCTTGTTTTGGTAATGAGATTTTTGTTGCAGTGACATTGGTTTTGTGTTATTTTGCTGTGATGTTCTGATTTGATATTGTTCTATGAATATATCATATGTGTTATGGTGTTGTTGATTCTGAGGATTTCGATAATTGGAGATGGTTCTTGTTGTATTTGAAGAATTTGCTTATACCAATTCGTCGGATGACGTTCATGACCGACAGGAATCCTGGACTATTGGATACTATACGGGAAGTGTTTCGTGATGCATTTCATTCTTATTGTATTTACCATTTGAAGTTGAATCTGAAGACTTGTTTCAGTGGTAGATATGTAGGTAAATCTTTGCGTGAGAGAATGGTCCATTTGTTTTACCAATGTGCTTATGCTCCGACTATTGAAGAGTATGACAAGTACATGGCTGATATGTTACTTGAAGGTGGAGAGCGTGCAGAAACTTTCTTTGTGAATTTAGATCCAAAGAATTGGGCCAATGCTTATTTGGAAGGTTGTTGGTATGGTCATAATGCTTCTACTTTGGCTGAGTCGTTTAATGCTTGGATATTTAAGGAGAGGCACCTTTCTGTGTTGAATATGGTTGATGGCATTCGTATCAAGATCATGACAAGATTCTCATACAAGCGTGCTGCTGCAGCATCATTCAAGTCTTTGATCTGTCCAAAAGTTGATTCTATTTTGTCTAAGATGATGGATTCGGGGAGTCGCTTTGGTGTTGCTTGTTGTAATTATTATAAGTATGAGGTTTTTTCATCTCCGCCGGTAAGTGTTAATCTGGATATCCGTGCTTGCTCATGCAAGTAGTGGCAGCGGAATGGCTATCCTTGTATTCATGGATTGGCTGTGATTAGGAGTACAGGTTTCTCTTTGAATGAGTATGTGGATCCTTGTTTTTTTTGACACAGTCCTATGTTGATTCATATGATTTTGGAGTGCAGCCGATTCCGGGTCCATTTTTGAAGAATAATTCTGAAGATCTTATTGTGCTTCCACCTGTTCCGAAGAAACAGCCTGGTAGGCATCGGATGAAGCGTCTTCGATCTCATGGTGAGAAATCAACACGTGTTATCCAATGTGGTCGTTGCCATGCCTTTGGCCATCATAATAAGAAGGGTTGTTTTGCTCGTCTTAATCGATAGTTAATCTATTTTTCTGGTTTTGTAAGCGTTGACTTTCGGATTTAATATGCATGATTTGTGAGATTTCCCTAATGCAGTGACATTACTGTTATTACATTTTGTATGCTCATTGAGTTTAGTACTAATGTACTGATCTTTATTAGGTATTTTGTGCTTATTGCTTTTATATTTGTAATCATTTTTATTCCTGATATATGCTTGTCATTGGTGTTTTTGTATTGGTATTGAATTGAAGATTAATGAATGCAGTGACTTGAGTGTGCCTGCATTTTTATGTTTATGGAGTGCCAAGAGTTGTAATTCATTCAGTTGCTATTGTATTCATTGTAAAGATCTTATTATATAGTTATTGTGAAGTCATTTGTATTTGTTTTTTATGCACAATGTGTTGGTGATGTTTCTATGTTTGTGTTTGTTTAGTGAGTTCATTGAAATGATTGTTTTAGTGAGTGCAGTGACATCAATGTCACTGCATCTTTCTGAAGACGTACTTTGCATAGAAATTCTAATGCATTTAATTCCCTTTTTCACATAAAATGTTAACAACAATGCATAAAGAATTAGAAATCAATGCACAAGAACATGAACCATCAACCATTTCCAATTTTTCAAAACACAATGAACCATCAAACATGAATTAGTAATTATGAGCCATTGAATCTTTTGTATTTTATAACATTATATAGAATGAGGTTTATTATTATACTTAATGTGAATTCATTTTTGCTTCTTTTTATACCCCCATTTGTTTGCTTCATTTGTATCTTTGTATTTGTTTCTGAATGAACTGAAATGTTTTTGTCCTGAGTGCAGTGACATCGTTGTCACTGCATCTGAATTAACATGCCTTTCAGTGTTAATTCCTTGTCTCTTCTTTGTTTTCATGCACTCACTTGAATGTTAAAAATGAATGCGAACAATTAGAAATTTTACTAGCATTTTATGAAAAACATGAAGCATCAAACATTTTTGATTTGTGTAAACAAAATGAACCATCGCTTATCAACCATCTAAACAAAATGAACCATCGCTATAAACCATCAACAAAAACTCTTACTACCTTATGATAGTCTACTTTTCAACTAGTTCATATAAATGATTGACCATCAACATAGCAAAACAAGTAGAATAGTAAAAACAAGTATAATCTACAGCTAATTTAGTTCCCAATGTGAAGTTTGTTAAGTACTAATGAATTTAGAATCATTCCTCTAAACTGGTGCACCTGTTCATTTGCCAGTTGTGGTGGAATTTTCAAATCTTGTGCTAGCTTGTAGATGTAATATGACAAGTAAAGGGCACAGTCCCTGCAATACATTTCAATGATTCTGTTATTATTGTGTATCTTGAGTTTTGGTCATTATGTTAAGAATTGCATTCAGACTTACGTTGCATTATCTTGTAAATGTATGTTTTCAACCTTTTCCACTTTCGTTGCTATTCTCGGTTGCTGGCTATTCGGTTCAATGGCTTGTGAAAGCATATCTAACTGCAAAATAAGAGTAGTACATGTGCATTTTTTTGTTATATTGCATGATTTTGTGAAGAAAATGTAGTGAGATTAAATCCAATGATAGAAGATGCAGTTTTTATCATGATTTCTTGATAACTTACTGTAATTTCACAGTCTTTGATGAATACGTCGGGTATGTCTGGCTTCACCGCTGCTTTGAATGATGCATTTTCCAGGTGGTGTCTCCTAAAGTGTATGTTAGGATTACCCAGTGGTATAGCCTTGGCTCTAATCTCATACAGCATAACGGGAGGAAAACTTTGTTCCCTTGATGTATTATGCCCAACATCTCGATCGTTTTCTCATTTCTATAGGTTTTGTCGCGCTCAATCTCTTCAAATATTGCCTGCACATTGCAATTTCATGAGATTATGAATGTGAACTGGAAGCTAGTTATTCAAATCAGTTTTGTATGCATACCCATGCTCCTGCACTGAATATGTGGTAGTTAGGCTTAAGTAAACATGCACGTTATAAGAGCTCAATGCCACCTGTTCCAAATTTCATTAGGATAAGTTAGTTTATGTCTTTATCAAATAATTTAGTGGTCTCAAGTAATGCATTTCGAGTAAGATGGAATTAAACTAAGATGCAGTGACAATACGATAGAATTAGACTTTATGCAGTGACAGTAAATTTTTTACCGTTTCGTCTATTTGTAGCTCATTGAGAACTTCCATTATCGAGTTTACGGTCACATATGGGTGGTCGACGAATGATTTTGCCCATACTATAGCCCTACATTTAGTAATTTTTTGTTAGTATTCAATATATCAAGAAGTTTGATTTTCTATGTTGCTGTTAAGTAATTTATGCTTACTCTTCGACTCCCTCGTTGTCTAAATCTTGAATTATCTTGTATACTTCCGGAAGAATGTGTCGTCCACACTTGTATTGATCTTTGTCTTTGGGGATTTGAGTCTTTCTTGAAACTTCGGATTTTCCTTAGGGATGTAGTACTCTTTCACTTTCCCTTCATGATCTTTCTTTTTCTTCTTCTCTTCGGCATACTGGTAATCAGGATCCTTTTTCTTTGTTCTCTTTCTTGCATTTTTCGTCACCCCCTTTCAATTGTGAAATCTGGGGTCCGTTGATGAGTACGAGGTCGTAGCTGTCGTGCATGTTTTGCAATTTTTTGTGCAGCAGGAGTGTGTTGATCAGCATCATCCTGTTCTTCCAAATTTTGTGTCACCTGATGAGTAGCAATGTTGTCAATTTCATCTTGTAATGCTTGATTCTTTTTTCCCAGTTCTTCAATTTTTATTTCTTCGCTCTGCATCTTCTCTTTGAGGCTTTCATTCCTTTCTTTCTCACCTTCAAGTTCAGATTTCAAATTTACGATTGTGGTCTCTATTGTGAATAATGTTTGCTCAAGTGTTTCCACTTTTTGTCGAAGCTCCTGCACTAGTTTTCTGTTTTTTTCTTCCTCTTCCAACATAGCAGCCATCTTTTTCTGTGAAGCTCCTTGTTCATTGTAACTCTCTAACAGATTGTTGATGTACAAATCTTTTTCCTTTATGTTCTCTTTTTGCCGGTTAATGGTAGACAATGCAATCTCAATCTTCTCATTCAATTCTTTAACTTCAATCCCCAACTCAGTTTTTTCAGTAGTAGTGACATCTAATGTCTCAAAGATGTCTGCAAACTTTGCTTCAAGTTCTTTATATTTCTTCGACATATCCATTTCTGAATGCTTCAAGTCTTCCACTTTCGATGCTAGATTTAGATTTTGATGTTATAGCTCTTCAATTCTTTTCCTCATCATGTCAACACATGCTTGATCACTCTTTTCTTTTGCCTGCAAACATATTTTAAAGTACAATAATTAGTGTCACCATTGTTGTCTATTTGCAGTGACATTATGTGATACAGTGACATTATGTGATGCCACTACATTGTGGCTTTTAGTACTTTGTAGTTGTCATTACCATGGCTTGCTTTAGTTATGAAATTTTGGTGTTGGCATCTTCTAATGCTCTTGACAAGGTGATATTTTGTTGTTTTATGTATTGAACTTCATCCTGCACATGCTACACCAGTTGAAGCAAATGTGAATTTTAAGTGCAGTGACATAATTTTATTTTGATTGTCTTTGATGTCAAAAATGTAAAAAAGTAATTTTACAATTGGTGGTGATGGTGTTGGTGTTGGTGTTGGTGTCAACAATCTGAATGATGGAGTTCTTCCATATTTAGTTGTAGATTTGTGTGCTTGTTTAGGAGTGTGTTGTTCTTGTACCTCTTCATTGTGTTGTTGTGGTTCCATTTCTTCCTCATTGGCTTCAGACTGCTACTCACTTGGTTCTCCTTCCATTCCATCTTCTCCAGATTCGATATCATCACTTTTAGAATTTGTTTCATGCTCTTCTGCTTGCCCATTTTCTTATTCTTTTTCAATGCTATCCTCCTCAGATTCATGCACATCACTTTCAGAATTTTTTTCATGCTCTTCTGATTGTGTCTCTTTTCCTTCTGTTTCCATGTTATCCTCTCCACAGTCATTCTCTTCATGATCATCAGTTTCAGAATTTCTCTCATCCTCTTCATTATCATCACTTTCAGAATTTCTTTCATCCTCTTCAGCTGTCATTTCATCATCTCTAGCCTTGTGACTGGTTCCTGTCTCTTGCTTTTTTTCCAAGCGTAGTATGAGTAGGAACTCAGTCAATGTTGGAGTCAATTCTTCAGCATTAAACTATTTCAATTTGCATTATGAAAGTATTCAGTTATTTGTTTTATCATGCACTCACATACAAGTATTCTGTGTTATTAAATAAAGAACTACAACAAGAATGTAGTGCAGTGCATTTCACTGCAGTGACATGCAACAACAATGCAGTGACCACTTACTGACCTTCAAATTTGAGAGACAATGACATTCTTAATATTTACCTGATGTTCACCCATGTGTTGGAGCTTTGTTTTTGTTAGAATACCCTGCAGTTTTCTTAGATTCCACTTTTTTATCCTTGGAATCCATATTTTGCCAAACTTTTCTTTCCCTGTGCTTTTCTTTTTTCATTTGTCTGCTTGACAAGATCTTCTATGATGTCTGTGTGCTCGCAGAACCAATACTATAACGTACGAGTAGATAAAATTGCATTAGAATGAAGTGGCATTGGTTTCCAATTAGTATTTATAATGAAATACAATTATAATCAAATGTTGAGTGAGTGAACACACCAAATAGAACACGGTGCATCCGTTTACATATCTTGCATTCGACCATTTTCGATTAAGCCCATTCTGCAGTTCTTTGAGTAAATGGGATAACCAATCAAGTGAACGTAAATTACTCAAGTCATCCACATAGTATAGGAATGACCATGGAATGTTTTGCCCTGAGGTGGCGAAGAAGACTGTTGCAAGTAATAGTAGACACAGTAGTTTCACCGTGTCTTCAACTGATGTTGAATCAGTTTCTTTTACCGTTTCCTTTATCAGTTCTTTCACCCCACATATCTTTATTCTCTCAACATCAGAGAACAATCTTTTTTCAATTGATATCTCCTTTTTTGAGTTATTGCTCATGTCCCCTACCTCTTTGTTTCCATCTTCTATCGCAAATATGAGCTTCACATCATTTCTCGTTAGCATGTGATGGTCCTTTCCAATCTTGAAACCACCCTTTTCTTTGTTGTATGCCATTATCAGCTCATCTAGAATATCATTCTTCTTTTTCTCCATTATAATCTTTTGCTTTTCAAATGCAGCAAACAAATGTCTAAATGGAGTTTTCCCCATTACTTTCCGATGCTCTTCTATTATATCTCCCTTTATGTCATTGAATATCTGGTGCATACTGTTGAGTGTTGATATGTATTGTTCTCTTGTCCTGTAAAAAAGAAAATAACATTGTTTAGATCATGCAGTGATATGTAATTTACACATCTGCCTTGATTATTTATTGAGTTACATCAGAGTTTCATTCTAATAAATACACAGTCATGTAATTTACACGTCTGCCTTGATTCCTTATGCAGTGACAACATATTTTTCTTCTTATTAAAAACACAGACATGTAATTTACACCTCTTCCTTGATTCCTTATGCAGTTACATCAGAGTTTTCATTCGAATAAAAACACATCCATGTTATTTACCCCTCTGCCTTGATTCCTTATGCAGTGACATCAGAGTTTTTATTCCAAAAAGTTGTGTACCTACTCATATGATATTCTCAAAGTTATTATGAAGTGACATCAGAGTTCTCATTCGAATAAAAACACAGGCATATAATTTACAGGTCTGGCTTGATTCCTTATGCAGTGACATTATACTTCTCTATTACTTACTGCAATTTAGTTGCACGATGTACACACAAAACTTATTTGTATCACAATGCAAAGACTTCATCTTTACATAACATTATAATGAAGTATAAAGTGGCCTCATTATTCATTGATATGACATTCTACTTCTTTTGAATGCAATGACATGATGTTTTCAACCTTATTCTGCAGTGACATCATAGTTTTCATTCGAATAAAAACTCAAATTTCTATTTTACAGTGTCATCTTGATTCCTTATGCAAAGGACATTATAATTCTCTACTACTTACGCAATTTAGTTCCAAGTTTGCACACACAAAACTTATTTCTATCACAATCCAATCCACTTCATCTTTACATAACATTATAATGCAAGATAATGTGGGCTCCTTATTCATTTACATGACATTCTACTTTTTTGAATGCAATGCCATGATGTTTTCAACCTTATTATGCGCAGTGACATCGAGTTTACATTCAAAAAAAACACAGCTTCGATTTATAGGTCTCGGCTTCATTCATTATGCAGTGACATTATACTTCTCCATTACTTAATGCAATTTAGCTCCAAGTTTGTAAACACGTAACTTATTTGTATCAAAATGCAATACTTCATCTTTACATAACATTATAATGAAGTAACAAAACACTATCTACTATGATTTCAAATACAATTTCACCCAATGTCTACACTTATGCCCTAAAATTGCTATTCAAGACAAAAATTGTATTTTTGTTGCATGTTCAGTTTGTTTAGATACTTACCTGCATTTCTTCTTCTTTTTGCTCTTTTCTTGATTTTTGTGTCAGCTTTGCTCTCTCTTTTTATTTGAAATTACTTGCTTCCTCCTCGCCATTGTTCATCAACGATGAATCGATACTTCTTCTCTCTGTTCCGATTTTCTTCTAATTTCGCTGCTTTCTGCTTGATTTTTCGTCCGATTTGGCTTCATGCGCTTTATATTCTTCGAATCAATGATCTTCAGTTTTCTTTCCGTTTTTCTTCCGAGCGGTCGTGGGTTTTTGTTTTACGGTTTTATGAGTAGTTGTATTAACTGTAGCGTATATTTTCTCAAAAAAAAAAAAACTGTAGCGTATTTGCTAGGGAGAATTGTTAGTAATACCATCCGCAACGGAAGCGATTTAAGGATCTAGATCTATAAATTACACGTAATAAAATAACTAGATCTACATCTACAAGGGGATTGTAGAACATACCTCTTGGATCTCAAAATCCAAGTTGAAGAACCGCAATAGAAAGAACGAACAAGGTGTGAAGAGCACCACGATCTTCCGTACGTGTGATCCAAGCAACTCCCGGTGGAAGGAAATTCTCGACTCGAATCCTTCTGATATGCTACCCGGAAAAATCTCCAAGATTTTCCCTCTAAACCCCTTGGCCGAATTTTTTGCTCCTTCTCTCTAAGAGAAGTCGAAATTTATCATGTGTGTTAAGGCTTGGGAGAACTCTCTTTATATAGGAGAGTAAAACTTAGCCTCCAAGGATTTAATAATTAATACAAAATCAATTATAATAATCCCATTAAATAAAAGATAATCCCATAATATTCTAGAACAAATCTAGAATAATATTTATCTTTATTTCTTTCTATAAATATTTATCCAATAAATATTTTATGCACATGTCTTATTAATACACAAGAAAACAATTTCTTGTTTCATAATACATGCTTGGGGCGAAATTTATCACATATTGACCTAGTCAATATTAATTTTGCCATTACACAATAATTAGGCCAAGATTATGGAAAATGTCTTTTCCACATATTTAATTATTTAGCCCAACTAATTTAATAGTCCACTAAACAATTAATTCACATATCGCTTTAATAAAGTCCAACAAGAAGTAAATTAATATTATTAGGATTCGACGTCCGAGAATAGCTATGCTATATTAGGAGGCACGTCGGGGACCATGGACTAATAATCAAATGTCTCCGATAAATCAAATAAATAATTATCTTACGAATGAATAATTATATTCGATAAATCAATCACAATAATATGCCACCATAATCCCGTGATCGCACTCCTCCGATTAAAAGATTATATTTATCTCCTCACGAGAATAATAATAAGCGTCCCATTGATATAATTATTACATATGGATTAATCCTCCATGCCATCGCTTCATTCTAAATCGGGAAGTTACCGTTAACCCTTTTTAGAACATCTTATCCTTATTTACCATTAACCCCTAGTGATCAATTAATTCATACAACTCACCGGTAGCTAATCGTGTAATATGAACTCCATGGATCGATCGGTTTCTAGGATTAACAAATAAGGGAACTGCTTTATCTACTTCGAGAATAGAAGGAATAGATTTCGTATCGTGATAACACGTACTACTCACTCAATCCAAGACAATGCCAAGATGGGGTAATTCGGACCACGCACTCGGTGTAATCCTTAACCGTCAAGTCAAACTTCATACCGATTCAAGCAATTGACCGTGATCACCTCGAGATTAAGATATATCCATAAATATGATCATCCATTGATTCGATAAGACTTCTCGATTACGGAATTATATCGTGAACTCTAATCAAATCGGTCCAAATTTCTATATGATATATCTATCATATATAAATGCCCCATTAGGTTCTCTTAACCGAAAGTCCGGATAAGACAATCACACCTATTGTGTTATGGGCGCATTAGTAGCACGTTAAAGGAGAGACCCGATACTCTCGATTAACTTCACTACGGGCTAATTGTATTTTAAGTACATCTTCACTAACTCAATCATCCCGTGTATATACCATACACTGAGTTAAGTGATTACATAAATGATATACTTTAGGGTTTTCTGTAGTGTAAATACTATTGTCACATCGGTGATTATGAGAATAATAAATATGAATAATAATATCATTTCATTTATTAAATAAAACAATTACAAAATTGTCTTTCGGGCATCACACCTAACAAGAATTTGGTCCATATATTAATTTTTTGTCCTTATAACTAAGTGTTTGTTTTGAGTGTCCTTTTTGCCTAATTAAGTCCAATATGCGTCCTTTTCAATAATTGTCCCTTTTTTTTGCTAATCATATAAAATATTTAAAAAATGTATCAATAATTTTTCCAATCATATACGATATCATTGTATTGAAAAATGTTTAGTAACGTATCAATAATTTTCTTGTAATTAATACGATATTATCATATTAAATCATGTGTTTGAAATAGATGGGAACATGTTTTAAATAGATGGGAATCCTATAATTGATCATATGAGCCAATGAGGCCTAGCTCAACTGGCTAGAACTGAGGCTCTGAGACCCTAATGTCTCAGGTTTGAATCCCTCTGGAGGCGAAAATTGTCTTCCAGCGTAAGAAACTTGTAACATAGTGTTTTTCTATAAACACAAAATACGCATAGATACAATTTTAAAATAATCATTTTCGGTTTTCAGATGTATGATGTTACCAATCAGTCAAATCACTTTCAGCACTTATATAATTTAGTTATTTAATACATTCAGACTTCAGACTTCAGATTTCAGATTTCAGATTTAACAAACGTCCCCTTAGTTTACCATTATGTCGTGAGTGGCAAAGATTTGACATGTCGTTTATCTTTTGGTTTGACCTTGTAATGTATATATATATATATATATTTCAGTTTGATGATTTTGTCTCCTTTTTTTTTGAAGGGAATTTTGTCTCTTGTTTTGTTGATTTTCTTGCAATGTTAGTCCATACGTTTTTGTCCCGTACGTTAGTTTGGACGGAAAATGTGTAAATATAATTTTAAAAAGCAGAAAAATCCTAAAATATACAAAAAAAATATTTATTATTCAAATTCCATGTATTAAAAAACATAAAAAGTAAATTTGAAAAAATTGACAAAAATGCTAAAATAATCATAAGAAAAAGAAAAAAATCAGATAATTAAAAAATGCAACAGAAATTACATGAAAGAATGTCCCGGCCTGATCCTTACCCCTCTTCCCGCCTTCACCACTCCGACCTCTCTCTCCCCCCAAAAAAAAAGAAAAGAAAAAAAAACCTTTTTTCACCACAATTTTTGTAGTGTCTCTTTGAATGAAAATACAATCGACACCCACCCTTCTAAAAAAAATTTGACAATTTTTGATTTTTTTCGTTTCTCGTGGTCAACGTGTCACTGCTGACCTCTCCCTTTTGTTATAAAAAATTGTTTTGTTATGGTCAAACCTTAACCACATAGATCCCCACAGGATGAGTAGATATTTTAATCAAGTAATCTAATAACTCAAAGTCATGGCTTACTATTATACCAAAGAACTGAAAGAATTATCTCATTTACGGAGTTCGAACATTCACACTCCAGCTTAACGTTCAGCTGTCAATTTAAAGCACGCAAGCCCCTTACCATTATATCATGTCCTGGGGACAAAAAATTTGTTTTGTTTCTCCTAGGCAACGCGCGCGGTCATTGCTGACCCCTCGACCCATCCACCATCGGAAAAAAATATTTAGTAGAAAAAATTAGGTGATTATTGTGCATTGTAATCTTATATCGTTACAGGTTTTGTACAATCATTAATTTATCATTTTATTATGTTGTGGTCATTTATTAATGTCAATTTATACCGTTATAGTATGTTTGTTATGCATGAATGAAATGAAATGCAATGAATTTTCATTTCATTCTAATGTTTCTGTATGATTAATAAGGTATGAAATGGAATCAAATTTTATTCCAATGGCATGAAAAATGACCATTTTCATTACCTTCAAAATTGGATGGAATGGGATAGAATGGAATAAAAATCGATAAAACACGTGGGTAAGATTAATGTGAGGTCGGTTGGGTAGCGAGGAAGGGTGGGGGTGAAGTTGGGTAGGTGGTGGAGTATTAGAGGGTGGGGTAAAGTAAGGTGGGTAGGGTAGGGTAGGATATGGTGATGGGTAGGGTAGGCAAAAAATGGGTGGTGGGTAGGGTAGGGTAGGGTGGGGTGAGATAGGTGAGTGTGTTGTGGTGTAGGGTAGGTAGGGTGGGGTGGAGTCGGGTATGGTAATGTAATGTAGGGCAGGGTAAGGTGGGGTAGAGTGAGGTGTGGTATGCTAGGTGTGATATGGTAAGGTAGGTTACGAAAGGGTAGGGTGTGGTGTGGTATTGTAAGCTGGTTAGTGTGATTCGTAACTGAATAAGATCCGAAAATGCCCGACGACTTGACTGAAGGCACCAATAAGACGAGCACCACGACCTTTGGCTAACGCATAGCAAAAAGACCTTGGTATATATGGACACCCACAAGGTTCGCTCGCAACTTTGATAACTCCGGTTTGGAATCCACGAACGTGAAAAAAACTCACCAAATCTTAAAGATTCAAAAAAAAATATTTATCTCAAAATTTGTCTTTCTATAAAGAGTACAACTAAGGCCTTTTTATAGGCTACAATGAAAGAAATAAAACAACTTCCTGCCAATTTGGGACAAAAATAAATACTAGAAATAAAGAATAAAAAAACCTAATAAATAATAATAAAATTCTACTAAAATGTGTCATGGAAACAATGTGTGATAAATGATAAAATAAATATACTTCAGGCCAAAACGTCTCATCTTCGATCACATCAGTGGGGCATGGTGGGGTAAGGTAGGGTGTGATACAGTATGGTGTGTGGGGTGAGTATTGTATGGTAGGGTATGGTAAGGTAGGGTAGGGTGGGGTGGGGTGGGGTAATGGTAATGTAATGTAGGGTAATGTCGGGTGTGGTAGAGTGAGGTGTGGTATGATATGGTAGGGTCTAGGATGCACGGATAAGAATACGTGGATACGGGATATGCGATACATAATTTTCGTAAAATATAGAATACCATACGGTGTGTATTTGTAAATAATGAATATATAAGAACGAAACTGGAAATAATTAGAATGCGAGGACCAAATTGTAAATATAAATAACTTAAAGACCAATTGTAGTTACAAATAACTCAAAGACCAATTCATATAGGGATTAACAGAGAAGATGGAATGAAAAGTTGCAATTCTTAGGACGGTGGAATTTTGGGGCATTGAATGGGCACATAACTTGTTTTTCACGATTTTATGAAAAGAGCAAATTTTCTCACAGTGGCCGTATCTGACGACTAATACGCGTATCTTATCAGAATTCACGTATCCAAAATGCCGTATCCGAAGTTTTCAAAACTACAAATCAGCCCTATACGTATCCCGTGGCTTATCCTTGCCGTAACCGTATCTGCGGTGTATCGAATACTCGATACACCAGAAAACCCACGTATCCATGCATCATAGGGTAGGGTAGGGTGATGTATGGTAAGGTAGGGTACGATGAGGTAAGGTGTGGTATGATAGGGTGAGGTGAGGTATATGCTAAGGTAGGGTAGGGTGGGGTAGGGTGTGGTATGGTATGGTATGGTGGGGTGTGCTATTGTATGGTGGGATATAGTAAGGTAGGGTATGGTGGGGTATGGTTGGGTAGGGTAGGTGGTATACTAGGTTGAGGTAGTGAGGTAGGGTAGGGTGGGTAACGAGGTAGAGTGCGGTGGGTTGATAGGTAAGGTGATTGGTAAATGATGGGTATAGTGGTGTGGTGGGGTGTGGTAGGGTAGAGCTACCCCACCCAACACCCCATCCTATCCTACCATATTTTACTTTAACTGACCCTACTCATCCTAGCTACCTTACCCCATCACATACTCTACTCTACCGACACCCACTCTACCCAAACCCACCCTACCTACTCTGCTCAATCACCTACCCTATCCTACCACCCACCCACTCTTACCCATCAACTACGTGTTTTATCGATTTTCATTTTATTCTATTGCATTCCATCTATTTTTGGAAAGAATAAAAATGAATCTTTTTCATTCCATTGAAATTAAATTTCATTTCATTTCATTACCTCATAATAATACACAAAAATTGGAATGGAACGAAAAAAATATTACATTCCTTTCCATTCACGCCTAACAAACATGCCATAAATATTATTTAATCTCACCATAGAAAGTTGCGCCTTGCTACACTGAGGCCTTTTTACTTTTGATTTTTTCTTATTAGTGCAATTGGATGTAGGAAGCGTTTCCCCAGACACAATACAAGTCAAGGCTTGAGATTTTGTATGAGAAATTTATGAAGAGTTTTGGGAAATATTTTGAGGAAACAACGGATATACAATCACATGTGCCTGTAAAAGAGAGAACCAACTTGAGGAGAATTCATGGCACAAACCGCCATGGATATCAAGAAGGAAAGCTAGACATCTCCTACTGCTGTGAAGAGAAAACCAATATTGCGAAGAATAATTGCAGATAATCGCCACGTTCTTGAAGATACTAAGAGGGGAAGACAAATGATGATACAAGAGCAAGAGGCTGATAGTGAAAGTTGTAGCGATGATACATGATTCACAGTTGATTCTTATGTATGAGTCCATCGAAATTATTATCTAAATGTTTTCAGTGAGGTTTCTAAGGGAGTGTCTTTTCACACAAAACATGTTTTACACATTCCAAGGGCGAGAGTGAGCTTCGTTTTGACATTTAACACACATATCATTCTGACTCAAATTGAGTCAGGAATTGTATATTATTCAGACCATGTTACAAGCCTGGAACATTATGTTTTCCAGACCAATTAATGGTCTGAATAAAGAGATATTATTATGTACGTTTGAAAAACAATATGGACCATTTTACAGGCCGAAAAATAACGTTTTCCGCTCCTATTTCAAGTCAGAATATGATCACGGCGCTATGAAAATTTTGAAGACGTATCGGATCATTTTAGAGGCCGAACATGTAATGTTTTCCTGACAATGTTCAAGTCAAAATAAACTAAATTATTCTGACCACATTTGAGAAGGTATATAACCCTATCTCAAGTTAGAATATAAAAACGTCGCTATAAAAATTTTGAAAATGTATCGGATCATTTTAGAGGCCAAACATGTAATGTTTTCCTAACCACGTTTGAGTCAGAATAAACTAAATTGTTCTGACCACAGGTGGGTAGGTATAATGTTTTCACATTCTGACCGAACTGCGTCGAGAATGTAGCAGTATGCGGCTACACTAAGAAACAAATGGGTTAGCCGACCCGCTAAAAAAAATATTACAGTTTTTTATGTACACATTTTATATGTGTACCGACCCCCTTATTTTTATATATTGATCTCTATTGACCCGTATTGAATTATAATATATAAAATTAAGCTTAGTAATTATAAAATATGACAAATTTCCGACCCGTATCATTAAATTCCTGGAGCCGCCCCTGTGTAGGCGTCTGTGAAAAGGATTAAATCAGAAAATAATTATTATGCAATAAGACAAATGGCTGTGTGAAAAGACATTTCCTTCTAAAAAAATGTTGAGTCTATGGGTATTTGTATTTTAAATTATAAGCTGACAATCCTATATCTGAAAACTATGGCTAATATATTTAATATGTGGGAAAATATGTATATGGCCGCCTTTATTTGGTTTAGTGGGCTCCGTTTGGTTTCGGACTGACTGGATCCATTTGGATCCAAGAAAGAGAAAGAATTATAAAATATAGTGAAGTAATGATGATAAAGTTGAAAAGTTGTATTGAAATTTGTTTAGTTAAAGTAATGATTGTTGATTTGAAATATTATATTGAAAAAGTAATGGTTAAATAGTGTAATGAGTGTATAAAGTGATGGATTAATATTATTTGGAAAAATTAGTTTATAGTCCTTTTTTTCTCCCTTAATTAAGTGCTAATCCAGCTTCAAATTTTTAGTTGCAATAAGGACAAATAATTTCAATCGGACTAAATTATCCCTAATTACCTTTCGTCGATAAACTTCCTTCCTTTCCTTTCCTTTTATCATTTCGGATCGTAAGTTGAGTGAGTTCATCATCAAAATCAATCGGCGATGGCGAAGTCCGCTCTACTCGCTTTCTCTCCTCTCCCGTCTTCCTCCTCGTGGCGGCGGCGACACCCATCTCTTCCTCTTAGCCTTACTCGCTATCTTCTCTATCCTCCTTCACCACCTCACCATCTCGCGCATCGGCTAATTCTCCTTCCCCTCACTTCGAGGGTTTCGATGCCGATGATATTGACGGTGATGAGGAACTCTTATTTTCCACCGAAATTCCCCTCCGTTCTTCTCCGCCGCCGACCACTCTTTCTCCCAATGACCCGATCGAGTCTCACCATGGTCCTCCTCCTCCTCATCGATTGCCAACTTCCTTAGAAACACCTACCCCGAATTGAAAACGATTGCTTTAGCCTTCTGTGTCTTTTCAGAATGGGATGAGGATGAATTTGAAGGCATTCCCAAACTCCTTCGATTCCAGATGTTGAATTCATTGGTTCGATGCTACTTGAGGCGGACCTTAAACTAGAGTCCCAAGTCAAGATGCTTCACTCATAGATGCTCCAAGTCTATCAAGTCTTTCACGGTTGAAATTTTGTGTGTATCCTTTTTGATTATGTTCGGTATCAATTATTTTACTGGGAAAAGAGAAGAACGAATATTGCATTGGCTTGGGCGGCCAAATTTGCTACTAAAGACACAATTTTCGATAAGAACTTCAGTTTACTTGGTGTAGGTGAGTCTGATGACTCGCCATTGTTGCTTAAAGAAGGGCAGAATGTGTTCAAATTCTATGCTACTGGGAGGAGATTTTGCCAAGGGATGTTAGCCACAATGGAATTGAAAAGCCGTCATGACTTGATATCAAGGTTATACAATATGGTTGTACCTTGTAAAGATGAGATAACTTTTGAAGTTTATATGAATGATGATGCCATGGATCAGGTTATATTTGCTTTAGCAAGAAAGAAATTAGCCAAGACAATGCAAAAGGATATTATAGCATGTGGAAAAAGTAGAAATTCAAATGGATTTTATGACAAGTAAAGTGACGACGAATGGAGAGTGTGAGGGTGTAAAGCTTAAAGACAAGTGTCATGTACTGTCTTTTGACATTGCAAAGCCGAGTAAGACAAGTGTCATGTCTCGACATCTTCGATACTCATCACGATCTGCCGATATTGATACTTATACTCATCTGATCATCGATCGATATTGTGTCCCTTAATGCAATAGATAGGCCTAGTTCAAAGGGTTAGTTTAATCATCGATTCATTCAAGCCAGGATTGAGTGAGTAGCTGAGTTTGTAAATTCGGAAAAGTATGAAATGACTACTTCACATGTCATTCTTGTTCCCAAGCTTGATATTGGATTTTTGTTCAGAAAGATGTCAATGTTTATATTCGATCTATGGGGTAGATCCTTATACCGTATGGGCCGTCATTCGTTCAAGGTTAGTGGTGATAAGCAAGATTTTGATTTTTTGGGCTAATATGCTTCATGTTGGTTCTAGTTATGCTATTGGCGCTGTTAGATTTGGGGTGCATAGACCTTGCAAAAAAAAACCGAATGGAGAGTCCTTTTGAGCTGATACTGCATCGACATCGATATTGATATCGATCATCGATCATCGCTGACGTCGACATCGATATCACGATCATCGATACTTATACTGTGTGCCTTAATGCAATAGATAGGCCTAGTTCAAAGGCTTATTGTGTGCCTTGGCGTGCTGAGGTTTTTGATCTACATTGTATCATCATGTAATAGATAGGCCTAGTTCATAGGTTTACTGAACTTGTAATTCAGCACCTTTTGAATTCCGGGCATGATAATTTAGTTCTTTGAACTAGAATATCCTTCTTATAAATTGGCTGATAGTTCAGACCTTTTCAGACTTGTATTGATCTTCTACGTATTACCTTTTGTTCGATGTACTATTGTACTAAATCTATAGTCTGTTGTATTGATCTTATGTATTACCTTTTAGTCTTAATTCAAGTTCGGTTTGTCTAGAATTCGTTTCGCGATACTACGACATCGATACTACTGACATCGACGATCGACGTCGATCATCGATATCGTGTTGGGTGTAAATCTGCGATTAAATTCGGCTTTCAAATACTACATCGAAAGGTATCAAACTCGGTCTCAAAATGAAGATAAAAAAAAAAAAATATGAACTTTGGTGAAACAATTTTGATGATCGGCGTTACAAATCAAAAGTTACGATCGTTTATAAGAAAAAGCGCTCAGTTAATACAAATTTTTTTTCGCTCTTTCAAAATATACGTCGGAAGGGTATCGTGTTTGGGCTCAAATTGAAGAGCAAAAAAACATGAATTTTGGTGAAAAATTTCGATGATCGGAGTTGTAAATCAAAAGTTACGGATGTTTGAAAAAAGAAAAAAAAAAAAAGAAACAGATACAAAACAGGTTAAAACAATGTCTTAATGTATAATATATAATGTAGACGCCTTGCACATGTAGTTTTATTTTCTTCTTGAAAATGTTTGTCGCTTTTGCAACTAAAAAAGGAGTGTGTCCTATTTATTTATTTTGTGTCAAAAAAAGGACTTTTGCCTCTTTACCTCATATTATTTTATTTGTTGATGTTGATTGATTGATGAAAGAATTTATAATAAAATAATAGAATTAATAAAGTAATAATAAATAAGTTAGTGGGGTGAATAAAATATTGATTTGGGATCCAAATGGATCAACCTAGTCCCAAACCAAACAAGGGCCTTGAGAGTAGTACGGTTGAAAACAATCCAACACATCATAATGTTCTCTTATTTCTACATGTGTTTTTTTTTTTAATGAATAAATAAAGGACGATATTTTTCTCTTAGTCCATCGGTCTTTTGATTTGTATTTGGTGTCTGTTCACGTTGGGTGGATGTGTTGTGATGATTTGTGATTTTTTTTTTAGAAAAAACGAAGGAGGCTTTATTTGCATCACTGCGATTATACTGGTGTACCAAACTATATGTGCATCACAGTAGAATTGACAATATGAAAGTCAAATATACAACTTACTTACGTACATTCGAACTTTCCAGTGTCGTCCTGGTTCGACGCTACCAAAAGTCGCACATTGGCTATAGATTCGACTTTTACAAGATCAATTCCGTAAAAAAATATGTAGTGTACTGGTAGGTGGGGGAGGAGGGGGATTGAGGGACAACATATAGATGACGTGTGGTGCAAATAATAACCCAAAACGAATTGGGATTGGGAATATATGGCACCGGGGTACAACCATTTTTTTTCATTTTATATTATTTTTCTGTACTCTGCTACTATATTTTTTTAAAGAGAGTGTAACATACTCTCTCCGTTTCAGAGAAATAAGAATCACACAGATTTAAATAAATGATTAATATGTCTGAAATAGACCGTAAAATAACAAAATTATCCTTTATTTCTTATGATGGAAAAATTGTTTTAAAATTTTGGGTTATTAAAATGAAGGGTAAAGGAGGAAAAAGAAAGATAAATGATGCATTGGTATTGTAAACAGACAGATGAATAAAAACAATACAAATTTTGAAAAATGACAGTTAAGAAAAATCAAGGGATTGACGGATCCAGGAATTTGGTTCAGTGGGTTACCGGAGAATCAAACAACATGTTTTGTCTAGAAATTTGTTTCAATGGGGTCACCGAAATCTAAAATAACATTTTTTAACAACAGAATAACATCGTTTTAATAATAAAAAAATTCACGGATCTCTATGAAGGTCAAGTGACCCCACCCTCTATATGCTAATAGTTAACCTTATTTCTTTAAGAATATGTCTTTTTTGTTTTTTTATTTTTATAATTAACGAACCCAATTTTGAATTTTAGAATCTATTCATGTTTCGACGTGCAGAGATTCTTTTATGACAAAGTAGTCCCTTCGTTAAAAGATGGCTTTTTCCGGATGAAATAAAAGTTGGATTCATGTAACGGAGAAGGATTTCCCATTCCTTAGCCGGAAAGATATGTCCACCTTTACCCCCTCAATTTAATTAACTCAAGCATTATAATTTCTCGTGTCCGTAAAGACTATATTGAAAATTTATCATTTCTCATGTAGGAGGAATCACTGAAGTCATTAAAATGACTTACTTTTTGCGTTGCTTTATTTGGCAAAAGTGAGAGGTTACAATTTACTATATTATAAATCACATTATTTAAATAAAAAAAGAGAAGGATAATTTTGTTATTTTACCTTCTATTTCAAATATATTAATCAATTTCTTAATCTGTGTGGTCCATCCCTCAGCGACTATTAAAAAAATTGGAGGGAGTACTTACTTTAAGACGGCTATATATTATTTTTGTTAACCTTGTAATTTTTTGAAATTAATTGATCTTATATTTCAGTGAATCTAGCATTTGAGAAAACCATTAATTGTCTTTATTGACAAAGAAATTATACCAAATCAAGCACTAAACGTTGTTCTAAAATAAAAAAAAATCACTATATGTTGTGTTCTCCAATACGAGGAAAGAAATAAAATTAACGTGTTAAATAATATAGGAATGTATCATTGAATATATTGAACCTTTTTGAAATATAATTCACTCACTGATATATATATATAAATCTAGATGCTTGAAGTAAAACAAGGAAAAAAATGTAATGTACATGTACGAGTACGACTAACTAAACTTGTAAAAGTAATAAAAGAATCGAATTCAATTAATGTTAAAAATTAAAATATGGAAAAGAGGGCATGATATTGATTTTTAAGGAATTAATGAAAAAAATTAAAATATGGAAAAGTAATAAAAGAATCGAATTCAATTAATGAATTATTTATCATTATTGTCTTCAAATTCTATCATTAATAAATCCAAAATTCATTTTTTAGTTATTAACTATAGGTTTTTGCGGTAGATTTTATGAGTAGAGGGAATAGAGGTTAAAATCATAATAAAAACGAATTTGATAATAAAAAAACAACTTGTAGAAGTTCTAACTACATGTCTTTTATTTAATTGTTTTATAACTACATGTTTTGAGTATTTATCTTTTTGTCATTATATATTCGGTGGTTCCTTTCTTTAATAGCGATAATTTTGTCACATTATCGAAACCAAATTTTTTTTTGTGCAAATTAGTTATAAGGCCGTCGTTAGAGAATTAATGATCATTTAGGACACTCCGAAATCTTATTTAGTTATAAGGGCATTCTAATTTTAAGAAGAAAACTTATTTAGTTATAAGGATATTCTAATTTCAAGTGGATAAAGAAGAAAAAGGAAGGAAGGAAAAAAAAAAAAGATGAAGCGCTAGAAAAAAAAACGCTGGAAGAAAAGAAAAAAAAAACGCTGGGAAGAAAAAAAAAAACGCTGGAAGAAAAAAAAAAAGATGAAGCGCTGGAGCTGATGTTTGTTTGTTTGTTTTTTTTTAAGATGCAGTGACATTGATGTCTCAAGCGATGACATTGATGACTTATCGCAGTGACATTGATGTCGATCACGCAGGGCATTGATGACTTATCAGCGACATTGATGTCGATACTGAGACATTGATGACTTATGCGCGTGACATTGATGTTTGATACATGGACATTGATGTCTACGATGTAGGGACATTGATGTCCGATCGCAGCGACATTGATGAATGATGCGGGGGACATTAAGCTAAACAAGATCGTCAAATTATTCAAGATCGTGTTAAAGAATTGAGGATTCCACAATGAATCCAATTATCGTGGAGGGCACAAACAACGTGTGGCCATTACAAGAGTCATAGTGAAGAGTCTTTGTAGTTTCACCAAACTTGTAATTCTATCCATATTAAAAGCTCCACATTTGGAGAAATGCAAAACAAGAGCGGAGTCGATCGATGCAATTGTTAGGTTTTATGCAAAGATGACATTGACGACTTATGCGGTGACATTGATGCACGATGCGGGGGACATTGATGACTTTTGTAGTGACATTGATGTCCAAGCGGTGACATTGATGATCAGTATTTACAATTAGATAATTGATGCAATGATATTGATGTCACCGCATATACAACTTGATACACACATTTGATAACTTTGTAAAGTAACTTTATTTCTTTGTTATCTTTAAATATTTGATTGATGTTGGTTTATTTGATTAGTGTTGGTTTAAATTTTCGATAACTTTGTAAAATAACTGTATTTCTTTTATTTTATTTTTTTTGGTTTAAATGCATATTTTTATAACCAAAGGTATGCATAAATTGTTACAATAACACGTCACTGCATAAATCGTTACAATAACACGTCAGTGCATAATTCGATACAATAAGACATCACTGCATAGATCGCTACACTAAGAAGTCACTGCATAAATCACTACAATGAGACGTCATTGCATAAATCGCTACAATAAGATGTCACTGATCAAGGTTGTCAATGGATCGCGGCGGTCAATACATCATGGTAGCCAATGAATCACGGCGGTGAATGCATTGGGGTGGTTAATGGATCCCGGTGGCCAATGCATCCGGGTAGGTGGTCAATGCATGACGGTGATCAATATGTCACGTCGATTTTTATGAAGAAAAAAATTGATTTTATGAAATTTATTCGGAAAAATATCAAATTTGATTTTAAAATAAAGAAGACGAAAAAAATATGAATTTTAGTGAAAAAATTATGATGATCCGAGTTTTAAATCAAAATATATGACCTTTAGAAATATGGTGAATTATAAATTAAAAAAAACAAAAAAAAAAACAAAAAAAAAAAAAGAAAAAAACCCACGCACAGTTTTTTTTTTTCTTGTTTTGTTATTTTTTTTTATATTACTTTGAAAGCTTTTTTTTTCCTTCTTCTTTATCCACTTGAAATTAGAATGTCCTTATAACTAAATAAGATTTCGGAGTGTCCTATTACCCCTAATAAGTTGAAAATCAGTCCTTTTAAATAATTGGCCCATTTTTTTTTTGTCACAGTATAATATGTTAAAATACCATCTTTGCCAAAAGAATAAATGGATGAGTTGATAGATAATTAACATTTTACATATTTCAATATCCAAAAAGACTATTTATCACATTATCGGTTTGAATGGGTCGACCCAACAAGACTTTAATAACATATGGTGTAATGGATTAATGGTTCGATCCAACATTACGTTAATAATTTGAACTACGTAATAATTTATATATATTTTTTTTGTATTTTTTTATATTCGTGATGCTCAATTTTACAACCATTGACATATAGAACTGATTCTATGGTTCTACGTTAGCTACTTTTAGCGCACTGAATTTAACACAAATATAAGAAGCATCAACAATTACTCTTCTATGATTGGTTTTTTTGATTTTTTTTTTTATTTTTTTAATGTGTAAATGCCGTCCAAAAGGACTATAAAAAGGACAACCAAATGTTCATAAGTATTTGTGGCAAATTACATCATCTGAAAACTTTCTTTTAAATCTGGCAAAGAAAAAGAGAAAAAATGGCTGTAAAGATAGAAATGCTTCTGTTCTTAGCCCTTCTAATGGCCCTCGTTATAGCAGTGCAAGGAGACACTGCAACTGCAACAGTTACTCATGCCCACATAGTCCAACGTACGTCTTACCATCTTCCTTTATAGATATATCTTTGGTTTTTTATTTCCTCACAATTTTGTATGTTTATGTGGTATGTGTATGCATGTCATCCGGTAATGGATTCAGAAAACTAATTTTCCTACGTATCTTTGCCACAGCTTATGGATGTGCAGAATTTGACGACACAACAGGATATGTTGTGATATTTAATGAGAAACTTTTGCCCGTTGAAGCACAATGTGGTCAGACCTTTCTCTTAACAAAGAATCCTGGTCATAGTCTTCCTGTGAAATATGTTAGTACATGGGTCGATAGCAAATGCAGTGGGGCTGACATCTTAGTCACCCTCGATGTGTTCCTTCACCTTGCTGACTCTGACTCGACTTCTGATATTCTTTATGGCGTCCAGTATTCCTTGACAACACCGTAAGCTCCGATCCTCCTCCATCGTTCGTTGCATATCTGTGTTAATTTGGTACATTTCAACCATGTTTAACAGATCATTATGCTATGTTACTTTGAGAATAAAAATAGAAACATTAATTAGATATAAACACCGGCCCGACTGGCCCTGTATTCAAGCAATATTTTATTTATTTTTAAGTTTCGTTGTGTTCCTTTTTTTCTATAAGCATATTTTTCTTGTTTTCAGTGACCCAAATATTTAGGCCCTGGTGTTCGATGAAGTTGCACGCTGCTCTCTTCATGTTCTGTTGGCTTTTCTACTTGTCGTTTTATTCTCACTTGAATGCTGTAGAAATAAACTTGCTGATCTATAGATGAAAATCCTCTTCACTAAACTCTTTGCTCTTTGGTGGTGGATCGGAGTTCATGGTGCTTTTTGTTGGTGGATTGTGGTCGCAGGCGTGTCGGGCAATATTATGGTTCAAGTTTTCTTGTTTTTTTAGTTTCTTAATTAACCTAGCTTTTACTGTAGTTGGCCGGACGAGGTCCGACATTGTTGTAACATTTGACGGTAGTTTAACTACAAGGAAAACTGGTTATAGTGTCGCCAAAAGTCTGATATGGAGACGTTTCCTTTTATTTGTGGCGTATTTCAATGTCTCTTCTTTTGATATCGCTATAACTAAACGCCCTAAATAAGACTTTTCAAAACACCCTAATAAGTGCAAGACCAGGCCGGACCATAAAAAACAACTTAATAGACAAGCGCCTCCCCAGTTACGCTCACTAGGTGCTCTGGTCCAAAGCGCCTCCATAGATACACTCTTCAGGTTCAATGCCCCAGCTGGATATGATTTTAATTAAATAATAAATACTTTCTAGATATTCACAATTTTACCATGGAACAATCTCCCAACTCGAGAAATCCCGAACCTATCCAAGATAATATAAAATTAATATGCAAAAACTCATTATAGTCAATTGATCGTCCTTTTCTAGGTGTCCGAAATCTTCGACAAATATACCGGGTCAATTGTAGTCTCGTAAGGGTGAGACAATGTCGTATCCACGGAGATGTGAGGCTAAGTACCGAATGACTTTATCTTGGTCTAAGTTAACAAAAGACAATTATGTAGAGTATAAGAGATCAAGCTACGATGCCCAATCAAAATAAAGACTAAAAGTAAGTAGGGTGTTGATTCAAAGAGAAAAAGGCCTAGCCAAGACACTGCAATGCTCAAGTAATATCTCTTATAGTATCAAGGGAATAAATATTACCGACCAACCATCCATTAATGATCAAGTGTTATGTTACGGAGCTAACCTCTATTCTAGTAATTGCCCCTCATACAAGTGCTTATAATTACTCTATGTCTGCTCCTTGGTCTAAAGATACTTTAAACCTAATGATTCAACATGACTTAGCTCTAAGGTTGCATGGACAAATTATAAAATCAATGTAAGAAACCGAGTTCCACTTAAGGTCGGTTTTACCTATCGGTCTCCTTATCTATTTTCCTACAAAAGAATCTTTGGTCGATATCATCTAAGTGTGTGTATGTATATTCTAGGTCATGAGTCCAACACAAACAAGATTTCAACTCAAACAATGAGAGGTAACACACAGAAGATTCTAACAATTATCTCAATCAATCATAATCAACTAATTGAGGTAAAACTACAAATGCATAATCTTGGCTAGATAGAAGAACTAGCCACTCGTGGAATCGACAATAATCCGAGAGATTCCGTGAAAGATTCGCTTGAATCTATGCGAATCTGTGAGCATGAAGTGAATCTGGTGACTTTGAGCCGAAAACCAAGAATCGGTAGTTGTAGCTCGCCGGAAACCAAAACTGGGTGGTTTTCCTTCGCCGGAGCTGCCGTAAAAATGTTTTTTGGGTGGCGGTTTTAGCCGAAAAAATGCTAAATAGGGTTAGTTTCCCGATAACGGAACCAACTGGTAATGTCGGAATTATCACGAATGGGTGCGGATGATTTATGTGGTGGATATATGGCTGAAAGTTGTGATTTTGCCGGTGGTGCACAGCGGTGCTCAAGAACAGTATGAAGGCGAGCTGAAAAGAGAAAGAGGTGTTACTCTGATGATGTCCGGAATGATTTATACGTGCCGCTATTTATAGGCGCGGTTCGTGAATGTCGGTATTAAAACTACAGTTAGAAGTAAATAAGTGTGACAAGATATAATTAATGTATAAGGCTATCGAGGTGGCTCTAAAAGGGCGAGCTACACACTTAGACGATGTATGTTCTTTGTCTTGTAACCGTCATGTCTAAACTCTGATGGCCTTGATTAGCGGGCTTGGTCTCGGCTGGCGGACTGCGAGTGGGAGGGCGGACTGACCGGCCCCTAGTGCTTCGTATCGCGCTGTGTTTGGCGGGTTGAAGGCTTTGTTGTTCGACTCACGTAGCCTCGCCAATTATATAAATTGTAAAGGCTTTAGGCGGGCTGGATTATTACCTGCCCAGTCCGGCTTATGTAGGTGCGGACTAAATGGGCCGAACACCATATCCGTTACCGGACCCACATGCGGGCCCAATGTCGATCCGCGGGCTCTTTTGTAGGTTTGGCGTATCAGATATTTAATAAGGGTTTTTAGATATATTTATCACAATACAACACGTTAATTTTAAAAAGGTGTTTCAAAAGAAAATTCAGCAAACAAGTTCATTTTTAATTTTTATCTCTTCACAATAAGCCATGCGGCCTGCAATGTCATAATCAATTTAAAATTGAAGGAACACAATTACGGTTGCAATAAAAGTGTATTCAAATCTTAATGCCAAAATATGGCCATGGACAAATAGTCACGTAGGGAATAGAGGTTGAAATATAATAAGATCGAATTAGTAAACAAACAACTTGTAGAAGTTCTAACACGTCTGACGATGCTAAATAATGCACCACCAAGAAAAAATGAGGCCACGAATAATCTAAGGATGAAATAAGAGAGATCAAGATGACTAGATATGAACAAAAGGTGGTATTTTTGGTGCGATATGGTTTGAGTCCAAGAATGTGTCTTGGATTGCCTACGTATCTCAGTGTGAAAGTCCGTGAATCAAGCCTTACGTAGTTCCTGGAGCTATGTATTTATAGGCACATGTCCTTCTTCTGCCCTAAAATTAAGGGCGGCTGGGTCTATTGACATAAATACCCTTAAATGGGCCTTGCCTCCTTGTCCAAGAAACCTGTGGATGTGGGCCCGGGGTCTCGGGCCAAGGATCACGATATCGACTCGAGTTGGTCCGAGGTGAGCGTTCGAGTCCAAGTACTTGTGGAATCTCCCCTAGGCGGAATCTCCCCTAGGCCACGGTCTCGAGCTATGTCTCTTCTCCGACTCGAGGCGGATATTACACTTGGACTTTTCCACATGCCAGCTGGACCAATGGTGTAATTCCACGTGGAGGAGCGAATCCCTGTATCATCATAAGCCCCCCAGATCGGAGATCAGATCGTCTCGAATTATGATGTCGGATCTGAAAATTTGAATTACTCTTTTGACACGCGGTCTCTTCTGGGCGGGAAAGACAGCTGTCACCCTCAATTGATACAACCGGTTATAGGATGACGTCACACTGCCAGCATTAATTGGTGTAGAAAACGGTTATCCTTATTGGGCCACGTGGAGATTTAGCCCTTGATTCTCGCGCATACGCTTCTATAACTGCCCAAAATCCCACCCTTTCAAATCACTTGCAAGATTTACTCGCATATAAGGAGTCCAAAACCACAGAAGCTTCTCCATCGCTATTATTTGCTTTTGTTCTACCAGAAAACTGCAAGTAAGCTCTAATTTCTCCAACTCTTTTCTGTCTTTTATTTCTCGTATCTTTCGCTGATTCCATGTCTAGTAGCACTAGTGATTCATAAAATAGAGAGGAAGTTGTTGAAATCGTAGAGGAAGACTCGACGGAGGAGACGGTTTCTGAGTACCCAACTGTTTCCGGTGAAGGATTCATCGGAGAAGAAGGAGAAGCGGAAAGGGAGGAGGGAGGAGAGGAGGAAACGTCGTCTCGACTCGTTGGCCCTTCTCGACCTACCACCAAACGTAAGACCAGAATGCTAGGTCAGGGTCCGTACGGATGCAAATCAAACTTGAGCCAAGATAAAGCCAAAGCCATCTGTTTGAGATATGGAATTCCGTATTCTTCTGAGAATATTAAGGTGTCACACGGTCAGTTCCAGTTTGCCTGCGAGCCTCCTCCTTTGTTCTGCGCCATTTACGAAGCGCAATTAAAGGAAGGACTTCGTTCCCTTCGACCCGTGCCTAATTGCTTGTTCTTCAACACTATAAGATCTCGTGTCACCCGACTTGCTCTAACGGGTCCGGGCGTAATGGGTTTTGTATCTTGGCGTGTCGAATCGCCAAGGTCGAGTTCTCGATTCGACTTTTCCGCCAATATTATGCCTTATCGAGCTTGCGGGGCGCGGGTGGTACACATTTCGAAGCGTCCCTTGACGTCGGAATTTGTGAGAAAGGTGACCTCGTCTCAGGGCGACTGGAAGCCTAATTTTTTCTTCATTCGGCACGGGCTAGTTGACATCGACATTCACACCTGGTACAAAAGGCCGCGGAAATCGCATGATCGACTCGACTCAGACACCCCTAACGGGTGTGGAGCCCTCGAGGTGGTTCATCCTGACATTGCCACACGAAACCTGCATTCACTGTATCCCTACGCCGATATCGAGACGGCCGGTCCAGGCGCCTATCTCGAACTTGACGAGGACATTCGTCTTTTATGTAGGACCTTTATGTATTCTGTCGAGCCATAACACTTTTGTATTTTTAATTGTTGTTCTAACGTCGAATTTTCTCTGTCCGCAGTGGATCATTTCTCAAAGATGGACGCCTTGGGCAAGATGCCTGACCCCAAAACTACCGACCCGAAGAAAATCCAAGCACTGGTTGGCATCGGGTCGAAAACGGCAGTGTCTGGCGCTGCGACTTCTGGACATCAAAGGGGGCCAGCCCGATCTGCTACACCTGTGTCGACGTCCAACATCCTTAGGGACCAGCCCGACGAGGCTCGGCCGATCGAGGAAGCTGAAGAGAGCCTCGTGCCGAGGAAGCGTCAAAAGACAACGGAGGTGAGGCACGGAATTGGGAAGGAGACCCGTAACTTAGCCCCTCCTGTCTCTACCGATGCGCTTCCTGCAGTGAGCATGTCGGAGATGGAAGGCATGACTCCAGAGGAGCTGCATGACTTTATCATGAAGAGTAGTCGAGCGGTAAGTCTTGTTTTTACTTTCCTTATAAATTTGTGATCTGGATCTGTTTTTGACATCGTCAGTGCGTTCTTTGGCAGACCCGACTCGCAGCTAAAGCTGCCCTCAACAGGATTGTGTCTCCGTCAGCTGCTCTGGAGGAACACAAGGAAACCATCGCTAAGTTGACTACGGACATCGAGAAGCAGAAGGCCAAGATAAACAAGTTGGACGAGCGCCGAGTGAAACTGGAGTCGGATCTGAGAAAGGCTCGAGACGATCTATCCCAAGCTCACGAAGGTGTATCGCGCAGGATGCGAGAGATGGCGGTGTTGAGATCGGAATTAGCGGAGGTGAAGTCGGAGCTTGAAGGGACTAAAGCCGAACTGGTGGAGGCAGTCAAGGCTCGTTCTACCGTCCAGTCTCTTCTCGACGAGTTAACGACTCGAGCTGAAACCGCTAAGCAGGACTTTTTGAACTCAAAGGAACTCGAGGATGATCTGACGTTGCTCATGACACAGGGCATGAAAGGTGGATTTACAATGGCTATCGACCAAGTTAAGGAGGTCGATCCAAACTTCGACGTGTCTGCCATTGCGAAGCCTTATCTATATGATCTCGAGGCCATTCCTCGTTATGGGCGATACTTTGCTGAGTTCAAGACTGGCGTCTCTTTGTATAAGAAGTACGTGACTTCCGTTTTGAGCGACGAGGGCACAGAAAATGTCGAGTCTGGGGATCAAGTCGATCCTAACGCTTCGACCTCGAACCAGCCTGATGCCTGATGCTATTTCTTCTTTTCATTACTTTAAGCAGATCGATTCGATTTGGTTGTAATAACTTTTATGATTTTACTTGTCTGAACTTTCATTTTATCCATTCGATCTTGTAAACTTTGACATTTTATTTTGCATTGATCTTTATATTTGAATTTTATGCTTTTCACTGAATGTCTTTTGTTTCTTATTGATCGTTTATTCAGGGTGTAGTCTTTTTGATCTTAATTCCCTTGAAAATGTTGCCTTATGGGGTGTAGTCCTTCAGACTTAATTCCCCTGCTGGCCCCTCGAAGTGTGGTAGGAGTTCATGACTCCTGGTACACTTGAGTATGAGTCGACCTAGCACTGTGTTGCCTTGTTGGCTTGACTTGGCTTTTTGGTCGGAGCTCGATTCGATTATTCTGCTTTTGATCGGGCACATCGTGATGCTTACGATCAAGCCGAGTTAAGAATCCATCGCGGGATTTGCCGACTGCTTAGCATCGTGGCTTACTGGCATGTCGGAAGTGATACAAGCGTTGTCAGTGACTTGGCTTTATTCACTATTTCGTTTTAAATTCGCCGACTGCTTAGCATCGTGGCTTACTGGCATGTCGGGAGTGATATAAGCGTTGTCAGTGACTTGGCTTTATTCACTATTTCCTCCAGCTTCGTCGTGTCGAGGTGATATAAGCATTGTCAATGACTTGGCTTTTTTCACGGATAATGGATGTCGCGGTCGATTATTGCGTAATTAAAAAGAAAAAGAAACCATGCTTAATAAAAGGAATCGAAACATATCGTCATATCGACCTATTACAATGGATGAGAATAGAACTGCAAAAGTCATGAACAAGTTAAACATAATACTTTCTGAGGTTGGTGGCATGCCAAGTTCGAGGGACTGTGCTTCCATCCGACCTGCCCAACTGATAGGACCCCTTAGGGTGCACCTTCAAGATTTTATACGGACCTTCCCAATTCGGCTCGAGCTTGCCTATTGGGTCCTGCTTGCTGGCTTCATTTTTTCTCAATACGAGATCTCCTACTTGGAAATATTTGTATTTCACCCTCGCGTTGTAGTACTGAGCAATCTTTCTTTTATAACTGGCCATCCGATACGCCGCCATTTCTCTCTTCTCTTCGACATTGTCTTTTTCTTCTCTTAGATCGGCAAAGATTGGTTTCGGCGCTATAAGCTAAAACCGAGGCGATGCTAGTCCTATTTCTGTATCACGACTTCACATCCATAGGCCATGGCAAAGGAGTTTCTTGGGTTCTTTGAGTTGGGTCTTTGTCGATATGACCATAATATCTTGAGTAATCGAGCCTGCCCAATCTCGGCCTTCATCTTCCAATCGCTTCTTTAATCCAAACTTGATCTCTGTGTTTGTGCGCTCGACTCCATCCATTAGGCGAGGTCGGGCTACTCGGCGTCGTTACGATGCTCGATCCTGAATTCTTTCAACCAATTCTGCACTCTATCATCAAGAAACTGAGTCCCGTTGTCCGAGACCAGATACTTCGGAATTCCGAACCTACATAAAATATTCTCCCACAGAAATTTTTTGATGGTCTGGGCCCTGATGTCAGTAAGAGCCTTGGCCTCGACCCATTTTGTAAAATAATCAACCGCAACGACGACGTACTTGAAATTCCCTGGAGCTCGAGGTAGAGGTCCGACTATATCGACTCCCCATTCATCGAACGGCCATACAGACTCGATGGCATTCATTTCTCGTGCTTGCTGATGAGTTACCACGTCGTGTACCTGACAGGCCCTGCAACTCATTACCAATCGACTCGCATCTTTTTGCATTGACGGCCAGAAATATCCTGCCAGTTTGCACTTCCTTACCAACATTCGAGCTCCGCGAATGATTACCACAGACTCGCGGTGCATCTCTTGACGAGATAAGCCCCTCTTCTTCCGATGCGCATCGCATCCAAGGGGTTACAAGCGATTTTCGGTAAAGCACATAATCGAAAAGTGCCTGGACTGAGGCTTGAAGTCGGATTTTCCTGGCCCGAGACTTGTCGGTGGGAAGGGTTCCATCTTTCAAGAATAGTGCTATAGGATCCATCCAGGTCGATCTTTGGACCACAGGTTGCCGCGTCGACTTCGTCATAACTTCGCTCTGCTAGCATCTCAACCGTAACTTTCCTCTTAGATTTGAAATTGACGAGTTTAGACAACGCATCGGCTCGCTTGTTCTCACTTCGAGGTACTCGCTCGATTAGGATCGTCTTGAATTTCGACATTAACCTCTCAGACAACCTTTAGATAGCTTTTCATTGATTCTTCTTTAGCTTCATACTCTCCCGCACGTGATTTACCACGAGTTGAGAGTCATTTGTATACCGTAAGATTCTCGACCCCAACTTCGATGCTAGCTTTAAACTGTGATTAAGGCCTCATATTCGGCCGTTGTTCGTAGCCTTGAACTCGAACCGAAGTGCATACGGAAACTCTTCTCCTTTCGGGCTAACTAGCGATAAACCAGGCTCAGCCCCTCCTTACTCGAGGCACCATCGACATGAAGTGTCCACTTGCTCCTCGATGGTCAAGTTTCCTTGCTCCAACCGAATCGACAACCCTTCGCTAAGAAATCAGCCAAAGCTTGACCCTTGATGGTCGTTGAGGTAAAACTCTATGTCGTATTCCGCTAGCTCGACAACCCACTTGGTTAATCGACCCGATGTCTCGGGCTTCGCCAAAATTTGTTTTAAAGGTTGGTCAGTAACCACAACAATAGGATGTGCTTGGAAGTATGGCTTCAACTTCCTCGACGCATGAACTAAACTCAGCGCTAACTTCTCCGCAGGGGTATATCTGATCTCTGCACCTCGTAGGGCTTTGTTTGACAAAATAGACTGGATTTGTCCCTGGTCTCCTTCTCGAACTAAGACAGCGCTTACACGCTTCCTCATGATCGCTAGATAAACTAGAGCTTCTCTCCATCTCGAGGTGAGGACGGCGTTGGCAAATCGAGATAAATATTTTTCAAATCGTCAAACGCCTTCGACACTCCCGTCCCACTTTGGAGCGGACTAGCTTTTTCGAATCTTGAAGAAAGGTAGAGCTCTGCGCCGATATCGGCGAAAAACGGTTGAGAGCCGCCATCCGACTGTCAACCTCTGCACCTCTTTGACATTCCGAGGTGTGGGCATGCTTTGAGAGCCTCGATTTTATCTCGGGTTAGCTCGATCCCATCTCTCGATATCATGTATCCTAGAAATTTCCTGATCGAACTCCGAATGTGCATTTCTTTGGGTTGAGCTTCATTTTTGCTTTCGCAATACTTGAAAACTTCTCTCACATCGACAAGAAATCGTCCCAAGGACTTGCTCTTGATCAATAAATCATCCACATAAACCTCCATATTCCGACCTATCTCGCCTCTTGAAAATTTTGTTGACGGCCCGTTGATAAGTAGCCCTCGCATTTTTAAGCCCAAACGGCATCGTAACAAAGCAAATGTGCCAAACTCGTGATAAAAGCGGTTTTTTCCGAGTCCTGTGGGTCCATAAAGATCGATAATAACCTCTCATGCGCATCGAGGAAACCGAACACCTCGAAGCCTAGTGTCGAGTCGACTAACCGGTCGATCTTTGGTAGCGGTAAGAATCCTTGGGACATGCCTTGTTAAGATCTCAGTAAAGTCGACACACATTCGCCAAATGACTGATCCGGCTTAACCTAACTAACACCGGGTTGGCCAACCAATCCGGATAAAATACCTCTTTCACAATCCCGCGCGAGCAACTTGTCGACTTCCTTCTTCACCGCTCTTTTCTATCGGTGCAAGATTTCTCTTCTTTTGCCGTCTTCGCTTCTTTGTGGAATCGACGTTAAGTTGGTGCATAGCTATATCCGCCGATAGGCCAGGCATGTCATCCGCCTTTCCACGCAAAACGTCTCGAAACTCAACCAGGAGGTCGGCCAAGGCTCTCGTGTCGGGTGTGGCAAACCACTTCCGATCTGGACCCTTTGACCTCCTTCCTCCTCTTCCACACTCGAACTTTCTCGGTCGGGTCGGCGAAATCCAGCTTGATCTTCTTCTTCCTCAGGTATCAACTCCTCAACTAGCACTTGCCCAACTCCTTTTCCTTTGATCGTAACCAAGCTACAATTCCGGGCTACCTCAACGTCTCCCTTGACTTCATGGGTACCGTGCAGGTGGGAAACTTCATCTTTGTTGTGGAAAGTCGAGATAATAGCTCGAGATCATATAAAGCCGGTCGACCCAATATCGCGTTGTAGCTTTGATGGGGCCTTAACTACAACATAGGTCATTTCCATCGACGCGCCTTTTCTCCATCTCCGACCGTCGTTAACAAACTGATCGACCCGGCAGGTGTGGACGGGCTGCCCGTAAACCCAAAAAGAGGGGTAGATAACGGAATGATATCTTCATCTTTCAATCTCATGGCCCTAAACGCTGAATAATAAAGGATATTAACGGCGCTTCCACTATCGACACAAACCTCTTTACTCGACCCACCTTATTCGCCTCGATCACCAATCCTCGCTATGACCGTGTGAACTCGAACATCGCCCTTGGGTCCGTAACCTACTTCCGTTGTCAACCTTTGATCTTTTTGACTCTCTGCTTACGCGCAGACGATTGTCGACTTGATCGAGGTCGATCCGACTCATGCTCTGCCACGATTGTGTTAACGTCATATCCGGCACGGTTATCTCGATGAGGATCTCGGTTCTGAATTTCTTGACGGTCATCTCGGCGGTTGTCTCTGTGTGTTGGGTCAGATGACTTTTCCCGCCGATTCCTATTATCCCGACGTGGAGACCGATCTTTCTTTCCGTTGTAGCTCTTTCTCTTGTACTCCCGACGGCCCTTCGGCTCGTCTTTTTCTGACCTGGTCAACGACTTCATCCAATCGACCCTCTTGGATACAGCGGTCGATATCCCTCTTCAAATCAAAGCATTCCTCCGTGTCGTGCCCCACATCTCTATGATAGTCACAATACTTGTGAGTGTTTTTCCTTTTCTCCGGATCTTTAGACATCGGCTTAGGTGTCCTAGCGATGTTCTTCTTGATCATGATTGCCAATACCTCCCCTCGAGATCGATTGAGGGGGATAAAGTCTCGGTCTTTTAAATTCCCTTTCTTTCCCAATCGATCCGATATCGGAGCTGTCAGTCGATCAAAGACGTTGGACTTGCTTTCTTCATTCCGACCCCTAGGCTGACCCTTGTTCTGGCTTCGGGAGTCGTTCCTCGAGCTGAGGCCAAGTGAAATGGTGTGCAGACGCACCGCCTCTTCACCTTGGCAGAACCTATGGACTATGTTCACACATTCATCCATATCATTCGGCATTTTCTTGGATAGCTTATCATACAGCTTCATATTCCGCAGTCCTCCCACAAAGGCATTGACTTGCAGCGCATCACTGGCATTATGCACTTTCATGGCTTCAAGGTTGAAACGTCTCATGAAGTCGATAGTAGATTCTCCTTTTTCTTGCTTGATGTTCATAAGGTGGGTGGCACTAAGATGGAACTTCTTGTTCCCAATGAAAGCGTCTCGGAATTTTTGTCCCAACTGTAGAAAGCTAGAGATCGATCCGGGACGTAGCTTATGAAACCACTCCCGAGCTCGACCGGTGAGCAACGTATCAAAAGCTCGACATTTCATGGCGTCATTGGCGTTCCTCAACCTCATCAAAGATATGTATCGATATAGATGGTCCTCTGGGTCCGTAGTACCGTCATAGGGCTCCATCTTTGGCGGCTTAAAGGATTCAGGCATCGTATATATTTCGATCTCGGGACTAAATGGTGACTCAAGCCATTCGGTGGGCTGATCTTTCCCCACAATGCGGTTGAACTCGTTTCTGATGCTATCTTCGACCTGACACTGAATCTTTTCTTGCTCAGGACGCTTGCGGGCGTTAGTCACACTGATTTCAATCGCGCCTTCCCCACACTCCTCTTCAACCCCAACAGGCCTTTTACCCCTAGCATTATCAATCTCCTTTCGACCTGGAGGGTCTAACCGGTGTTCAACAGGGGGATTGCAGATTCCCTTACCTATGAATGCCGAGGCTACCACCCTCTTCAAAGCGTCTTCATCCAAAGATGCTAAGTGGTCCGCCACGTCTTGCAGTTGTGGGGGAAGCTGAGGCCTGGGAGGATCTGCAACTGCGGGTCTAGATCCAGTGGGGACTTCTTGAACCTGTGAGGGAACCCCTGCTGGATCTACATCCGTGTGCTCTTCGATCTGCATGTTCTTGCTGTTCGTCGGTTTCTTCCTTGCTGGCGGCACCATTGCAATCTCTTTTCCAACTCACCGGTAGAAAGCCCTCCTTCTAGCGCCAAATGACGATGCTAAATAATGCACCACCAGTAAAATGAGGCCACGAATAATCTAAGGATGAGCTGTAAGAGATCAAGATGACTAGATATGAACAAAAAGGTGGTATTTTTGGTGCGATATGGCTGAGTCCAAGAATGTGTCTTGGATTGCCTACGTATCTCAGTGAAAGTCCGAGAATCAAGCCTTACGTAGTTCTGGAGCTATGTATTTATAGGCACATGTCCTTCTTCCGCCTTAAAAATTAAGTGGCGGCCGGGTCTATTGACATAAATACCCTTAAATGGGCCTTGCCTCCTTGTCCAAGAAACCTGTGGATGTGGGCCCGGGGTCTCGGGCCAAGGATCACGATATCGACTCGAGTTGGTCCGAGGTGAGCGTTCGAGTCCAAGTACTTGTGGAATCTCCCCTAGGCGGAATCTCCCCTAGGCCACGGTCTCGAGCTATGTCTCTTCTCCGACTCGAGCGGATATTACACTGGACTTTTCCACATGCCACCGGACCAATGGTGTAATTCCACGCGTGGAGGAGCGAATCCCTGTATCATCAACGTCTTTTATTCTTTTGTTTTATTACTACATATTTTGACTATTTTCCTTCATCTTTTTGTCATTTTTATACGGTGGATCTTTTCTGACTATAATGGCAATAACTTTGTCGCATTATATAATGTTAAAAGTATATATACCGTCTCTGCCAAAAGAATAAATAGATGATCAGTTTATTGATAATTAACATTTTATATATTTCAACATCCTACAATACTATATATCACATTATCGGTCTGAATGAGTCGACTCAACAAGACTTTAATAAGATATGGTGTAATGGATGAATGGTTCAATCCAAATTTTTTGTATATGTTTTTATATTCATGATGCTCAATACTACAACTATTGACATATAGAACTGATTCTATCTACTTTTAGCGCTCTGAATTTAACAAAAATATAAGAAGCAGCAACAATTACTCTTCTATATATAATGGTTTTATTTAATGTGTAAATGCCGTCCAAAAGGACTATCAAATGTTCATAAGTATTTGTGGCAAATAACATAATCTGAATACTTTCTTCTACAGAAGTTATTCAATAGCAAAGGAAAAGAAAAAGATAAAGAAAAGAAGGAATAAAGCAAAAAATGGCTGTAAAGATAGAAAAGCTTCTGTTCTTAGCCCTTCTAATGGCCCTCGTTATAGCAGCGCAAGGAGACACTGCAACTAATGGCCCTTCTAATAAAAATAGAAACAATAATTAGATATAAACACCGGCCAGCGCGACCGGCCATGTAATCAAGCAATATTTTTATTTATTTTTAAGTTTCGTTGTGTTCCTTTTTTCTAAGCATATTTTTCTTGTTTTCAGTGACGCAAATTAGGCCCTGGTGTTCGATGAAGTTGCACGCTGCTCCTTTCACAGTACAAGAAAAACAGGGTTTGGAGGCACTCAAAAACGCCTCCAAACGTGATTTATAAAGGCGTTTTGTTGTTTTGTGGCGTTTTATCATGTTTTCAAAATGCCACTACTGTCAATGTCAATATAAGTTAAACGCCCTAACAGTTAGCGAGTCGATACACTGAAAAGCGCCCCAACAGAGGCCGAGTCGATACACCGAAAAGCGCCCCAACAGAGGCCGAGTCGATACACTGAAAAACGCCCCAACAGAGGCCGAGTCGATACAGAAAAAAACGCCCCAATTGGCATTATGCACCTCCAATGTTCCATCCAGACCAGCAATATGAAATCAGACTAGCATCCTGCAGCATTAGACTACTACTATCAATCAATTTTATGGATAAACTAATGACTATTGAAATATGGAAAAGCCATAAATAGAATGAAAACATTGTATAAAAGCAATTGATTCCATAATAACTAACCCAAGAACAAATATCATAGCAACCAAACAGGGACAATATAATTCTTAGAAGGGAAAGTCAATCCTTTAATTGTGATGTTTTAAGTTAAATGCCTATCGTTAAGTCAAAATATGTAAGCTATTCTAAGATTGAATTTCATTAGCATTCAAGCATCCAGAATTTCCAACAAGAAACAAAATCTTTAGCCAAAAAGAAGAAGACATAAAGCTGCAAATCCAGCTTCCTCGAAGAAAATATGAAGGCACCGACACATAAAATCTGGAGCTAATACTTCACAAATGTATACAGCTAATATCAAATCTGAGTAATCTAGTACGGTGAGAAGGCCACAATTGTATCCGATCATTAAAGTAGCGAGTTGATAAAACCAAGGGATATTTCCCTACACTCTTCATGTGTGAGGAAATTAGCTACAAACAGTCCAAAGTCAAATTGAGTTTGAGAAGCAGAATCTAAAAATGGATAGCCTGGAACTCTGGAAGTCAACTTGAGCTAATTGGGAAAAAAATTCTTAGATGGGCCCAGCCATGCTTGGTTCTTTTAGGCAAGGAATAGATCAAGCTCAAAATGACTGAATTGGCTATGTCCCGATTCATCGAGGAGTTCTTATGTGTTGTATAGACATTACATTAGACCCAATTCTATATTTGATGAGGCACATCAAGCTTGCTTTATATTATGTTTGAAAATCTTAGCAAACTGCTTGAGTCAGAGCATGAGTTCAGCTGGACCTAGACCAATAAGAATTTTACTAAGACAAACATGATCTAGACCGAGCAGTTTGGATCATATGCACGTCTAGTACGAATTTTCATAGTATTGGTCCTCTTTTGCTCTATTTACTGTAGATTGTGGAATTTTAAATCATCCCACCACCCCACACACCCTATGAAAAAGGGGAAACAGAAACCTGCTCACACTCAATGATACATGAGCTTAAAGTAGACTAGTATAAATTTCCAAAACAGACAATCTAGGGCTCCTGTGTCACCACATAGTACTTATATTAGTAGGAAAAATACAATATGGTCATGAAAAAATCAAGACTAAGTAGGTTACTTACATCAGAAGCAGTTGTAGATCGGTGCATCTGCTGTATTGGGGGAAAAAGAGTTATCACTAGAAATTTTTGTGCTAACACAGCAAATTCAAGAGGCATTTCAATTATATACCAGTCAGTACACACTTATATTAAATATCAAATAGAAAGAAAATAGAAAAGGGCTACTGGCATATAATTGAAAATCCGACAAACAAGAGAACTCAAGTATAGGATACTCACCACTCCATAATCAATATTCCTTTTACCCGTATCTTTCCCGGACTTGGGGGGGACATAGACAACCCTAAACTTCAAATCTTCTATCACTTTTCCATCTTCCTTATTAAACAGCATGCAACAACATCAATGTTAATCATCTAAGCATATAGCTCTAGGAAGGAAGCAGGATTTTGGGGTGTAATGTATGATAAAAAGAAGCAGGTAAGTAGATAAAAGGAAGCAGGTAACATCTAGAATTCTATATCATCAAACGACTGTTAGGTTCTAATTGTATACCTCTTATGATACATGAGTCCCAGACTCCCATGGCTGAATGACACCGGTATTAGGTCGTACAAAGTACTTCTTTGGGGAAGTTGTTTTCACCTAAAAAGTAAAAGAAATTCATTTGTAAAAACAGAAATGAAGAATAAAATGGCAGAATACATTGTTCATGATAACAACCCTTCTTGCAATATACCTTGAAAGGAACATGGTGCTCTGTGGAGTTCGCAACCTTGAGATCGCAGAAACTTAGTTTCTCCAATTCAACTGCGTACTTCCAATCAAAAATTCGAAAGGGAAGTTGTTTTCACCTAAAAAAAAAAAGAAATTCATTTAAAAAAACAGAAATAAAGGATAAAATGACAGAAAACATTGTTCATGATAACAACCCTTCATGCAATATACCTTGAAAGCAACATGGTGCTTTATGGAGTTCGCAACCTTGAGATCACATAAACTTTGTTTCTCCAATTCAACTGCGTACATCAACTGAAGCCTCGGCTGGACCTTTGAAATATCCGAGATGTTGAGCACGTTGACCGAGGAACTGTTGGACCTATTTACAAGATAATCAATAGCTTATAAAACCCAATATTGAAGTAATTTTCAGAATGAACTAGAATAATGTCAAAAGGCTTACTGAAATACCTTAAGTACGTTTCCGGTTCCTACATACGCACAAGAAAATAAGGTCATCACGCAATGCTTTCTGATTTTCAGATTAAAGGTCTTGCAACTTCTGTTGCCGCTACACTTTCCTGTTACACAATATTATGTTCTTCAAAATCAGAGCAATCTGGCATGGTCTTGGCCATACAATCAAATTTACTATCAAAGTTATTAAATAAGCCGTAGTAGTAGAGAATGACATGCCTAGGCAGGGTAACAAACGCAGCATGATTGTGGCTATAAATTGTCCCAACAAGAATCAAAGATTGAAATTGATAATGAAATTGACTGTCATTTCTAGACCTTTGACCAAGAAACCCGCATAAACTGGAACCGCATGAGTATACTGTTGAATTTCTTATCAGCATTGTATGATATCTTACATTTTTTATCTGCATCTGCTGGATATATCTAAGAAGTATTACCAACTAATATTACTATCCACTAGCTACACAAAACTGTTTAGTGTCATACAAAGAGTTGTTTGGGCCCAATTATACATGCAGCTTTTACTGAAATATGATATAAACGTAACTAGTTTACTGTTACAAACCTACATTGACTAAGCTGATCTTCAGGTCCCAAAATTCAACAAAAGTATCTTCCTATGCATACCTTTGCAACCCCCTATGTCATAAATGTTTTGGACTTCTTCAAATGTCGTTTCAACCGCTCCCATCTACAAGAACATCCACAAAGGCAAAGAGGGAATCAAGAACCAAACATAAGTTGTTTCTCAGATTATGTTCTAATCATGGTGAAATCGATGTTTAACTGACTTTTACAAAGAGAAAAATATTTTTTTCATATTATACAAAGAGATAAAGTCATATTACTTGTCATGCTTGCCACTTACATGAAATTATTGAATGAATCAAACTTCAAGGCTAAGATGCAAGAATAATTTCAATGACAAGAGCATAACAACAACAAAATAAATGCAAAATCTTGTTTCCCCTATAACAAAAAGGACTAATTCGTGGGACCGAACAAAGTGGAGTTCATTAATTTTAGATATTGTGAAAGAACAGAGGACAAAGCGTTTGCTTATTCATAATGTTTGGAAATTAGTGGAGTCAGATTCTTGATATCAAAGTTCATTCTTCAAGACACTAGAGAAAACACGAATACATTCAGTAACAAAAACATGCATGTCTCCCGACTTGAAAATGAGATTTAAATCGAGAAGACACAGAGGCGGTACAAAGTGCTGCATCATAAATCCACAAAGACTGGCTTTTAGAATAATCAATCTTCTCGTCCAGAGTCATTAACCCCTGAGAAAACTTTAACATGCTATTTGACGATACAGGGTTTCACTCCCTCCACGTGTCGTCTATCGGTTGGTCATCACGTTATGAACAAGCTACAACACACTCATGTCGAGACCCAGGATCAAGGCTAGGGCCACCTAATCGGCTCCAGGTTACGACTATCGACTACCGAGCAGTGTGAGATGACAAGTCCATAAGGATAGAGTCCACACCAGCTAGCAGTGTAGGTTAATGAGTCTAGGGTCGATCACCGCAAGTCGGCGATGATCGACACCGAGGACGAGACCGCGCCAATATCGAGCCCACCCACAGCGATAGCTTGGGCAAGGTCAAGGCCCATTTAAGGGTAAAGATGACAATAACACAAGCCGACCTAACCTTAGGGTTTAGGCAAGTATTGTCATTATAAATACCCCCAATCCAGAACTACGTAAGGCTTGATTCACGAATTTAACGGGATACGTAGGCAATCTAAGAGAGAATCTTAGACTCAGCCGCAAACATAAACACCCACCTCCTCATTCATTTTTGGCATTAGGGTTTCGTGTATTCATCACTAGATTCATCTTGGGGCCCGGATAATTAAGGTGACGCAATTTGTCATCGTCATTGGCGCTAGAAGGAGGGTCTTCTATTGATTGAATACGCAAGAACACGATGCCTCCCAAGAAAACTGCATCCAAAACTGCATCCAAAGCTGTCGATCAAGGCTCCCAGATTAACGAACCGATCGATCCTGATGTGCAAGGAGAAGAAGATCCACTTTGGATCTTATTCAAAGACGACCCTCGCCGAAAAACAGGGGAAAAAGATCCAGCTTTGAACCTTATCCAGGAGACCCACCAACCAGAAAAGCAAGCTCTTCCTCCAGAATATCGGGCGCTTGCGGATCAGTTGGCAGGGGCAGATTTGGAGGTAATGTCCATGATAATAGCCGAGGCAGTTACGGCGCGAAGGCAGGCAGACGCCGCCCAGAAAGAAGCTATGGCGGAAGGCGGCCAGAAAGATGTAGTGGACAAGCCTAAACAGACTCCTGGAGACGAAATAAGCGCATCGTCTAGTTCGGTGGAAAAGAAGAGACGTGAAATCCACCAAAAACACCAGAAAGGGGATGATGATAGCGCCAGGGAAGAGTTGAATGCAATTTTGGGAAAGAACCAGGTTTCGTTGTGGCTCGAGTCTCCCTTCATGAAGGAGATCGAGAGCTTTCCTAAACCCAAGGGGTTTAAGATACCGAAGATAGAACCTTATGATGGCACCACCGACCCGCAGGACCATCTCCACAGTATCTATCTCAAATGAGGTTGGATGGGCACACTGATGCAATGCTTGTTGTCGGGCATTCGAGACGCTACTCGTAGGTCGAGCAAGAGAATGGTTCACGAAGCTACCACGACCAGGTCGATCTCCGCTTTTGCCATGCTCGCCGAAAGTTCCGAGATGCGTTTATAGTCAATAAGAAGTTTCATCTGAGTGCCACGCACCTCATGAACGTGAAGGCGAAAAAAGATGAAACAAAGATGGAATATTTGAAGAGGTTTAATCTCGAGGCCATGCAGTCAAGGACGCAGATGACCGACTTCGATCACGCCGTTCGTAGGGGCTGCGTAATACTAAGTTATACATGAAGTTGAGCAGAGACGTTCCCCATACCATGGACGAATGTGTCAATGTGGTGCATAGATTCTGTCAAGGGGAAGAGGCAGTGCGGCGGCACACCCAATCCGATCGATGGAATCCAAGAAAGACACCCGAGGTCCGAGCAGAATCACCCAAGAGGCGGGATGTCGAGAGTAAGCCATCGCTTTGGGACCGTGATCGACACGTCCACCTCGCACCGTGGGGGCAGAAGGGACCTCACGTGATAAGGACTTTATCTCACTCAATCGACCTCGATCCGAGGTGTTGTCGATTATGCTTTCAAAAAACTTGGCGAGGAAACCGCCACCGTTGAAGAAACCTCGAGAAAAGAGGAACGCAAGCAAATACTGTGATTTTCACGAAGACATAGGTCATACAACAGAGGATTGTATCGACCTGAAAAGAGATATCGACGCGTGCATTCGTGAAGGAAAGCTAGACGAAGTTGTTGACAGATCTCGGTATGATGGGCCCAGGGGGCGTGGAGAATTTAAGAGGAAAAATTCCGATCAAGACAGGAACCGAGGTCGAGATGCCCAAAGACGAAGGGATCGGTCACCTTCGAGGAATCGATCCCCAGGTCGGGAAGGAAACAACAGAGATAACTTTGGTCGAGACAGATACGAAGAAAATCGACCTATAAACTATGTCAATACGATCTTTGGTCCGGATGAAAGTGATAAGGATCAGACCAGTGAAGAGCCAGCCAGTAGCTCGAGAGAGCGCAAGCAGCTCAGATTCACGACATAAGTCGGGTATGGCCCTCGTGATGATATCCCCAAGTCGAGGAGTCATAGCGAAGGGTTAGTTATCGAGGCCGTGATCAGCCGAGTCCGTGTATCGAGAGTCTGTATCGATAACGGAAGTGCTGTAAACATCTTATACTACTCGGCGTTTCAAGCGATGAAGTTGAAAGAGAAGGATCTAGCCCCCATAGCTGCGTCTCCCTGCTCGATTCACAGGGCAAGCGATCCATCCCATGGGCTCGATAAAGTTACTCACGACGGTTGGGGATGGCGAAAGGAAGGACACTTGAATTAAGCTATGTGGTGGTCAAGGCTCCTCTGCATACAATGTTATCCTAGGGCGACTGCGCTCTTCGACCACTGCGTGCTATCATATCGACTTTTCATAATAGTATGAAGTTTCCCACTCAGAACGGTTCCCACGAAGTAAAAGGAGACGTTGAAGTCGCTCGGAGTTGTAACTCTGTTGTCATGAATGGGAAGATGGCGGTTCAACAAGTCTTAGTCGAGGAACCGATTCCAGGAGGAAGAAGAGGAGAAGAGTTGGGTCTCCAAAGGCGCAGCTTAAAAGCGTCCGACTGGGAAGGAGAGGACGATCGGTGTGTGCAAGTCGGGATTTGGATCCCGAGAAAGAAAAAACAAACTCTCGGTCGAGCTTTTAATCGAGTTCGTGGACATCTTTGCCTGAAAGCCACCGACATGCCGGGACTGTCCCACCGACATCGCGGTTCATAAGCTCGAGATTGACCAGGCTAAAAGCCGATCAAGCAAGAAGAGAAGTTTTGCGTCGATCGACTTAAAGCTATTGAGTTAGAGGTCGGCAAGCTACTAGCGACCAAGATAGTAAAAGAGGTATTATACCCGTAATGGCTAGCTAACCCGGTTTTAGTCAAGAAGCCTGGACGGTAGTTGGCGCGATGTGTGTCGACTTTACAGATTTGAACAAAGCGTGCCCAAAAGACTCAGTATCCACGCCCAAAATCGACAGGTTAGTAGATTCAACCATTGATTTTGAAGTTTTTGGTTTCTTAGATGCATATAAAGGATACCATCAGATTTTAATGGATCCTCGAGATGCGGATAAAACAACGTTTATCACAGAATTCGGCACCTTCTGCTATGTGACCATGCCATTCGGATTAAAGAATGTCTTTGGGGCAACATACCGGAAGATACGATCAATAAGATATTTGCAAGACAAATTGGTAGATGTATGGAAGTTTATGTAGACGACCTGCTTATCAAGAGTCGATCTATGAGACAATACCTGGTCGATGCTCGAGAGGTTTTCGAAGTGTTGAGAGAAACGCAGATGAGATTAAACCCGAAGAAGTGCACTTTTGGAGTTAGGTCGGGTAAGTTCTTGGGCTATATGATTTCGAAGGACGGGATTCGAGCGAAATCGGATAAAATCGACACGTTGAAGAATATTCCCGCACTCTCGAAATGTAAAGGAAGTGCAAAGACTCACGGGTAGAATGGCGGCCCTCAACGATTTCTATCGAGATCCGCCAAATGAGCGCTACCATTTTTCAAGATACTCCGCAAGGCCACCCATTTCATTGGGATAATGAATGTCGACTGACCTTCGAGGAGTCAAGGCCTATTTATCGACTTACCGACCCTAACTTCACCTCGAGAGACGGGAAAGGTTATTAGTGTATCGGCAAGATGCGAGGAGGCGATGAGTGCGGTCCTAGTTCGAGAAGGGGTACATGGGCAAGTACCGATATACTTCACAAAGAAAGCATTACATGGCCCCGAGGTCCGATACTCACCAACCGAGAAGCTAGCATTATGTCTTGTTCATGCCTCGAGAAAGTTGAGGCCCTATTTTCAAGCTCATCCTATTGTGGTAGTCACTGACCAACCACTAAAGCAGATATTGGCAAAACCCGATACCTCAGTCGATTGGCAAAATGGGTGATAGAAATGGCCAAGATTTACATCGAGTTCGTACCTCGAATCAAGCGATCAAAGCACGTGCCTTGGCGGATTTTTTAGCCGAAGGGATCTCCACCCAGCTCAATCAAGAGAAGCAAAGTCCGGGAGAAAAATGGACTCTTCAAGTCGATGGAGCATCGAGTAAGGAGGGGGCAGGAGCATGGCTCCTTCTGGTAAGCCCGAAAGGCGAGGAATTCCCATACGCCCTTCGATTCGACTTCAAAGCAACGAACAACGAGGCCGAGTACGAGGCCATTATTACTGGTTTAAAGCTCGCTTTGAAGCTGGGTGTTGCAAATTTGTTGGTTTACAGTGACTCGCAGTTAGTGGTCAATCATGTGAAAGGGGGATATGAGGCAAAGGAAGAAACCATGAAGAATTACTTAGCAGTTGTCCAAAGCCTCATACCAAAATTCAAAACAGTTCAATTCGAGCAAGTCCCCCGAAGCCAGAACAAGAGGGCCGATGCGCTCTCCAAGTTGGCGTCAAACTTCATGTCAAGTAAGAGGGTTCTAGTCGAGTTATTGGCCGATAGGAGTTACATCGAGACGGAGGCCCAGCCGATTACTCAGCAGGCCACGTGGATGGACCCGATCGCTCTCTACCTCAAAGACGGAATACTACCATCTGACAATGTGCAATCCAGGAAAGTCCGACTCCAATCAGCTCGATATGCATTTTTCGACGATATCTTGTATCGAAAATCTTTTGTGAGCCCCTGGTTGAGATGTGTTTCAGAAAGTGAAGGCAAATACCTCTTAGAAGAGATTCATAGAGGAGCCTGTGGGAATCATTGTGGAGCCAGAATGTTGGCTCGAAAATGCAAGTTAGCTTGGGTATTTTTGGCCGTCGATGCAGCGAGATGCGAACAACCTAGTCCAGAAGTGCAACGCTTGTCAGATTCATGATAATATCTCTCATCAACAAGCGCAAGACATGAACGTCATCTCGCCAGCGTGGCCATTCGATCGATGATGAGTCGATATTGTTGGACCTCTTCCCGAGCTCGGGAAATCTCAAATTCGTGGTCGCCGCGGTGGATTACTTCACGAAATGGGTAGAAGCTAAGGCTTTGCCCGACATCCGAGCCGCCACCATCAAAAATTCTTATGGGTCGACATCCTATGCAGGTGCGAATTCCGAAAGCTCTAATCTCGGATAATGGTACCCAGTTCGAAGATCGAAAAGTTAGAGAATGGTGCAGTGAATACCATATCGACCAGCGATTCACCTCGGTAGCTCATCCACAGGCAAACGGTCAAGTCGAGCAAACTAATCGATGAGATCAAGTCGGGTTTAAAAAAGAGACTAGAGGCAGAAGGTCGAGATTGGGCAGTTCAACTTCCGAGCATCCTATGGTCATACAGGACAGCTCCTAATTCATCGACAGGGGAAACCCCTTTTTCTTTAGTGTATGGGTGTGAAGCGGTGATACCCGCAGAGATCGAGTCCCTCTCTCTCGAGTTCGGCCTATAATGTTGAGACAAATGATCCCGAACTCCGGCAGAAAGGGACAATGTCGAGGCCGAAGAGAGATAGCCTCACCGAATGGCAAGGTACAAGCAGAAGATCTCTCGAGATTACAACTCGAGGGTAAGACACGATACTTCAAGGTTGGCGATCCGGTTCTAAGGAAAATGAAGCGAGTCGACGAGAAGCGGTGGAAAGTTGACCCCGAATAGGGAAGGCCCATATCGATTCGAAGGTTCACCCCAAAGGGTCTTATCAACTTGGTCGAAGCAGATGGAACCACGGTTCCTCGACATTGGCACGCCAACAATCTGAGGAAGTATTATGTTTGAGGTAAGCTTTACTTTGATGAACTTGTTTACTTTTCACTTATGAATCTTGTAATAAGTCCATGAGACAATTTTATGAGTATTCTAATAAATTTGTATCTTTTCGAGATGTTTTCTGCGTTTGTTAGGATTTATAGCCAAAACGATACAAGTCCAATGTGACGTAAAAGTTAAAGGCAAAACAATCGACAACGAGTAGAGAAATCCGCAGTCGGACATCTCGATAAAGCCAAAGCAAAGTTAGCCTAATGGGCGGCGAATGCAAAGGCATAGAGGCGGTTCGCAGGTCGGGCCAAAGGTCCAAGCTAAAAGCCGAACGAGCCCAAGAGGCAAACAAGGCTAAAGCAAAGGACGGTTCGCATAGTCGGGCCACCAGTCCAAGTCGAAAGCCGAACGAGCCCAGAGGGCGAAAAAGGCCTAGACAAAGGACGGTTCGCATAGTCAGGCCACCTGTCCCAGTCGATGGTCGAAAGAGCTTAAGTGGCGAAAAAGACCAAAGACCAGGGACAGTTCACGTTAAAATGCTCAGCCTGAGGTCGAATAAGCCCAAAGGACAAAAGACTAAGGCAAGCAAGTCGATCTCAAGTACAAGAAGAACCAAAGGTTCATAATGCACTTGGGGCAACACAATATCAACAACAAGTACAAAGAATAAAGCGAGTAGCGAGTAGCGAGAAGAGCCAGGAGGATCGATCAGCGAAAGACTACAACACATCAAGAGGACAAGCAAAGCAATAAGAGAGAAAATAAAAAACAAATTGCAAAGTCAAATAAAAATTTGAAGCATAGTTATTGCAAGAACACGGCCAGGTCGAAAGACCAGCCAAAGTCGATTGTCAAAATAATACTATTACAAAACTTCAAGTCCGAATTACAAATCAACAGAAGATTTAAAAGATAAAGATCAAGGGTTGGCCTCGGGGGTCGGCGCAGGATTAGCAGAAGTCGGATCGGCAGTTGTGGGTCAAGAAAGAAGCCGAATCTAGAGGCGCCATATTTGATGGCCAAGGACTCTCCTCATTGGAACTCTTCGATGTACCGATCGTAAATCTTCTCCGAATCGGTGTTGTAAAACATCGGCGCCTCGAGTTGACATATCGAAATCCGGGATGACCGCTCTCACCTGATCTACTGCAAGTGTATATCCGCCCATCATCGAGGCGCGCATGATCACTTCCAAGTCGTCTTCTAGGTTTGTCGACTTGCGGTACTCCATGATTGCTTCGGTCTTAGCCTCTTCGACTGCGCTGCGCCGATCCAATTCGGCTCAGAAGCGATCTCGATCACGGCGAGCCTTCCTAGCTTCTTTCATCCGCAGCCTTACGCCTCTTTCAAGAACATCTCATAGTCTTGAGCCACCTTGAGTAGCTCCTACCTCGATTTGTGCCTTTTCGTCCCGCATCGGCCCGCTCCCCTCGAAGAGTGGCGGTTTTGCTTCAAGCGACCACCAACTTATCTTGCAACTTTTCGAGCTCGGCGACCGACTCGTGCTTCAACGAATTATATTGTTTCTCCACAGCAGAGAGGGCAGCACTTTTTGCGACGTTGTCTTGGAGCAGCCTGCCATTCTCCTTCTTGATTTCGTCCGCCGACTCTCCTGTCTTGGCTAGCCGTCGGGCAGCCTCCCGACCAACAAGGGTATTCTACAAAACATAAAGAGTATATCAAAAAATGGACAAGGCATAGGCCTCGAGAGAAGATAATAGGAAAAGAAGGATCGACTTACAAGACGATTCAACTTCCGCAGTACGTGGGACAGGTTCTTGTCATCCACACCAATAATAATCGCCGCAACCCAGTCCCACACGATCCTCGACTCGGTAGAGGTCTTAGCAACCTTCTTCCTCTTCGCCTCTCGAAGCTGCTCTTTCACCACCTCGGCAACAATTGGTCTTTTCTTTGTTCGCGCCGCCTGCTCCTCGACATTCGAGGTCAGATCGACAATCTCCTCCTCGCCTTCATCTCGAAAGAGAAATCGAATCGACTCGCAAGTTACCCGTGGTCGGAGGTGGCTCGGTCGATCCAGCCGCGCGATCGACTCAAGGCGGCGGGGGTAGGTTCGATCGGAGGCACCCCTCTCGGAAGTAGAAGGCGCCTGGTCTCAAACCACCGGCAAGTCGAGAGTAGCCACGACCTCCGAGGATGGAGTAGCAACGACCGCCGACTCGGGGACACGGGCGGGTCGGACCCTTGGAGAACCTCCCCACCGCAAAACAAAAAAAAAAAAAAAAAAAAAAGAAGACAAGTTAGTTTGATCAATAAACGAAACAAGCAACAAGTCATCAAACACGACAAATGACAAGTATGTAAAAGCGTAAATAGGGAACATCCTACGGTTCTCGTGATGCGGGACGTTAAGACCCACATATGGCATTGGCCCAGCTTCCTCCAGATGGGCCAGGTGATACAAGAGACTCAAGTCTCGAGTACACACCTCGAAATTATGTCCACCCAGGAGACGAGCCTTGTAGAACCGGATCTTTCCCAAGCTTGTCCCGCTTCCCGCCTCTCGACCTCCAACGCCCTATGTAGGGGTTATCCAGTGCCATGACGGAGAAAGAAAAATCGAGGCTTCCACTCCCCGTGAGAAGAAGGCCCCTTGGTTATGAACTCATGTCGGTTGGCTCTTCTTTGAAATGAATACCATAACTTGTCGGGTGTAGCAGCTATCTTGTAGTAGTATAGAAACAAGGGCACTGAGAAGCAGACCTGAGCTACTCGACATGCTATTATGAACCCCATCAGAGTCCTAATACCATTCGGGGCTATCTGGGAAATACTGACCTCATAATTCTCGAGGATCGCGAGAACGGCAGGACAGAGTGGGAACCTTAATCCACTGGCAAGTTGACTCTCGTAGACAGCACAAAACCCCTCTGGGGGCTCGTCGGCAAACTTATGAAGGCCAGATGGAAGCCGAGCCTCGAATGGGGGGATATAGATGTTGTATTTTTGGCACAGTCTAGAGACCTCTTCAGGGGAGAACGTACTAAGACACCCCTTAGCACCCTTTCCATCCATCCTTGTTACTAGTTTTTTGGGCTGGTTTGGGACAGGAGGAGAGGAAGCTGCGGGCTCGCCGGAGTCTTGCCGGAGAAGAGGATCGGAGACAACAGGTGCCGGAGATTGGCTATGAATGGGCATTTCACTACCCCTATCCGATTCGATTCGCGCTTGCTTATTACTACTAGACATGAATGAAATCACAGAAAAGATGAGCAAAACGGAAAGAAAAGGCTTACTTTGCGTTTTGGATTTGTGAGAAGAAAATGGCGAATTAGCTTTTGTTTGAACTTCTATCTCCCTCCTTATATGCTAGCAATTTGCAAATGAACTGAAAAGACGTGAGGGATGGGGAGTTATAACCCCTTATAAATCGCGACAATCAAGGTGATGACACGTCTTTTACGGGATTGGAAGCGTCTTGTATACCGATATCGTGCCACGTGGCGTGAAGCGATTAAGGTTGTGAAAAGGCGGGCTTTCTCCCGCCCAAAGGAAAACCCAACTCGATGACGATTCAGGTGACAGACTCGACCTCGGATAATAGGAGTCACCTCTCTCAAGTCTGGGGGGCTTATGACGATACAGGGTTTCACTCCCTCCACGTGTCGTCTATCGGTTGGTCATCACGTTATGAACAAGCTACAACACACTCATGTCGAGACCCAGGATCGAGGCTAGGGCCATCTAATCGGCTCCAGGTTACGACTATCGACTACCGAGCAGTGTGAGAGATGACAAGTCCATAAGGATAGAGTCCACACCAGCTAGCAGTGTAGGACAATGAGTCTAGGGTCGATCACCGCAAGTCGGCAGTATCGACACCGAGGACAAAGTCCGCGCCAGCTGTCCAGGCCCACCCACAGCGATAGCTTAGGCAAGGGTCAAGGCCCATTTAAGGGTAAAGATGACAATAACACAAGCCGACCTAACCTTAGGGTTCAGGCAAGTATTGTCATTATAAATACCCCCAATCCAGGAACTACGTAAGGCTTGATTCCTGGAATTTAACAGGATACGTAGGCAATCTAAGAGAGAATCTTAGACTCAGCCGCAAACATAAACACCCACCTCCTCATTCATTTTTGGCATTAGGGTTTCGTGTATTCATCACTAGATTCATCTTGGGGCCCGGATAATTAAGGTGACGCAATTTGTCATCGTCACTATTAAACAAAAGAGAGATAGATCCAACAACAAGAGCATTCAAGTCATATTAGAAATCACTTGATTCAGCTACGCTTTTGTGTGCATTATGTCAGACAATTCAACATCAATAAAGCTTTTCAATCACCGTTACAGTCCTCTGATGACAAAAAAGAAGCCAACGAACAAACATTTCAGTTAGTCCCATATAAATAATAGCAACTGAAGATTACAACATAAAAAAAAACAAATAACTCTACAAATCCCTTCCTAAACAGAAGTGCGCAGGGGTCAAATGGTTACCTTTTTCCATTTGAGCAGTAGGACGTTCCATGTCTTTGAAGGGTTAAACTTTTTTCCAAATCGCTAAACTTCAGACTTTGATGCAATTTGTCGAACACCTTGTGAGCAGCTTCATAATTTCTGACACTAAGCTGCAAATCGTCGAACACCTTGTGAGTTGCTTCAAAATTTTTGATACTAAGCTGCAAATCGTCGAACACCTTGTGAGCAGCTTCAAAATTTCTGATACAAGCTAGAAGATTGTAACCGTTTCACCATCCTCAAGCGTACGAACATGACAGTGTACAAAAATCCGGGAAAAAGTCAGGAAATCTTGGATATCGAATTTTCGAACATTTGAATATTTCAAACATTGATCAGAAAAAGCATGAAAGATTTTTTCCAATAGATTGGGCAGAGAAATCGTTTCATTTTACCATGACCGATCTAATCGAGCAAAAATGCTAAGAAAAATAAAGAGGGCAGAAGAAAAATTGATCGAAGAAGAAGATTGCGGTGTGGTTTTACCCTAATTCGAGGTTGAAGGAGGCAACTTTTAATTTGATGTGTGACTCAACGTGTCACAATATGTGTTTTTTATTTTTATTTTTTGAAAGGTAAAATTTGTGTATTTTAAGTTTCACAAAAAAGAAAGTTTATATCTTACTGTAACAGAAAAATTATGCTTATTTTCTCAAAAGCCTTTTTCGTACAAAGGTTTGTTAGGTTTTATTTTCCTTATTTCGTATTAGACCGGGAGAATATGAATATATAATATATATATATATATATATATATATATATATATATATATATATATATATATATATATATATAATTTTAGCATAGTGTTTTTGCAGACATTTGAAAACGTCTTTTCAGGTTCCTTTGGATACATTTGGAAATGCCTTCTCAGGTTTCTATATATTTTTTAATATGAAATGACTTAAGACGTCTAAAATGTCTCTACATGTGAAGCTATAAATACATTTTATCATTGGTGCCTCCATAGGCATCTTTTAAATACATTTTTTTAAAAAGAGCCTCTATAAGTATGTCTCTATAGCTAGTTTTTGTTGTAGTGTCATGTTTTGTTGGCTTTTCTACTTGTCGTTTTATTCTCACTTGAATGCTATAGAAATAAACTTGCTGATCTTGATGAAAAGCTTATTCAGTAAACTCTTTGCACTTTGGTGGTGGATCGGAGTTCATGGTGCTTTTTGTTGGTGGATTGTGGTCGCAGGTGTGTCGGGCAATTTTATGGTTCAAGTTTTCTTGTTTTTTTAGTTACTTAATTAACCCAGCTTTTACTGTAGTTTGCCGGACGGGTCCGACAGTGTTGTAACATTCGGCGGTAGTTTAACTACAAGAAAAACTGGTTATAGTGATGCCAAGAGTCTGATATGAAGACGTCCTTTTATTGTGGCGTATTTCAATGTCTCTTCTTTTGATATCGCTATAACTAAACGCCCTGAATAAGACTTTTCGAAACACCCTAATAAGTGCAAGACCAAGCCGGACCATAAAAAACAACTTAATAGATGGGGCAAGCACCTCCACAGATACACTCACTAGGTGCTCCGGTCCAAAGCGCCTCCATATATACACTCTTCAGGTTCTGAAATCCACAATGTCACTTAGAGATTTCATAACTATGAACACATCTAAATAACAAGTAAAGGCTAAGAATTTACCCAACCAAAAGCTATTAACCTCAAGAGAAACTTGCAATCAAATCCATGTAGCTCCATGGAGTTTACACCAAAAGATGATAACTTGTTCCACAAAGTATTCTAATATCAAAACAAGAATTCCCAATGTTTACAAGTCGAATTAAATGCTAAAATATGGTGGATTTTGGCTAGAGAAGCCTTGGAAATGGAAGCGTCTCCAAGCTTAAGGTTTTGAGTGTTAGATGGAATGTTGGTGAACATTGAATATTATTCCTTAAATTCATACATCTGCCATCTATGGAAGGCGCCATTAGTAAGTTGGCGGGCACCAATTGTAAGTTGATGGGTGCCAAAGGTAAGTTGGCGGGCGCCAACTCTGAACGGTAGGTGTGGAAGCTGATAGTCATTTAATGCATTGTAGTTGATCTGATCACAAGGATCGACCAGTGGGTGCTGAGCAGTTGGCGGGCGCCAACAAGTGTAATTTTGCAATTTTAAAGCTCCGACTGAAGGTGGAAGACGTAGTTGATGGACGCCAACAACTTTGAATTGTGATTACCGCTCTTTTAAACATCGAATCAAAGCGTGATAGAATC
>CM047806.1:106458861-106794853 GCA_026214975.1 Gentiana macrophylla
GGATGAATCACGTAAGCAGTTGGGTCACACTCTCTTTGAGTGTCACCATTGTTGTAGATATAGATATAAAGTGGTGTGCTCTAAAACAATTAATCCACTCAGCCTTTTCGTGCAAGTGGGAGATTGTTAGGTGTAAGTCTTGAAAGACAATTATATAATTGTTTTAGGACATGAATTAATAATTCATCTTATTATATGCATATCGTTTATAATTAAGATACTAATGAAAACCCTAAGTACCTCAAGTTTATGTAATCACATAACTTTCTGTATGGCTATACACAAGAGGATTGAGTTAGTGAGATGTACTTAAAATTAACTTAGTCCGTAGCGTTGATTAATGGAGATCACGGGTCTCGTGATTAATATGCTAAAAATGCGCCAGAACACTTTACGGTGTGGCGGTCTTATCCAGTGGTATCGGTAATAAGGTACCTAGTGGGGCATTTATATATGATTATAATCATATAGGGCTGGACCGATTTGATTTGAGTTCTCGATATAATTCCGTGTCGAGAAGTCTTAACGAATCACAAGATGATCATAGATGGATTAATCTTAATCTGAGGTGATCTGATAAAGCTAACTTAGACCAGGTAGAGTTTGATGTGTTAGTAAGGATCACCTCGCCAATTACTCCCCATGGGCTGAGATACTCGGTGGTGGTTACAAGAAGTTTCAACAAAGCGGAGTATCAAACTCCATTCATAGGGGTTATGGCTTTTAAACCAACCTCATGATCGAGGATCCTATACAACCCACGAAGGACTATAGGTCATCAATCTACCCTATAGACCGTAAGGTCACGTGAATGGGTAATGGACAAACCATACTCCCACGCTGCGTTGGGGTGGATTGATATCTTGATCTAGTTTAGTAGTTTTATTAGTGTTATCACCAAGCTGCCGGTGTTGGATGTGGCTGAACAAATCGATTAGTAACATCTTGAGTACAAATACTTCAAGATCCAAAGTTGTGATTTATAGACTCTATCGGACCGAGTTTGACAAAGATAACCATCATTCTCTGATTTTTCGAGTTTATAATCAACCTTTACTCAATATATTAGGATATTTCACGCCTCTGGCGGTACGTAAAATTTCCAAATTCTACCTTCAAGAACTAAGTGCTAAATGTCTATATTTGCGGAAGTGGGGTGAACCAATTCACTCCGTATCCACAAATGTGTAGGCATCTTCTAGATAGACTTTCGGTTTCACTTGATAATATAAGCCGTTATTATTGCAACTAATATCTTAAATGAGTTAAGTAGTGTATCGAGCACATCAATAACTATATAAGGCAAATTTATGGTGTATCCCTTAGTGAAAACATTCCACTAGGAGGCGGGTCGAGCATCGGTCCGAAGACTACGTGATAACCTATTCCCCGAGTATAGAATACTCTATCTCTCTCGTGAAATCGAGATTCCTCTAAATATTTTGGATAAACTTACCGGAGTTCCGAGTAGTTATCAGGACTAGATGTCACAACTTGGAAAAGCTCCTACTAGCTTGTATCTTTCATATGACCTCGAAGGTCGATATGAACAAGCTATGTAACTTCTTTAAATCTATTAACCTTTCCCGATTGAAAGGAAACTTAGGCATTGTTCCTTTGAGACAGGTTCCTTTGATCGAGAGATAGGAATCATCCTAAGCTAGTCTCGCAGATCTTTTCGTTAGGGAATATGCACTAATTAATAATATATAACGAAGTGTTTATCTAAATACGGAAACCATTTGCGTTTATATTGTTTAAGATGTGTTACATATACCTATTCTGCGTTTCTTAGTGGTTCTGACTTTAACAAACAAAAGTCTGAGTCTTGGGTTCGTGCTACGAATATTATATTTATCGTCAATAAGACAAACAAATTATCCTATTGAAAATGAATACGTTCGTTCCAACGAATCCGAAAGCAGAAAATGAATTTTCTGTGATACTCAAGAATTGAATCCGAGATTCATTTCCTTATATCACTCCCACTAGTCTATCTGAAATAACTGCCCGTTGTCTATTTTATTTATCGTTTAATGCAAAGCTACCTAGTTCTTCCAAAGGACTTAGCTTTTGAGAAAATTGCTAAGGATGCATTGGTCAGTGATCCGAAATCACTTTCCTTATCCTTTAATTTTCCGATTCATTAATTTTCCGGTTTAGCCTTAAAACTACTTAGTTTAGATGACTAACACGTATAAACATTCTTTCCCATTCTCGACTTTCCTTAAATGGAAATGGTCTTGAACTAGAACTTCGTTTGAGTAGACACTACTCTGAAACCGGGATGTTTAGTGTTACTTGTTTGGACTATTTGATTTTTCTAATCGACAAATCATGTGAGCAAAGCTCCCACTAGTTTATCGGTTCCAAATACCGTCTAACTAGCGACACTTTGTATTTATGATTTTTCAAAGATTAGAACATCACACGTAACTAAGCTCCCACTAGTTTATCGAGTTCCAAATCCGCCTAACTAGCAATCTTTGTGTTCATGATGTTTCAAAGATTATAAAATCTCCGAACTAAGCTCCCACTAGTTTATCAGTTCCAAATACTGTCTAACTAGTAACGCTTTATTTTTATTTTTTTCAATGAATGGAAAAAACTCTTGTGTGATCTATTACACATTTCTAATGATTCAGAAAAACAACAAATCATAAGACTAAGGCTTCCACTAGTTTATCGGTTCCAAATACCGTCTAACCAGCAATGCCTTAAGTATGATTTTCCAATTTTTCAATTAGAAATTTGATGTGCAATTACACTTTTAAAATTCACTAAATGAATTTATCTTATAGTCCTATATCATCTTTTGTAAACTAAGTATGGTCGTCTCTCGTTCAACACGAGTGACATCCGTGACATACCTATACTATATCACTTAAGTTTTTACAGGCTCAAGGGAAAAATCTCTTCCGAAAAATTAACTGCATTCTTTTGATAATTACAACGTACTTGTTACTTCCACATTTTTAATGAAGTCATATTACTAACAGTTTAGTAGCCTAGAGATTAAAGTTGTAAAATAATCATGACAGAAAGTTAAATTCAAAAAAAAAATATTTCACTACTCGATTTTTATTTCAGGAATAATAAACTTGTTAAAAGTCTATCCTACCATTCCAAGGATTTAATCTCACACCTCGGTGTCGCACAGGAAGTGACCAAAGAGGCGATGATCAAAGCGAGACAATCTCTCATCAATGATTAAACTTTGAGAATCAAACATCCCACGGGAATCAGACATCCCGGTCTTAAATCATTGATTACCTTCCTTTTTCTAGCCTAGATATTTCGAAAATATCCATAAAGAGTGTGACCTACTATATCAGATCTCAAAGTACGCCCCGAGTGTGCCGCCGCAAGGTCGGTCAGTGACTCAACGAGTACCCGAAATCCTATCCTTTCGGAAACCAAGCCTTGAATTTTGATAGGGGTGAACACCACCCACAGGGGGCCAGAATCAAAGCGGCTCGAGGCGTCACCCTTCTCTCACGTTCTTGCATTTATAGTAGAGGCCATGGGGTTGGCTGTCGCCTTCCCCGCTCCCACTCAATAATTTGAAAAAGTGGTGGGTTTACTAATTACGGTTTAGGTCTTGACAATAAGAAACAATAAATCAAAGTATTCGAGCAGAAGTCGGTTATGTGAGGCAAGCCTACACCGTCTTATTCGTTGAGACATATGTAACTATCGGTCGGATCCGGCAAGAGAAGCCCCGTTTAGCCCGAAGGCTTATCGGATATGCTAAGTCTTGTCGAACCCCCGTGCAAACATCACACGTGGAGGGGAGTCAATCGAGCCGTAGCTCAGTTGAACTCGCCCAACCATAGTTAGACCATTTCCGAACCCGTGTACTATGATTTTCCAATTTCTAAATTATCAACCAAAGCGCAATCTCGTTTCTGTTTAAGGAGGGTTCACCAAGAAGCCATCAACGAAAACTCAACGATTTATCTAAGTGGGATTCACCGAGAATTCATCACTAAAATCGTAACGATTGACAAAACCCGGTTCCTCGGTTTTTATAATTAGTTACTTAATTAATTAAGTACCACATATTAATTAAATAAGCTTTTAACTAATTATACGAGTTATACATGCCTAATTTATTCAAAATAAACTAGCTACATGTATGAATTGGAGTGGATTCATGATATGATGCATGTCATGGCAATTTTCTGGTTTCTATCACATAATTTCGATCATACACGAAAAATAAACGGAAAAATTAAACACCGAGATGGACCGTTGGTATCCCCGACTAACCTATTTTCTAAGGACAAAATAAAACTAATTCTAAGTCTTCAAATCTCGATCTTCGATCTTGATCTTGAAACTTCCGGATCTTGAACCTTCGATCTTGACACGAACCACGAATGACGAGGACCCTTCAGGGGGGTCGATCCTCAGGGGGGCCGAAACCTCAAACTAAAGACACAAGTACAACACAGACCTCTGAGCTCGGTCGGGGAAAACGTCCAAAACACGTTATCAAGACTTCATCACTCATACTACAATTGGCTCGAAAAGTCCCTCTCTGCCATCACCTCTCCTGTCATCTCCCTCAGGTACTCGGTATCCTCTTTCATATTTTGTTGATTTTCATCGGTTTTTGACAAACATCGACAGTATATAACAATGATTACAGCAGGAACTCCTTCACGTAATTTTGCAGAAGCTGTGAAACATTCTGGTTGGTGGCAAGTCATGGCCGAGGAGATTCATGCTTTGGAGGATCAGGGCACGTGGGAGTTACAACATATTCCTCATAGGAAGAAGGCTCTTGGCAGCAAATGGGTGTTCACTGAGAAATATGATGAGCATGGAAAGATCCAACGTCTGAAGCCAAGACTTGTGGCATTTGGTAATCATCAGGTGGAATGCGTTGATTATAATGAAACTGTTGAAATAGTGTCCTAAACCCAATCGGGTTGGACCGGATCCAACCGGGTCGGATCATTTCTACTAGTTCTTTATGTTTATACATATGATAAATGGCTTTTTTGTTATTATATATTTGTTCGTTTAACGAACCAATTACGATATTGTTATATGTTAACGTCCCTAGTGTCAAACTGTGAAAGAGAAATCATGATAGTGATTATGGTTGATGAGATCTCGACTCACTTTAAAATGTTTGATACTTAAATATCTCTAGTCTCACGTGCTATTAAATGAGCCATTAATAGTAATGCGATTAGACTAGCACGTGACGTGGATGTCTTCTATCTTATTGAAGGTAGGGATAGATCTCGTCTCATCGAAGTGTAGAGATACTTGACCATGCGTGGACGTGTATTAGAGAATCGCGACGTTAGGTCGACCCACTTAATTTATTAAGTGTCGCACTATGTGGCGGTTGTGTAATTATCTTGAGACCGGAGTCTTCATGGCATCACGGTGTGGATTGTCATACATTGACACTATTGAGGTTTCCCCTAGCCATGGGGCGATCATGCGGTAGTGGTTGGGTGTGATACTGAAGCATGCGTAGGATTCATGTTGCTCGTCCGTAAATCGCGTATCCTATGAATATGAGTAAATATCCGAAAGGTTCTTATAAGAAATGTCTAGCTCTCGTGAATCTTTGCAAAGTGTGAGTAAATGAGTTACTTCGAGAGACCATGATATCAAGATTATAAGATACGGTTGTTAATGTATTTACACTCGAGATACGACCGTATAGATATTATTATAGCGATAGGATTGTATTTACATGGTAACCGTTTCACATTAAAGGTAGTAGTCATTGCATTTGACTCTTCCGATGATTGGGGGTCATGGCGTGTTGCTAGACGCTATCCATGATCGTTAGATATGAGGGGAATTGTCGTAATTGCACCTTGTGTCTACGACCAACATATTCGGAAGCCTATCGGGTCACACACATAAGAACATCTAGCCAGATTAAAATGCGGTTATGGTGAGAACCAAATAAGGAAAGTTTATCTCTACTATAAAGTGTTATAATGATAAATTAATATTGTGGTATTTATTTACTATGAATAAATATAATACAAGATGTTAATTATGTTGATTAATTTTATATATATATATATATATATATATACATATATATATATATATATATACATAATGTATATGGCTGAAAATTTATGTGTGTATGACACACGTGGGTTTTGTTGCTAATTAGTTGATCATAATATTATGTTATGTATTAATATTTGGATATATATATATATATATATATATATATATATATATATATATATATATATATATATATATATATATATGTAGTATATATATGAGATATATACACATGTGTAATTGATATGTGTATTTATGGTAATATAATAAAGATATATTCAATATAAGATATTGTCAATATATTATGAAAAATATTTAATATAAGATATTGAATATTAATGAGATAAATCTAGAATATCTATTTTCCTTATTTTATTGGAAATTGATTTTCTTTCTTCTCTATCCAATAGGAAGCTTTTCTCAATCAAATTGGGAAGAAAAATTGGCGTCCCTTATTATAAATGGGGAGTTGTGCCAACTCTTTTACAATACAATATTCTTGCAATATTTTAGTGAGATAAAATGAGAGCTTCTTAGGAGAGAGTTTTGGAAGAAAGAAAAAGGCGGCCTAGCAGCTGACTTTTTCCGGTAGCAATCCAATGTTGGATTCCGGCAGGTTGTTTGTGTGGATCAACGGTAGAGGCCGAACACTTGGGAGGCTTCGTGCAGAAACTACAACCGTAGATAAAGCGACGATCTATTTTAGATCATCCAAGGTATATTCTACGTCTACTTCTTTTATGCTTGTTACTTAAACGAAGTCGATCCTGGTTAAAAATAAAATAAATTTTAAATTCCGTTGCGTTCCCGCATAGATTTCCTGACAGAAACTTCTGCCCCGGTGGCGAAGATGGTCACTGTACGTACTTTTCTTGTTGTTGTTGTCATTAGACAATGAGAGATCCATCAGATGGATGTCCAGAATGCCTTCTTACATGGTGACTTAGATGAGGAAATTTATAGGCGGATTCCTCTAGGTTTTGACAAGTCCCGTGAGCAATTGCTTTGTAGAATGAAGAAATCTATATATGGGTTGAGGCAAGCTCCCCGGTGTTGGTTTGCCAAGCTGGAGTCCGCTTTGACAAACTATGGGTTTAAGCGTTCTTACTCGGACTATTCAATTTTTACCTTACAGAACAGAGATATTTGTATATATGTTCTTGTTACGTGGATGACAGGATTATTGCAGAGAATGATTCTACGGCTTTGGCGGTTTTCAAGTTGTATTTAGGCTAGTGTTTTAAAATGAAGGATTAGGGACGGTAAAGTATTTTCTTGGCTTCGAAGTTGCCCGTTCTAAGAGTGGTATTTTTTGTCCCAGAGAAATTATTTTGGATATTATCTCTGACTATGGATTGTTGGTCGCCAAGCCGATCCTTTCCCATGGAACAAAATCATCGCCTTGCCTTGGATGATTCGGCATTCTTGCATGATCCTGGGAAATATCGCCGTCTTATTGGCCATCTCATTTATCTTGGTGTGACTCATCCTGACCTCGCCTATTTTGTCCACATTTGTCTCGATTCATGCAGCGACCACGTGTTGGCCATTGGGAGGCGGCTTTACGCGTTGTTCGTTATATTAAACAGCACCCGGGGCAAGGTATTCTGTTACGGGCTAATAGTGATTTTACTCTGGAAAGGTGGTGTGATTCTGATTGGGCGAGTTGCCTTCTGACTAGTCGATCCTTGAGCAGTTGGTTTGTTTTGCTCGGTCGTTCCCCTATATCATGGAAGACTAAGAAGCATCTTACGATCTCTCGCTCCTCGGCGGAGGCCGAATATCATTTTATGGTGGCCATCACTTGTGAGTTGAGATGGATGCATCAATTGCTGGGTGACCTCAGGATTCGGATTTCCCTTGGCACGCGTTTGTATTGCGATAGTCAGTCTGCAATGTATATTGCCCATAATCCCATTTTTCATGAGCGCACGAAGCATATCGAGGCGGATTGTCATTTTGTTCGTGTCGCTATTTCTGACGGCCTTATTGTTCCTTCCTACACTCTCACAAAGATGTGGCTGGCGGATCTTCTTACCAAAGCATTAGGAAAACAACAGTTTGAGTTGCTCCTGGGCAAGATGGGCATTCGGGACCTCACTGCTTCATGTTGAAGGGGTATTACGGAATTAAAATTATTTGTAAATTATTATTGTAAATTAGGGATGTATTTGACATAAGGGTAGACTGGGAAATTAATAGAATGGCTAGGGCTTCTATGTAACTATATATATATTTTTTTACTCTGATGATGAATGAAACTGGAACATTTACGTGAAATTTGACATCTATCAATGACTCCATCAATGACACCAAATTCAACCGCTTCGTGGGGACATGTAACGGTCCCTATCAACATCCTTTTTAACTTGTTGTTTATAATTTCTAGGGCTTGAATTTCCACATCTATTGCTTGTCCACTTGCACCCCCAAGTGGATGATGTCTCATGATTCGAGTATTAAGCATTGCCAAGCGTTTTCCTTTTGTACCACCACCGAGAATTAAAGAAGTTGTTGAAGCTGCAAATCCTAGTGCAATCGTTCAAACATCAACCCTCACAAGCTGCACGACATCAAACAAGGACGGAGCTACCATTAGGGCTGGGGGGTGCTAAGCCCACCCAGTCCTATTTTTTTTATATTTAAATAGTTACTTATTTGACTTTTAGTTTTAATGCTGTATCTACTTAAGCCCACCTAGTAATTTACTCTAATCAATCCGAGAAAAATTATGATACAACAATAAGTGATTGAATATGATACATTCATCATCACTACACGTATTTTTTTCATTTGGTATAACTATAATTATTAAATATATGATACACATACACTATAATTTCTCGCAAACAAATTTGGTTAAGTTAGTTTTTGTGAGTGATTTGTTCTTGTGAGTGTTGAGTGACAATTTTTGTTAAATTTAGAACTTAAAAAAAGATAGTGATGCAAAGTAAACATTATAAAATGTCTTTAGAAGCGTTGAGTGGCCTTTTTTTCTCCAAATTTTGAAACTTCGAAAAAACAAAACAATTACATCGTAAAGTTATATTATAAAATGTCCAGCCCACCCAGGTAAAGAATCCTGGCTCCGTCCTTGACATCAAAGATGGCCATCGTGGCACTGAGGGAGCCTCCATAGGAATTAATGAAGAGCCTGATATTTTAGTATGGTCTTGAGCATCCAACAAAAGCAACTGACTAATAATAGAATCAACTACAAAATCATCAATACAATCCTCTCTCTAAATAACAATCCCATTGCATCCCTGGCAGTTGCCGGCGTTGGGAGGGGTGCAGCTGCCTAGATTTCAGTATCGCTTAATTAATTCTTTGAAACTGTAGTCAGATGGGGTAAATTAATGGGGTTTTTATTCAGAACATTACTTGTTTTCATTGATTGGTCAACATTGTACAAGAAATTTATGACACACTTGCAATAAAGAATCCTTATGACCTGAGTTTTAATGCTTATAACTTGATTCATGTTTGTTGTTTCCTTTCCGAAAATTTCAGCAAAAGAGCTCCATCCGGCAAAATTTCAACATTCTTTTTTTTTTTTCTTTGTCTCTAGATGCAACACCGCCATTCTTAGGGAGCTTCTAATCTGTGGGAACCTTCTCAGCGGCTGGTGTTTTCTCTGCATAGTCTGCAACCTTTGATGCCATTAGTCCGGGTTGGAATGAAAACGATGACGCACTACAACAAATATCATTTTTTGTAACGATCTTCTTTGGGACGACACGACATGTCATCCATTTAAAGAAAGTCAAATTTCAATGATTCTTTTGGTGGAAAATTGGCTGGAATATTTTTTAGGACAACAAAACATTTTTTGGGACGACATATTGAAGTGGAGGGATTTTTGAATTGGTGGAAAAATTTTGACAGGAAATTAATTTGATTTGAAGGGATGACAGAGCCGTTTTTTGGGATGACTACCTGCCGGCCTGACATCCATGTGGACATTGTTATTTTTTTGGGATGACATCGTCGTCCTTGAAATATTTACAAATTTCATCAATTTGATGAATAATATGTATATTTTATCAATTATTGTCTATCAAAATTTTGTTTGTTTAAGTCGTCCCTTTAAATATTTCTTTTAATTAATTATTTTTATAATATATTTATAAAATTAATAACTAAATCATCAAAAAAAATTAAATAATTAAATCTTTATTATCAAAAGAAAATTGTTATCAATAAAATTAAATATTTTTATAATATTTATTATCGAAAAAAAACTAATAACTAAATCATTTCTAATAATAATTGTTTTTATTTAAATAATTTAAAGTTGGAGTTCGTAATGATTTCAAACACGAGGTTCGTTAATAAGTAGTGATTTAAAACTTAGGGTTTGTTAATAAATTCAAGATTTGAAACCTGATGTTCGTTATTGAGTAAGGATTTCAAACATAGGGTACCGGGGTTCTTAGTGAGTTAATGATTTGAAACCCAGGCTTCGTAATCGAGTACAATAATTCAAACTCAGGGTTTGTTAGTGAGTTCGTGATTTGAAATGCGGGGTTCGTTATTGAGTTTTTGAGTTCACTCCCGGGGTTTGATACTAAGTTAGTGATTTCAAACCCAGAGGTTCGTTAGTTAGTTCAAGAATAAGTTTTTTTACATAAAAAAATAAGTAACTTTTATTAATTAATTCTGATTAAAATTCTATAAACCGATTCAAAGGGACGACGATTGTCGTCTCATTAATGAATACGCCATCCTATAAAACCATATAGCCTAATAGACTCTGCCCGATCCCCCATCTTCTTCCCTCTTCTCTTTTCCTTCCCCTCTCGCAATTTTCAGCAAAAACATGCCCCTACTCCGGCCATGTAATATTCCGATTTTCGGAAAAGGGCAGACGTGTCATTTTGCGAAAAACGAAATATTGGGTTCGGTTACTTTTATTCGGAGTTTAATAATTTGGATATTTATATGTATATTTTCGAGATATATATATAAATATTTAAGGAAGAAAATCTGATTTAATAAGGGTGATTAAGGAAAATCAGTGAAATTAGGTAATTTTGGGATTTTCCCTATTTAAGGAAAAATCAACCTAATCAGCCCCATAATCTTTTAATCAGATTTTCCACCTCCAAAACTCACCTTCTGCGTGTGAGAGAGAGAGCAAGGTTAGGGCTGAGAGTTTTGTTCATCAATTGCTAAGTCAATTCTTGATGGTTTTCAGATCAGAGTCGAGCACCGGAATCGTTGTGAAGAAGGCAACGTTTTGATTGCAGAAAGTTGGAGCTTTGATAAGGTATGATTAAACCCTAGCTTTCTTCTTCTTCGAGTTTGATGGATTCAAACTCATCAATTCGTAGTTTTTGTCATATAGAAGCGTGTGATTGAATCTAATCTAAGTTTGGATTTATCACACATGTTTTCCTGCGAGAAAAAGATCGCTTTTTCTTCTTTGTTTTACGTGGTTTGGAGTTGGAATTTGTTGCTTAAGAGGTAAGAGGCTCTTCCTACAATTCCAATTATTGTTATTGAGGTTTAGATCAAGATTTACGATCGTAGATGCAAGAAAGTTGTGCTTTTTCGTTGATCAAAGGATCATAGATGTTTAAATATGTTTTCTACGTGTTCTTGTGTTAAAGCGAGGTTAATTAGGTTAGAAGCGATTGTAAATCGAGTTGTGAAGGTTTTAGCGTTTTGGGAAAAACCAATCGAGCGGGCGTCAGACCAGCGCACGGGGCGTCAAACCCTAGTAACTCGGACGGCGCCTGCATTAAGCGATGGCGTTGAGGTCGATTTTTGATTCGTGATGTAGTTGCTTTTTGGCGGACGGGCGTCAAGGTTAGTGGACGGGCGCCCATAGGTTCCAAACGGGCGTCTGGCCTGTTTTACTTTGTTTTCACTATTCAGCACCTTAGTTTGGTTTTTGACCTCATAATCATGTTTTCACTATTTTAAACCCTTAATCCTGATATGTTAAGATTAATTAAATATGAACAAGCCCCGATTGAGTTTCTGATTCGTTTAGTTAAAACACCGAATGTACTCTTAAAGGGAGTTGAAGTTCGGATCCGTCGGAAGGGCATGAAAGCGCTTGTGCTTTGATGAACTAGGGTTCATCATTGTCTGTGTAATTGATAGGATGTGATGTCTAGTTGTCTAAGTGAGAGAGTAGAGCTGATAAGGTGAGTATTATTCTGAAAACACTTAGGTGACTAGTTAATTCACATTAATAATTACATAAGTGTAGTAAAAGCTAAAACATCATCTATTCTTGGTTAGGCACTGATTCAAATCGGCGATGTGATACGTTCATAAAAGGTGGACAACGCTCATCGCTCAAAATCTTTGAAGGGTAGTGGAGGAAATCCATCGAACGTATATGCATACTGGGGAGATCCCGGGACTACCGGTGCTAATCACCGTAGTTGGCAAGTATATCTCATGGTGGAGTTTTCACCATGCGCTGTGTCCTTGAGTAATGATGTAACAAAGATAAGCTAAGCTAGAAACGTATAATCATGACGTGCTGATGGGCATGGAGTGAACCCTAAATTGAGTTGGTCTCACTAAGATAACATCTTTAATAATAACTTTAATTGAATTGTAGCTTCTACTTCTTACTTTGTACAAATGTACTTACCTCAAATGCATGTTTATTTATGTGTTTGGGGAGAGAAAACGAACAGTAAATGAGGAGTTAGGAGGACTTTGATGACGACGTTTGAGGACGCGGAGTTGAAGACCTTGTCTATTATTTATTTATTTACATTTATTTCATAGACTTGGATTATTATTGAATCTTGTAGTTCCCTTCTAGTTTTTAAGATTCGTACTTTTGGATTCATTTGGTTTTTCCGATGTAATAAGTATTACATTTTATTCTACCTTTAGTATTTCTATTCTTGGTTATTTGAAAAATTACCCGAGTCTTTTTTAGCTTCCGTTCTTTGTTATTTGATACGACATAGTAGATGCTTACGTGTAATATTATTTATTTAAAATTATGCGTGCGAGCGTTTCAATTTCGGATAAGGACTGGGGTGTCCGGGAATAGGGCGTTCTGTGCCACCACTCACTAAACCGTTTTATCTAGCTCAGACATCCCTCAACACCAGCATCCCTCAACACCGGCAGCCATTTCTCTTTATTCCAGAAATTTGAGCTCATTTTCCAGCATCCTAAGCTCCTCCTCACCTATTACGACATACTCCAGCATCCATGTCCGAATTCCGACGCTTCATCATCCTCAACAACTCCTCTTCCTGCCAGCAATCTCCGGTAAGCATTTTTGGCAATTTAAGTTTTCTTTTTAATAAAAAATTCAGTTTAAATTAAGTTTTCCCTTAAAACTTATACAGATTGATAAGTTATCAGTTAAGTAGATCTTTTATGGCATTTGAACTTTTTTATGGCCTCTTATATATTTAGCAAAGATGACCTTTCTAATACCCTGCAATCTGATGAAGTGGCTAGACAAGTCATTGAAATAGCTAGCGCGGGCAGCTTAATTATAAAATGAAGAAAGTTATAAGAAGTAGAAGAAATTAAGAACAAATTAAGTAATTAAGTAGATAGAGGAGAAAAATGAGAGAAAGATTGAATGCAGAATTTATAGAAACAATTAAACTCGAGCGAGCTCGTTTAGCTCACGACCTTGTTCGTGATCGTTTGTTTACTAATCGAGCCTGCAATCATGTTTGAGCTCAACTCGTTACGATAAACGCGCAAATGATCATAAACACTAACAAGCCGAACACGCGCTTATTCACAAAAGGCTATGTTCATTTAACAACGCTCGTTTCCCCACCTATCAATGGTTCATGGTGTCAGATATTGTGCATAATTCTGAATTATCAGTCAAGTATAGCTTGCATGGTACCTTCTCTACTCTTTCTCTTAGCCACTCTCACAGTCTCACTCACCTATCAATGGTTTTTTTTTTTTTTTTTTTTTTTTTTTTTCCGTATAGATAGAAAATTGGGATTGAAATTATTATTATTTAAACTTGTTATAAGTTAGCAATAATTTCCAGCCTGTTTGTTTACTTAATCTGCACTGTCTTTTTTATTTCTTCTTTCAGCTTCATATATTTTTTTTTCTTAAAGTATGAACTGTGAAAGATAAGTTATTTACTATTAAATATTGATTGTAACTATCTTACTGACTTAAGGTTATTACATGTTAAACTGTTACCTGTGTTACATTTATAATTTAGAGACTAAGTATGTTTCTGTTAGTGTAGTAGTATAGTAGAGGTATGTTTTTTTTTTTTTTTTTTCTCTTTTGTAAAACTCAGATTTTTATTAAAAAGGAAAACTGAAGTTTTACAAGTGTCATCTCCTGACTAAGCTCCCAAAAAATTAACGTCATCAACACATGTTCACCACCTCCTCAAAACCTTAGTCCGACAAACCCAGGGAGGGAAAATCCGGGTGCTAAGGAAAGAGTATGGCCCCCCATGTGTTGGAAAAATAACTCTAAGATCTCAAAAGTATATGACTTGTACAACTGCATGAAGAAATAAAGGAAAATCCCCAGCCAGAACAGTATCTCTTCCTTCAGCAGCTCCAAACTAGGGTGCAACTGGTCCAAGCAATAATCCACATCCATCTGATTTTCCCCTCATGTCAAAATGATCACTCCTGCAAAGATGTTGAGGATGATGCAGCACCCAAAACAGTTTATACAACCAAGGAACAAGAAAATAGGGATACGTCCTGTTTGCACCCTTCACATCAACGAAGGGTGCTTCCCAGTTTTGGATGCCAGGATAGGAAGGCTCAACAGAGAGGGCATGAAAATAGCCATTCCGGCAAAAAGTAGAGATTCCCAGGAGCAAAGACAAGCAAAAAACAGTGATAAACCAGCAAGGATGATTGTACAAAGAAAAATACCACCTGTTTGCACCCTTCAAAGTTATGAAGGGTGCTTCCAAAGAGATATAGCCATGGTTTATCATCTTGCTCTAGTTCTGATAATGGGTAGTTGAAGGATATCACGGTTGATGAGAAAGCCAATGTCTCCCTCAAGTTGGTGACCTGCACATATATAAGAGCTTTGAGTAGTACTAGCCTTTTTTGCAAGGCAATCTGCAGGGAAGTTAGCTTCTCTGAAGATATGTTGAAGCTGGTAGTGATGCTCTGCAATGAGATGTTTGATTTGTTCAATTTCAAGTTCATATTTCCAAGGAGCTTGAGTTGTGCCTGTAACCATGTTAACCAGAATTTGAGAATCTGTTTCCAAAAGGACATTCTGGAGGTTGAGTTGGATACACTGATGGATTCCGAAAAGCGAGCTTGAATTTACGCCATCATGTTTGTATTGACACCATAAGCTTCATAACCCGACAACAAGAACATGCCCATGGTGATTTTCGATGATGAAACCACCCCTGCAATGCCTGGATTACCTGAGAGTGAGCCATCGTAATTCATTTTATAACCATTAAACTCGAGGGAAGCGCCACTTCACCGGTATATCTTTGAAGAGGCGGCTTGGAGGCAAAACCATGGATTATGCCATCTTTGGATAAGAAGATCATCATGTATCGATCTTCTAGTCAACTTGAGAGAAGAACAAGAAAGCCTAAGTTTGTCAAGGATATCAAAGATAATAGTGGCCTCAGTGTGATCCACATCTTCATAAAGAGTCTTGTTCCTGGCTTTCCAAAGCTCCCAAAGATATAAAAATAGGAATAAGAGGTAAACACAAGTATTCAAGCGCCACTGGTTATCGAGGATGGAGCCAGATGCTCATGGCTTGTCGCAGATCGTCACAAGGATGGTGCCCCAATGAAATAAGGTGCGAAAGTGCCCCCATATTTGTTGAGCTTTAGTGCAAAGGTGCCAAAGACATGGTCAATAGTTTCTTCATTATTACAAGATAAGCATTTAAAAGGCACATGTATGCCAAATTTTTTTGAAGCCGAGTTGCAAAGGAAGTAAACCATTTCTCAGTCTCCATATATAGAAAGATATCTTACCAAGTATGTAGGGCTTCAGATTTCTTTTAAATCATGAAGAGGCTGTCTCCTTTTCTGAGAATACCATAAGCGGATTTAATAGTGAAGTTGCCATTGGAAGTTGGAGACCATATCCACTTATTATGACCAACATAATGCATGCATTCATCGACAATTTCTTGTACAAGGCTAAGAAGCTTCCAGGCATATAATTTGTAAAGAGGGTAGTCGCCTCTCATAATAGTCTTTGGCCCAAAGACCTTGACCTCGTCTCGAAACTTCCACCAAAGCTTGCAAGAGAAAGCTTCTTTGAAGAACTTTCAGATTTCTAGTTCTAGCCCATTTTCATTGGTGGGAAAGCAAACTTCCTCCCAACATCTCCGAGATATGCCTCTTAGATTTTTCGGTGTCTAACCAAAGAAAATGGGAAAGGATATGTTCTATTCTTTTGAACACAAGTGTGAGACATTTTAAGAGCAAGCGACAAGGATGTGTATAGGAATAGAAGACAAAACATGTTTAATGAGGATAAGTCTACCCAGGTGGAGAGAAATCTGGCATACCAACCTTGAAGCTTGTGTTCCAGTTTTTGAATAAGGGGGATAAAGTAACAATGCTTAGGTCTACCCACATAGATAGGACACCCAAGGTAAGTAAATGGAAAAGAGTCTTTTTCATACCAGTAACAGTCTTGACCATGTCAACAGTGAGGGAATTTGCATGTTTTGATATGAAAAAAGAACTTTTATTTGCATTTATTTGTTGGCCAGAAGCAAGCTCATAGTTGTGTAAAAAAGTAAAAGATTTTTGAGAGATTTCTTAGTGGCCCTTGCAAAGACAATGAGATCATCATACATACATACAGTGGGTGATTGGAATGAAACCTCTGGGACAAGACATAATGTTCAACATGAGTGTGGAAGATATGTTTAAGGCCTCTAGTAAGGGCTTCAGAAACCAGAATGAACAGGTAGGGGGAAATTGGATCTCCTTGCTTAATACCCCTAGTGTTCTGAAATAAACCAGCAGTGGTGCCATTAATGAGAACAGAAAACCAGCTGAAGGTAAGATTATTCATAATGAGTTTAACAAAAGCCTCATTTGTAGATAACTAAAGTGGATATGTTTTGTGATTGAGTGCCTAGATATATACATAGAATATGTATTTGTAGTCTTTGTATTTTCTTGTTTTTGGAGTATGATAAAGTAGGTGCCAATGTATTGTATACATATGTGTTATAACTTGTTTTCTGAACTCAACTTTAAGATTTTTTCCGCACACTTTTTCTAGATACACCTGCATTTGATTTGTGCCAAAGTATCTTGCAGTCTAAAAGTGTGTTAGTAGTTGGGATCTCTCTTCGGATTGTCACCCGTTTATGAAGCATTGGAAATTTTGAAGTAGAACTTTCTTGTATTATCACTTGATGTTACCTTGTTGCCTTACTTGATACTAGTCATTAGTAACACTTTCTTATATTTATGAAAAAAACAATTTAATGTTAATAAGTGTTGACTAAAGCAATGTCAACCGATTATAAATACAAGTAATTTGACTTTTCACAAAAAAATTGACGTAAAATGATCCCAACCATCTACGAGTGTTGCTTCAAATACATCACAACACTTAAACTTAACCAAAAACGGTCATGGTTTTCGTAGTTTCATTCCACTCCGCCTTATCCGGTATAAAGACCCCAACCGTTCAACGGGGTTCCTTAGACTTAGAGCGAACTTCTTGGGAAGTGCAGGGCACTGCCAAGATTCAGGTTTTAAAATCCTGATGGCTATACATTGTATAACCATTATATGTGTGATCTCTTCAGCAACATAGGTGTAAAAGAAGGTAACGCAAAGAAAATACGGTTTTACAATCACAAACTATGCTTAACACAATATGCAGAACTATGTGTATGATTAGAACATTGTCATTTCTTACTAGTTTTGGTCTAAACATCGAGCCCCTATCATTATCTCTGTGTGTAAATACACTGTAGTTAAACTATAAAATATCCAATCTTTGAAACTTTGTTGTTAATATCCGTCGTATGTACATTCGTCCTTCTAATTTAAAATGTCATTTCAATGTCGAATTTACTTCTATTACTTCTAATATAAACAAAGAACTGAGTAACAACACCAATTGCGGTCAAATTCACCTCAATTTTCTGCGGTTTTGAAGCCTTCCCAATTTGAATACATTACGTCATGATACCTTGCACATAAACATGTGCCAAATAACATATACCTCGCAGCAATCACCATAAACGTGTGTCAAATATATATATATATAGTGAAACGGTATCCAATCATGCCAATGGAGGGTATTTGACACATGTTTATATGGAAGGAATGATGACTTAATGTATTCAAATTGGGAAGGGTTCAAAACCGCAGAAAACAATACCTTGAGGTGAATCTGAGCTGATTGGTGTTGTTACTCAGTTCTTGGTTTCTACTTTCTACAAAATAAGGGGAATAATAAGTAACAGAAATAATTTCGACATAGAAATAACATTTTAAATTAGAAAGATGAATGTACATACGATGGATATTAACAACAAAGTTTCAAACATTGGTTATTCTATAGTTTAACTACAGTAACTGTGTAGTGTTATTTACACAGAGATAATGATAGAGGCTCGACGTTTAGACCAAAACCTGTAATTCATTAGTAAGAAAGAACAACGTTCTAATCATACACATAATTCTGCATATTGTGTTAAGCGTAGTTTGGGATTGTAAAACTGTATTTTCTGTGCGTTACATTCTTTTACACCTAAGCTGTTGAAGGTGTTACACATATAATGGTTATACACTGTATAACCATCAGGATTTTAAAACCTGAAGCTTGGCGGTACCCTACACTTCCTAAGTAACATCAAGTTCGCTCTAAGTCTAAGAAACCCCATTGAACGGTTGGGGTCTTTATACCGGATAAAGGCAGAGTGGAATGAAACTACGAAAATCATGACCAATATCAGTTAAGTTTATGTGTTGTGATTTATTTGAAACTACATTTATAGATCGTTGGGATCATATTACGTCAACTTTTTGTGAAAAGTCGAATTACTTGTATGTATAATCGGTTGACATTACTTTAGTCAACACTTATTAACTTTAAAGTATTTTTTTTCCATAAATACAAGAAAGAGTTACTAATGACTATTATATCCTCTGGATATGGCCTAGTGGTGAAGGCATGGGCATAATGCAAGCCTTGTACCTAACCTGGAAGTCGGTTCGATTCCCGTAAATGGGGTTGATTTCCGATTGATAACACTCCTTCAGTGTAGAGGTTATAAGAGGCAGCCCATGTTGGATCTTCTAGGTTACCTGATTAACCTCTCCTCACTTTCCTGTGGGATCGGGGATGAGGGGACCCTTAATGGTAGGGTTTACCATTTTTTACTAATGACTATTATCAAGTCAGCCAAAAGGTAACATCAAGTGATAATACAAGAAAGTTCTACTTCAAAAGTTTCAAGGCTTTATAAACGGGTGACAATCTGTTAAAGCGAAGAGATTCCAACTACTAAAACTCATTTATAACTAATACATTTTTAGACTTCAAGATAAAACCACTTTGGCACAAATCAAGTGCAGGTGTACTAAGAAAAATAGTGCGAAAAATATCTTAAAGTTGAGTACAGAAAGCAAGTTATAACACATAGGTATACAATATATTGACACCTAATTTATCATACTACAAAAACAAAAACGCACAAAGCCTACAATACATATTCCATGTATATTCAGGCACACAATCACAAAACGTATCCACTTTGGTCTATCTACCCATATAACCATATCCCTCTCTTTGGCATTAAAATGTAGGATAATACCATTTAAGATATCACGTCATAAAAAAATCAAAAAAACTCAGTAGTCAATACTCCATACACACCACCACTACACTACTACACTAATAGAAACAGGCTTAGTTTCTAAATTATAAATGTAACACAATTAACAGTTTAACATGTAAACATAATAACATTAAGTCAGTAAGACGGTTACAATCAATATTTAATAGTAAATAACTTATCTTTCAAAGTTTATACTCTAACAAAAAAAAATTATATGAAGCTGAAAGAAGAAAAGAAGAAGTCAATTAATGCAAAACAAGTAAACAAACACCTAAGTTCATTACACATAGACAAGTCAAGTACATATTTAAGCGATTAATCTAACCATCTAAATTCATTACACATAGAAGGCTTCTTAGGACCACTAAACCTTAGACAGACTCTACATTACACTACTTAGCACATTTCACCGAAATATTAGAGTCTAATGTAATACACACGAGGCAAAGAAATAAGGTTTCCAATGATCCCGAATATCTCCCCGCACAGGGTCTCCACAAGGTGCTGAGCCAAATCTACTAGAAACCGAACCATTAACTTCGTCATGTTACAAGTAAGACATTGAGCTGAAGTCAACGTCACATAAGGCTAAATGTGGAGTGTTTCAATACTCCTGAGAGAGGCAGGTCTGGGCCAAAGCCACCAAAACAAGTAAACTTAGCTTTACAACGACCCACAAAAAACTTTACAACAATACACCGATAACTCAAATGAGCAACGACAAAATACTCTATTTTTGTGAACATCACAGCTATAAGGATCTACATTGTATCAATTTAAGATATATAGTTACTGCCGTTGCATTTTATTTTATTTCCCTTTGTCTTTCTATTTTCTTATAATTTCCCTTTTCCGGAACAAAAAACAAAAAGTCCCTTTTTTTTTGGAAAAAATCTGGAACATAATGAAATAGGGTGTCTTTAAAGGCACCACATATTTTTTACTTAAGGCACCACAACAATGTAAAAATTATGTGATTAATCAAAGCACCACACATTAAATTTTTAAATGATGAATCTACTAATGACATCACACCTATAAAAATTCACATTTGTTATTTCCAGATTATTTTTACTACCATTTTTTTAATATTACAATAACATCCTCCCAACAATAAAATATTACATGTTTTCCTCAACTTTCAACCCATCTTCTCCACCCTCCACCCTCCACCCTCCACCCTTCAACCATCAACATCACCATTTCCACCACCTCTTATCATCATAAAAAATACATTCTTTCTCAACTCATCAATTAGCTTCACCATCACACCCCAAATGCCCAAATAGCTCGTTTTTTTTTTCTTCTTCTTCTTTTTTTCTTGAACGGCAGCTCATAAATCAGCTCCGGCAACCGGCAGAGTGAAGAAGCTCCCATTCTATAGCCTACTTCGAGAAATCACTTAAGACTTCATGGCCGATCTTCGATTACAAAGAAGTGCGGCGTTGTAGAGGCGGTGGAAGCTTATTTGGTGGTTCTGTTAGAAGATACCATCTATGTGCAATTCTTGCTACTAGGTCATCATTCAGCCTAAAGACATTCAATTGGCTAGGAGGAACGTGCATAAATTTGTAAGGAATTTGTGCGAATTTCAATTTATGGGTTTCATTTGGGTAGAGTAACTATGATTCTGGTTTGGTAAGTTTGGATATGGAAGATGGAGGAAGGGTGGCAAGAGGGGCGGCAGAGCTGGTGGGGGTGGCGGGGCTGATGGGGAGTCGTGCTGAAAAGAAATTAGGAAAAATAGGGTTTTATTTGTAATTATTTTATTAGAGTGGAAAATTTTAATAGTTATGGTGCCATAGGTAAAAATGGCATTATAATAAATATATTGTGGTGTATTAGGTATATATAAAATTCAATGTGGTGCGTTAAGTAGATTAACAGACGGATGTGTGGTGCATTTTAATTTGGATGCCCAAGTAAAAAATATGTGGTGCCTTTAAAGACAGCCAATAAAATAATAACAGGACATAGCAAATACTGTACCAAATCACAAGTCGGCTGACCCTCTTTTCTTACTTTCCTTTTATTTTTTTTATTTTTTTATTTTTTTATTTTTCTCTTCTACCAAAGGCAACGAAGAGCAGCTACTACCGGGCCTCTTTTTTTGGTTTTCGACAATAATGAGTAATTAGATATAAAAATAATATACAACAAAAATCTCCAAGAAACTTCAAGAAGATTTAGACCCACAAGAAAAGCTCCAAAATTCTAGACAACACGATTTTAATCTACCACCAAAACGAAGTTCTATGATTATTGCAACATTTAAAACATTAAAAAACTAAGAAAAACTTAAAAACACATCTAGATCTAGAAAATGGGTGTTCAATACTCTTACCTGATTAGAGTAAAACTTATATCAAAATTAAGCTCTATTCATGATGAATATTCTAATGTAATTGGTTTGTGATTTCGACGGTCTGGTTGATCGGAACGACGGAAATCCTCTTTCTCTCTTCTCTTTTCTTTCTTTTTCTTTTTCTTTTTCCCTCTCATTTCTCACTCTCAGACACAGCCGCTTGGAAAAGGTGAAATGAATAATGAAAGGTTTGGGGAGTGAAAGGGTATATATAGAGGGTGGTACATCTAAAAGTTACATTTTTATAATACCGTAAATACCCTTTAATATTTATCAGAACTCTATTTATTTAATTAAAACATAACCCATCAAAATTGTAAAAAGTCTTTTATACCCTCTACGGAGACACGAGGTATCACATTATGGCTCTGCTTGATTGAGAAATGATTGAAATGAAGTGTTGGTGGTTGCAGTGTTGAGGCTTCCATTGCCAGGCTGTTGCTGAACCAGATGAGCAAGTAGTCGCTTAATCTCCTCAAATCTTTGTTCTGAATTAGCTCGAAATTCAGCCTGATCGACTATGTACTCCTTGAATCTGGCCTCCGAAGCTTCAAAAACTGCTGCTAATTCAGCAAATTTTACATTTGTGGCTTCCAAATCCGCTGTCAAATTCTTGATACTTTATTCTACAGATTTGAGTCATGAACCGTCCCCCATTTTGAGCGAAATTTGGCCAGAGAACCGTCTACTCTGATACCAATTTGTAATGAATTGAGAAAAAAACAAAGAAAGAACTCAAAAGAGTGTTTCTGATGAACAAGTTTTAACATCACAAGCATGTCCATATATAAATGACAGCTACACCCAAGATAAATGATGAAAAAATTTAACATCACAAAAGCATATTCAAAGTTCACAGCTACACCCGAGATAACTGTAAATTAAAAGAAAGGTGTTTGACACAATTCCGAATCGCTAGGCTAATCATATGCTACTAAATAAAGAAGGGTGCAAAAAAAGAATAATAATCCATTTGTTTATTGTCTCTATTTGTAGAGACTTTGTTGTTTAATTTACAAAGGGAAAAATGGATTTTTAGTCCGGTAACTTTTTCATTTTTTGATTTTAGTCCTTTTTTTACTCCGGTGGGAATTTTGGTCCGTTATGTTTTAAAAACTCGGAATTTCAGTCCTTTCTCGCCGGAATGCTGATTTGGCATATTAATCCGGTGAGAGCTGATGATGTGGCTGCCAATTCATTAATTATGTGGCATTTTCTTTTTCTTTTTTTTTAAGTTGGGGTTATTGGATTTTTAGTCCTATAACTTTCCCCGTTTTTGTAAATAGTCCTCTTTTTGTGCCGGTAGCATTTTCAGTCCTATAACTTCCTATTTTCTGGATTTTTAGTCCTTTTTGCCTAATCATCGCCGGAGCTCCGGTGAGATGGCTTAGGTGGCTGCCAAGTGTATTGTGGGACCCATAAAATATGATGTGGCTGATTCGTGGCATGTGGGGCCCATCGCCGGAGCTCCGGTGAGATGGCTTAGGTGGCTGCCAAGTGTATTGGGGGACCCATAAAATATGATGTGGCTGATTCGTGGCATGTGGGGCCCATTTTGAAGAGTTGAAAATAAAAATGCAGTTGAAGGGATTCGAATCCATGACCTTTGGATCATTTTCCAATCAGCTTACTATTACACTACATAGAATACTTTGTTTGAACTATAACTAACAAATATAAGTACCAAGTATTATATGTGAATAAATTCGATACATATTATGTATGTTAAAATGCGTGTGTGTATATATATATATGTTATGTACACACGTAAGTATATATTTATATATCTATATACGTATATATATACATGTATCTATATATACACACACACATATATATATATATATATAAATAAATAAATATATATATATATATATATATATATATATATATATATATATATATATATATCTATATATATATATATATATACATATATATATATATATACACACATGCAATATATATATATATATATATGCGTACGTGTGTGTATATATATAGATATATGTATATATATACAATGTATATAGATATATAAATATATATATATATATATATATATATATATATATATATATATATATATATATATATATATATATATATATATATGTGTGTGTGTGTGTATGTATCTATATATATATGTGTATGTATATATATATATATATATATATATATATATATATATATATATATATATGTGTGTGTGTGTGTGTGTGTGTGTATGTATCTATATATATATGTGTATGTATATATGTATATATATATATATATATATATATATATATATATATATATGTACACATGATATTTGATTAAAATATACCTATTTATGTCATCAATTCTAACCTTAAATCGGAGTTAATTATATATATTTCATATTAAATCACTTGTTAATATTTATTATTTAATGTTAAGTGATTATTAATATGATTTTTGGTATTTAAATTGTTTTTATTATTAAAGACCAATTTATTGTGCGATAAATGCTGATTTTGTAGATCATGATAAATCGGAGGATAAATGTCATTCAATCCGAAAATCTCAAGATAATAAGGAAGAAAATCGGAGCATTAATCAAGGGATAAGTCAGAGAAATCAGATCAGCACGAAAGAATGCAGTGGGGAACAAATTAGACAAGAAACGCATTTAACATGTGCAAAAAAAAGAGGCTCGGTCGACCGAGCCACTTCATTCGGTCGACCGAGGCATGTGGTTCGGTCACCCGAAGCTGCTCAAACCTAAAATGCGTGCATATCTTCTAGATCCATCCAGCAGCTACGGAATAGAAAAAGACACCATAACAACACAAGACAATTTATACAATTTGAGTTTTTTAGTTTTAGTTTTCTTTTCTTTATGTTTGTTCACTGTGGATTCATCGGATTCTCCGGTTAGGGAGCGCATTAAAGAGTGGGAGTCATTCTCATCTTCGAGGGTATGACTTTTCCATTATGTAATCTTTATTCGTAGATCCGATTTATTTGATTATGGAGTAGTTTTCTCGTATTGATTTCGCGATGTAGACTATTTACGAACCCATGTGTTTAGATTAGAAACGTTAAGAAGTAATCATAATTTGTACCTACGCAGACCTTCACTCGGTCAGCCGAGACATGTCACTCGGTCAGCCGAGACATGTCATTCGGTCGACCGAGTGTGGTGAAGTTTAGGGCATAATTATGACCGGCTTCGACTACGTCAGATTCTCTGATTTGGAATTAAAACTTAATTATTTGTCATCATAATTTAACATGAAACCTAAAAAGTGATTGTTACTTAGGATCTAGATTGAATTGGCATCTAAGAAGTACGCCTTACCCTAGGAATGTTGCTTAGATGAGGTTACGGTTTATACCGGCATCCCTAGTTTCGTAATTGTGTCAGAAGTTATATGAGATGGAGGCATTAAAAGGCGAAGTCACGTAATGGAGGCACAATGATTTAGATGGCCTAATTGGAGCTAAATCTACCTTAGGGGATGACTCCCGTAGTCATAATAATTAATCGTTAACGTTTGTTTTGTCTCGTTGTCAATCTAGTTCACATGGGGGAGTCATTAGCTACTAGCGTAATCAATAATCTTAATATTCTTTGTTTTGTTCTTGTTTAGTAGTTGTTAGTTTGTCTTTGTGGTATTCTTTGTCTTGTGGTTGTCACTATTTTATTTACTGCGTTTAGTTGGTCGTAGACCGCCTTTTCGGTTTAGTTCTGATAGAATAAAGTTGTGTTTTGTTTGTGCCGAGCCTCTGTGGGATCGACCTCGACTCTATCTAGCTATACTACGATTGAACCTAGTTCTCTTGCTAGTGTGTTAGTTAGGCATCGAGTTAATAATTTAACTTGACCTCAATCAACATATATATATGTATGTAAATAAATATATGCATACATACACATATATATATATATATATACACACATGCACGTATGTAACATACGTAATATGTATCGAATTTATTCACATATAATACTTGGTACTTATATTTGTTAGTTCTAGTTTGAACAATGTATTCTATGTAGTGTAATGGTAAGCTGATTGGAAAATGTCCCAAAGGTCATGGGTTCTAATCCCCTCGGCCGCATTTGCTCCGGCGATGATTAGGCAAAAAGGACTAAAAATCCAGAAAATAGGAAGTTATAGGACTGAAAATGCTACCGGCGCAAAAAGAGGACTATTTACAAAAACGGGAACAGTTATAGGACTAAAAGAACTTTAAAAAAAAAAAAAAAGAAAGAAAATGCCACGTAATTAATGAATTGGCAGCTACATCATCGCCTCTCCGAGATTAATATGCCAAATCAAAGATTCGTGAGAAAGATTGAAATTCGAGTTTTAAAACATAACGGACCAAAATTCCCACCGGAATAAAAAAGGACTAAAATCGAAAAATGGAAAAGTTACCGGACTAAAAATCCATTTTTCCCAATTTACAAACATCCATGATAAAATAACCACTGAAATAAGACCAATTTGCAGATCGATGAATCCATAATTATAACTAAAAAAAATTTATATCACCAAATTTCAACAACTAACCAAAAACTTGCATCAATTTCTCAAAATTACAACTTAGGGCACCATGCCCCTATTATAGGCATCCCCCAAAAAAATAAAAAAAATAAAATTAACACACACAATACCGTTTCTCATTTATGAAACTTTTGCCTATTTACAACAACATTAAAAATAAAAACATAAAGCTTTGTAAAAAAATTAGATGATTGACTATAAGAACTCACCTTCTTTCTGTAAAATAAAGTGCTTTTAATGGATCAAACAAATTGTTGAGTTCATCAATTTTACAATATGAATCTTGACATGCGCTAGCCGGAGTTGTTCTTCATTGATGAAAAATATAGCATAGGGAGAGCTGTGGTGAAAAGGGTGATAAATACAAAGGGGTCAAAATTTTGGGGAAAAAGGGAAGGGAAATCGGAAGAAAGAAAAAGAAAAGGGGGAAGTGACAGTATTTTTTTATTATTTTTGGTTTGCCGAGGGGAACATGGTAGTGGGCAGAACCACTGCCACATTCACGGCCTGAAAAATTAAACGGTCCCATTTTATGCTTGGACAATTTTATAATCTGGCCAGTTGTAGAAGAGGTTATGATAAAAATAAGATAAATTACAACCATTCATTTTTAACTCTCACACACGATAAAAGTGTATTATGTGAAAGAGAGTAAAAATGAGAGAGGCTCTAATATACGCCACTTGCAGTCTAACCTTCTACAACAACCGTCTGCACCATAAAAAAGTCTCTCTCGCATTTGTTGTAGATTTTTTTTTTTTTTTTTATCTCAGCGTGACTTTACTTAAAAAATGTACCTCACAATGTGATTATTTGACCTATTGCATGTGCTTAGGTTATAGGCAGGGGCGGACCCAGCCCTTTAGGGGTGGGATGCATGGACCCCACTCAAATTTTCGAACGAAGTTACTAATATACCCCTCATATAATAGTAAACTGTGTATGTATATCATTTTAGACAATTTTTACTACAAATACTCACTTAGTTTAACTGGTTTGAGCCTTTGTTATTTAAATTAAGGTTATGTGTTTGAGACATGGTTGTTGTACTTTTTTTCACCTTTTTTTTTTTTTTTTTTGAATTTGGCCGCACCTGAAAAAATTTTGGTCTATATAATTTTAATCAGCATTTATTAATAAAAGTTATTTATTTAGTAAAACTAATACATATAATGTAATTAAATTAAATTAACTAATGTAATGAAATATATTAATAAAACTTACTCATAGCCGATGAGGCCTAACTCAACTGGCTAGAGCTGAGATTCTGAGATCAGCTGAGCTTAGGTTCAAATCCTTCTACCTCGATTCGAACCTCGGGTTTTAATCATGAACGAAATTCGAGTTTCGAATAAACTCATTAACGAACACTGAGTTTGAATTCATGAATTCACTAACAAACCCCGAGTTTCAATTCATCAACTAGATCAATAACGAACACTGAGTTTGAATTCATGAACTCGATAATGAACCTCGAGTTTGAAATCTTGAACTAACTAACGAACCTCGAGTTTAAAATCATTACTCAATAATGAACCCCGGGATTGAACTCATAATCTCAGTAACGAACCCGGGTTTGAAATCACTACTCGATGCTGAACCCTGGGTTTGAAATCATGAACTCGATAACAAACCTGAACCTCATGTTTGAAATCACTACTCAACAACGAACCCGGGTTTGAAATCTTGAACCCCTGGTTTGAAATCCTACTCAATAACGAACCTCGGGTTTGAAATCTTGAACTAAATAACGAACCTCGGGGTTGAAATCACTACTCAATAACGAACCCGGGTTTGAATCACTACTCATTAACGAATCTCGGGTTTGAAATCGTGAACTCCGTAATTGAACCCGGGTTTGAAATCGTGAACTCGGTAACAAACCCGGGTTTGAAATGTTGAACCCGGGTTTGAAATCTCCACTCAATAACAAACCTCGGATTTGAACGAAATCTTGAACTTACTAACGAATCTCGGGGGTTGAAATCACTACTTAATAACGAACCCGGGTTTGAATCACTACTCAAGATGAACCCCGGGATTGAACTCATAAACTCAATAACGACCCCGCGTTTCAAACCATGAACTCACTAACGAACCACGAGTTTGAATTCATGAACTCGATAATGAAACCGGGTTTAAAATCCTCAACTCACTAAGAACCCGGGTTGAAATCTTGAACTAACTAACCAACCTCGGGGTTGAAATCACTACTCAATAACGAACCATGGGTTTGAAATCACTTCGATAATGAACCCGGGAGTGAACTCACAAACTCAATAACGAACCCCGCTTGTCAAATCATGAACTCACTAACGAACCCTGAGTTTGAATTCATGAACTCGATTACGAAGCCCGGATTTCAAATTGTTAACTCACAAAGAACCCCGGTACCCCATGTTTGAAATCCCTACTCAAGAATGAACATCGGGTTTCAAATCTTCAACTAACTAACGAACCCTAGGTTTTAAATCACCGCTTAATAACGAACATCGTGTTTGAAATCTTCACGAACTCCAACTCTAAGTTATTTAATTTAAAATTAAAAAAATATTATTAGAAATGATTTAGTTATTATTTTTTCGATAATAAATATTACAAAAATATTTAGTTTTTATATATATATTTTTTGATAATAAATATTCAATTATTTTTGATGCTTTAGTTATTAATTTTATAAATATATTATAAAAATTATTAATTAAAAGAAATATTTAAAGTGACGACTTAAATAAACAAAATTTTGATGGACAGTAATTGATAAAATATAAATGTTATTCATCAAATTGATGAAATTTGTAAATATTTGAAGGGACAATAATGTCAGTCTGAAAAATAGCAATGTCCACGTGGATTTCAGTTTGGCGGTAGTCGTCCCAAAAAAAATTTGTGTGTCGTCCCTTTAAATCAAATTAATTTCCCACCAACTCAAAAATCCCTCAACTTCAATATGTCATCCCAAAAAATATTCCCGCCAATTTCCCACCAAAAGAATCATTGAAATTAGACTTTCTTTAAAAGGGACATGTCGTCTCAAATTTTTTTGGAGCGACACGTTTTGTCCCAGAAAAAGTCGTCACAAAAAAATGATATTTGTTGTAGTGACGGAAGAGAAATATGTCAAAGGACATTGGAAGTTAGGCTTGTTATAAAGGGGTAATTTAAAAACATACTAATTTTTACCATTATTAAAGATGAACTTTTTTTTAATGTTCTATATGCCTAACCAAATCTCAAAGTGGTCCTTATAAAGAAGGGTTAATTCCTTCAAAGTATAGTTTTTTATACTTATTAGCCTCATAAGGACATAAAGAAATCTGTTGGACTTATAAGGACGTAATATATCTACATGTACCAAAACACCCCTAATCTAATAAAAACAAACGTGAAAACAGACGAAGTAAAAAACAAACAGCTCTCCTAGTTTACTTCACCAGCTTCTACCGAGTCCAAGTGTTGCTTTCACTCCCAAGACTGCAAACAGCAAACTCTTCTTTATATTTGTCTCTTTCCTCCCTCTGTTTCCTTCACTCCATCAATTTCTTCTACATTTTGCTCAATTTTATGTATTTTTTGGTTTCTTGTTTAGATCTGCATTTCTGTAATTGTTGTACTGCATTTTTGTTTGATTAAATTAAGTGGGCTCTCTTAAAGATTATCTGATGTTGCTTCTCTGTGTTGTTATTGTGGTTTTTTTTTTTTCTGTAGACTGTAGCCATTCCAAATGGCTTTAATGCTTGTCTGTGTTTTTTTTTTTTTTGGCTTCTTTGTTTTGGAACTTGATGGTTCTGTGTTTGTGTTTTGGAATAAACAATATGTGGGAATAAATTTGTGTTTGGGCCAATTTACGTAATGCTATGTGTGTGATTTCGTTTATAATATATGTAATTTTAAAGAGTGGTGCTTATGACTCTTGAGTTGAGTTTTGGTTTGGTTTTGGTAGTTTTGTATGGCAGATACATTTGAGACCAATGTAGTAAGTGTTTATGTATGTAGCTGTCAATATCTACCCGCAAAATAAGGTAGTAAATATTGCTTACATTTGTTATAAGCAAGTGTCAAATTCTACATCAAATTACAAAGAGTACTATAAGATTTTACTCCTAGGATCAGTCATATCTAAATAGCAGAGAGAGAGAGAGAGTAAAAGTATTATTTACGTGTATCTCATCAAATATAGAGAATATAGAGAAAAAATCTAAAGTGCAAGACTTTTTTGGTTTGTTTTTTTGCAGGTGCACCTTCTGGCCGTTTACAGCAGCAGCAATTTGTATCATCATTGTTAAGGGTATTTTTTATACGGTTTTTAACGTTATATTTGATAATGATTTCCTCCGTATTTGTATAATTTGCATAGAAAACGAGTGTTTAAATGATTTATTAAGCAAGTGAGTTTTTAATTAGTTTATTCGCAAAATGAGGTTGTGTATGTGTTTTAATTATGGTTTTACGAGTATTTGGATTGTGTTACGTTTTGCGGTGTTTTTGATGTCATGTTGGAGGCTAAATTGATGATCAAATGTTGATATAATTCGAGCTAAATCGAGATAGAGATGAGAAAAGAAGGATACAGATGGAAGAGTTGAAAGATGTTTAAGTGAAGAATCATTGAAGAAACCGGAACTAGGCACTTCATGGGGATTTTGTCCACACTTGTAGGCACTTTCAGGGAAAGTTGTCTTGATGAAAGTTGTAGAGGATTGCAATAGCTTTCCAACGCATGTTGAATCACCTCATTTGGAGCCCTAGAAGTGAAGTTATGATCAAAATACTAGAGCAAGGTAGTGGACGGGCGTCCATAAAAGTGAACTGGCGTCCAGAATCGTATTTTACATTCAGAGAGTTCAGACGCGTTCTGAACGAGCGTTCATTCTCCGTTCATAGAGGCTGGACGAGCGTCCAAGATAGTGGACGGGCGTCCACGGCACCGACTCAGCGAAACCGACCTAAAAATCTATAAATATGCGCGATTTCCCAAACCCTAATCATACAATTCGAACCCTAAAATCCTAGGGGCAGCTTGGCTGCGTTTTTCCTTCAGTTTTTCTCTAGTTTTATGCACTTAACTCTAGATTAGATTAGATAATTTCATGTACTTTTATTCATCAATTCGAGTTGTCAAGAAGATGCTAAGAGGCTAATCCCTCTTTGAACAAGCGTTGTGAAGCCTTCCTTCAACAATTTAGTTTTGATTCGTGATTAATCTGTGAGTATCTATTTCAAGTTCGTTTCTTTTATCATGTTTTGTATGTTTTATTGCATGTTTAATCGAAAGATGCTTGCTTTGATGATTGGTTATGTGATGAGAGTCATGTCAACCCTAGATCACCATGATAAAAGAATAGACCTTCGATCTAACTAAAACGAGAGTTATTAGATTGATTTTCTAGATTAGAAATTGAAAGATTTCACGCCTAGGTTAGAAAGGCGTAATCTTTAACATCGAAAGATAAAAGATTAGAAAAGCGAACTCGCCTACTACGAGTAGGAGTTTATGCCTTTGATTAGGTGAATCACGACTTGAGTAGAGATCACGAATTAATCCGAGTTAGAATTGAATGTTGATAGGATAGGTGGATCAATTGCTTGTTCGTTCGTTATAATTTGATTTAATCCTTAAAACTTGAATTGTTTAGCTTTAGTTTACTTTTCTGTACTTTAGTTTAGTTTAGTTTTTATCGCTTTCAATCTTGCCTAGCATTGGAGCAATCCTCTGTCTAGTTACTTTTTTTCGCATATTTGGTAGTTTAGTTCTTCGTTTAGTTTAGCTTAGTGACATAGGTTAGTTTAAACAAAAACTAGGATTCTATGATCTAGTTCCCGTAAGATCGACCGGCATTAGCCTCCATACTACGATCCTTGCACTTGAGGTTAACCGGTTTATTACTTGTTGTTTTGTATTGATAAAATCCGGGACAAGTTTTTGGCGCCGTTGCCGGGGAACCGGACGGTTGCCTAGTTTTTGTTTTTGTTTTTGTTTTTTTTTATATAGTTAATTTGTAGAATTTATTTTATTTGTTTGCGTTCATAATTAGTTAGTTAGTAGTTAGATTAGTTGTTAGAAATCGATCCGTAGTAAATCTTTCCCTTTTGAAATTAAGTTAGATAATTAGTTTGATACTCTGTTTTCTGTTTTCATACTCTGTTTTGCGTTCTTTCTGTCTCAGATTGATCCGGACGGACGTCCAGTATCACTGAACGCTCGTCCAATCAAGTCTGCTCTTATACGTTATCTATTCGCTCTCCGAACGAAGCGTCCAGCTTAGTCTCGAACGCCCGTCAGCTTTTTTTCTTCAGGAAGACGCCCGTCCGATTAATTGGACGCCCGCCTCGCTCTGTGCTCGCCATCGATTTTATTTTTATTTCAATTAGGTTTTCTGTTTTTTCGTAGGTAAGTGTCGTAAGTAGGTAGGTTTCTTAGGTTGAATCATCGACTCCACATCTTTCACGATCAAATTTTAGGATAAAAGGGTCCGTTTAGCACTTGATAGTATTTTGGCCATAACTTTCGGCTCGAGTGTCGGATTGCGCGCAGGACCCCAATTCGAAAGCTCGTTCGACGCCCGACGACGTGGCGGACGCCGAGGCCGTCCGACACCGTTTTGAGGTCAAAATCCACTGTTTTCCCTTCTATTTTGGGGTTAGAAGATTTCAACACATGTTTTTCCCTCTTTTAGTGTTTTCTGTTTTTCTCGTTTTAAATTTTCTTAGGTAGTTTATAGTTTTGGTTATTAGGGTTTTAAGTAGTTAAGTTTCGTGAGTCTTTGATTCCTCTAGGTTTAGTTATCCTTTCCTCTGTCTCTTTTTTCCCATGCTTTCTCTTTGTTACGATATCGTTTACATTACGAAAATCTTGCACATGGACGGCGTCCACTAGTTTGAACGCTGCTCGTTCACCGTAAAATTTTCATTCCGATGGCGTTTTCCGATCCTTGAACGAACGTTCACCGGTTTGACGCTCGTTGAGTCTATTTTTCAAGCGCAGACGCTCGTTTCATAGGAGTGGGACGCCCGTCCGCCTCTTCCTTTCTTAATCTTTCTCTTTTCTTCTCTTTTCTTTAGGTTTTGATCTTAGATTAAGGTTTTTAATCTTTTAGATATCAGTCTTTAATTTATTAGTTTTTAGGTTTCCTTTCCTTAGATTGTGGTTTTCTCAACTTGATTTTGGGATCGGTTTATGCAAACTCGTAGTCACAAGAGGACCATTACTTTGCTCCTCGACATCGAAGCGTACCATAGTCCGACCTAATAGGCGAAGACCGTTTGACGAAGGAAAAGCCGAAGATCAAGAGTTTGAGCTATCTTTCAAAGGAAATCGAAGAAATTGTAATAATGGCCGCCGAAGATAGACGGACATTGGCGCGACTCACGCCATGCCTGGTGCGAAGAATTATCAACCCGGCTATCATCTTACCGGCCATTACCGCACAAAATTTGAACTCAAACCCGGTCTCATTCGGATGATGCGGCATGCATCAATGTTTCTGGGTTCCCTCTGAAAATCTCTCACACACACGCATACACATTCACGGAGATATGTGGTGCGACACGCATTCAAGGTGTGAGTGAGGATGTAATTAAACTTACACTTTGTTTTCGTTCTCATTGAAGGAGAAGCTAAAGAGTGGTATAGCTCTCTCCTCCGAATCCATTACCACCAGGCTGCATTGGAGAAAGAATTTTTAAGCCAATACTTTCCACCGCCAAGACGACCAGTGTTTAAAGGAAATATACAATTTTATCAAGCGGAAGCAGAATCTTTCTTTGAGGCATGGAAGAGATTTAAGGCTCTTCTTCGTAAATGCCCCACCATGGGTTAGACTTGCAGAGGCAAGTCAATACCCTTTCGGTGGATTGACCGAGCTCACCAAGGGCATGGTCAATAGTTCATCAGGTGGGGCTTTCTTGAGAAAAACGCCTCAAGAGGGGTGGGCATTGTTCGAAGACATTGCCAAATATAATTATGCCCCCTCCTTTCAAGCTGTTCAGGCACCACCACCTCCTCCTAGGATCGAGGAGGTGAAAATGCAGAACGAGATTTCCATGCTGAAGCAGCAGCTGGCTACGCTTACCACGTCTCCAAATCCGAGTTATCAGACTCCTTCATTTTTACAGAACTCTCAAGTTCTGTACTGCGAGAATTGTTCTCAGACTGGCCACATGGTTGGCCAGTGTCAATTCATGCCCCCCAATTCTTATCAAGTCAATGCTGTCCAGAATCATGGACAGTACAACCAAGTCGCATGCCAGGTATGTGACGATATGGGGCATACTGCTCGTTTCTGTCCTATGATTGGACAGAACGCTGAAATCAATGCCTTCAATGGCCAGCCAAATCAAAGGTTTGGTAATCAATTCACGCCAAGGCAACTTTGAAACAGTGGTTTCCACCCAAATCAAAATCTAAATTAATTTCAATCAAAACTCAATTTCAATCGAAACCCTAGTTTTAATCAGAACCCGAACTTGAATTCTTCCAATCCAAATCAAGGGTTAAATCAAAGTTGGCCTAACAATCCAAATCCTGCATTTCAAAGTCGGTCCAGCCAACCTTTCTCTCAAAACATTCGTAACTCTCAAGGTCCATCTCACGTTGATGATCTGGAAGCTAGATTGGACTCCTATCAGAAGGAGCAGAACAATAACTTCCAGAGGGAGCAAAATAATAATATCCAGTTGTTGATGAATTCGATCAAGCACCTTGAGAAGCAAATGGCTGACCAGCAAGCTTCTAGACCATCAGGGCAGATGCCAAACTCCACGGAGAGAAATCCCAAAGGTGGTCATGTAGCTCATACTGAATTGAATCTTGGCCAATGCACTGACTTGGTTCCTTCACTTCCATACGGTGGAGGAGAGGCGGTGCACAATGAACTTAAGTGGTACTCAATCTGAGTGGTCCCCCAACCAGGAAACCAAAGTGATAAAAGCGAGGGAAGTCGAGCACCCATCATCCCCCTTGGTCGCGCAGCGGTACTCGGTGGTGACCCTCGAGAGGTGTAGAAGTTGAAAGACATCGGTGGTGATCCACGATAGGTGAAAGAATTGAGATTCCTCGAGTGGGTGATCCCTTGAGGAATGAAGAATCAATTAAGAATCCTCGGTGGTGATCCACGAGGAGTGATGAATCAAATGATCGTCGGTGGTGATCCACGACTAATAAAAAAGAATGATAAGGCGGTGAGGTGGAAAGGCGTGGAAGACAAAGCGGTTAGTTCGTCCTCGAAGAAAGTATTTTCCGAGGATGATTTGAAAAAGCTTCCATTTCCACGAGAAAGAGCAACATCCCATTGCATGAAGATAAGAAATACGGAAAGGTGCTTAATCTTTGAAAAATACTCAGAGTTAATCTTCCACTATCGAAGTTTTGGTTGAAATGCCTAAGTATACTAAATTCATCAAGGATGTTGTTTCTTGAAGAAGAAGTTAGCGAGAAATGGATCAGGCAATTGGTGAGGATTGTTCAATGATCAATTATCGGACTTACCAATCAAAAGAGGTGACCCGGAAAATTCGTGCTCACATTGCGGATGGGAGGCTTAGTCTTCCAAATTCTTTATGTGACTTGGGTGCATCCATCAGCCTGATGCCATTGTCTGTGTGTGAGCAGCTGGGTTTACAAAGTCTTCTAGAACCCACTTCCATGAACCTTCAGTTCGCCGATAGATCTTCTAAGAAAGCTTCAGGGATTCTGAAAGACATTTTAGTCGGATCGATAGATTTACCTTTCTGTTGATTGGTACGTCTTAGATATGGGAAAAGATGAGAAAGTCCCCACGATTCTTGGGAGACCTTTCCTATCCACGACTAGGGCCCTCATCGATTGTGATGGTGGGCAAGTAACTATTCGAGTTGGTGACCAAGAGGTGAGCTATAGTGTCTCTAAATCCATTCAAGTACCCTCTGGTTCTCCAACCGGCTTTTCTATTGAGGAGTCATTTAATGACTTCAATGACTGTATGGACGAGCAAGTCAAGGCGTGGGAGCGGAATATGAGCGATTGATCGATAATCTGAATAGTCATGGTATGGTTAATCTAGACGATTAGCGGTGATTTTGAGGATGAGCTAAGAGAAGAAGCCTTGGCGATGGGACCACTAAGTAAGCTCGGCGATGTTGAGTTGAAGAGTGGCGATCTTAAATCAAGTCTAGAGGATCCTCCCGTAGATTTGCATGCTGAAGCCGTTTACTAAACATCTTAAGTATGTGTTTTTAAGAGAAGGTGACAAGCTTCCTTTGATCATCTCTCGCCAAGCTATCTCGTATAGAAGAGCTTAAACTGTTAAACGTCTTGCGCAAAAATGAAAAAGCTTTTGGTTGGCAAGTAGGAGATATCAGGGGAATATCTCCTGACATCTGCATGCACAAGATCAAGACGAATGAGGGCGCCAAGTGTGTCAGACAGCCCCAGCGAAGGCTCAACCCTCATATGCAAGAAGTCGTTAAAAAAGAAATCATTAAACTTCTAGATATGGGTATCATATACGCCATTGCTGATAGTGAGTGGGTGTCCCCGACTCAGGTAGTCCCCAAAAAAGGGGGAATTACAATTGAGAAGAATGAGAAGGGAGAGGAAATTGCATTGAGGCTTATTATCGGTTTCTGAGTCTGCGCATCGATTATCGAAAGCTCAATGAGGTAACCATGAAAGATCACTTTCCCCTTCCATTCATTGACCAGATGCTCGAGCGTCTGGCGGGGCACGCATTCTACTGCTTCCTGGATGGATATTCAGGATATTTCCAGATACCCATCGATCCTGTTGACCAAGAGAAGACCACTTTCACTTGCCCTTATGGTACATTCGCCTACAGGCGGATGCCATTTGGTCTATGCAATGCCCTGCTACCTTTCGAGAGGTGTATGATGGCAATCTTTGACGGGCTAGTTGAAAAGTGCATGGAGATTTTTATGGATGATTTTTCGGTCTTTGGTCAATCCTTCGATGATTGCCTCGATAATCTTGATCAGGTGTTGTCTAGGTGTGTGGAAAAGAACTTGGTGCTAAATTGGGAGAAATGCCATTTTATGGTAGATGAAGGAATAGTTCTTGGCCACAAAGTGTCCGCCAAAGGTATAGAAGTAGATAGGGCCAAGGTTGAAGCTATTGAGAAGATGAGTTATCCTAAGAATGTTCGAGAAGTCCGAGGTTTTCGGCCATGTCGGCTTCTATAGGAGGTTCATCTAGGACTTTTCAAAGATCGCCAAGCCCCCTGTCTACCTTACTAAAAGAAGACGTTACTTTTGATTTTGATGATAGGCTGCAAGCACGCGTTTGAGGAGCTCAAAAATCGTCGATCTCGCTCCAATTCTTATTTCACCCCATTGGAACTTGCCCTTTGAGCTTATGTGCGATGCATCCAACTATCTTTGTTGGTGCGATCTTAGAACAACGAATCGAAGGAAAGTTCGGCCTATCTATTACGCCACCACACGTTGAATCTTCGCCAGTTTAGTTAACTATCGACTACCGAAAAGGAATTATTGGCGTAGTGTTTGCTATGGACAAGTTCCGTGAGTTACTTGTTAGGTGATCAAGTGATCGTGTGGATCGATCACGCCGCTTGCTGCGGTATCTCGATGACTAAAAAGGATGCTAAACCGCGCCTCTCTGCGTTGGAATCGACCTACAAGAGTTTGACGTTCAAATCAAAGACAAGAAGAGGCGGTGAGAATGTAGTAGCGGATCATGTGTCTAGGATGTTAAATGAGGAAAAGAATGAACCGGATGATATAGATCTTTACTTTCCTAGAAAACATCATGTTGATCGATGGCCGTTTCTCCGATGTTCCTTGGTACTCCCCATCATTGTGAACTACCTTCATGCCAAATACCTTGATCACGAAATGTCTTATCAAGAGAAGAAGAAGTTCTTCTCGATATGAAATATTTCGTTTGGGATGAACCTTACCTTTTCAAGATTTGCAAAGATGGTTTCTTTGAGGAGGTGTGTTCGAATCGAGCAACGCGATATAATCGAGCAATGCATCGCGGTGGTCGTTGAATTGCGGTGGTCAATGTATCGGGGTTGGTCATTGTATCGCGATGGTCAATACATCGGTTTAAAAAAATAAAAATAAAAACCTGAATAGAGCCTGAAAAAAAAAAAAAAAAAAAAAAAAAAAACTGAACGCCTGAGGAAGGGAAAAAAAAAAAAAAAAAAACCTCTCCCCTTTTTCTTATTAAAATAAAGGTTTATGTTACAGGGAACATGGAACCATAATTTTATTTGCTCTTTGCGATGAGATTGAAGCCATGACCTTCACGCATTGAGTAAGGAAAAAAAAAAAGAAAAAAAGAAACCACAAACAGCGCCTCTCCCCTTTTTTTTTTTTTTTTTTTTTTTTCATTAAGGGTATTTGAGTCTATCTATCTAATTTGTGTCTTTATAAGTCCAACAGATTCCTTTTTGTCCTTATAAGTCCAATAAGTCTGTTTTGTATACTTTTGGGTCTTTGGCCCTATAAAGAATTGATCATAAATATAGGGGGTTCTATTTGGACCCCCCATTTTACTACTTGCACCCTTTTCTTGATTTTTTTTTTTTTTTTTTACTTACACACACCACACACTTACTTCACACACCACCTACGTATTAAACTTTATAACATGTACACTCTAGTCCCTCATCATTAAAAAATCAACACATCAACCCCATCTTTAACTTATCATCTTCATCCATTTCCTTGCTCCACCAACACCACCCATTTCCTCCATCCTCTCTTCCACCATCTCCTACATCACTCCCACCTCCCAACACCCATTACCACCATCATACAAACCAGACCCGCCATCCAACGCCACCGTTAAGCATCAACCCGCCACCCAACACCACCATAGGCATAAACCCGCCGCCCAATACCACCATAAGCTCAATTCCGCCACCAAACCTTCAAATCGCGACCACATACCGCCATTAACAACCGAATCCATATCCAACCTTGTTTTACTACCTTCAAATCATGACCACTTTCTTTATTTACTCTACCATCCAAAAGCTCCTCACTCAAGCACTTTTTCGGCTAGATTAGATGGATCTTTTTGACCGGTGGAATAGGGTAGACGAAGAGGCATTGTCTGATTTGCAGATTGGGGGAAATGAGTAAAGAGTTTGGAGGTTTTGATTTAAGGAGAAAATGTCTCCGGAAAAGCCAGGGTCGCCAGAATGATTGGGGTGTAAATGGGTCACGGAAAAAATTGGGGAGGGGTGTTTCTTTGGGAAAAATGAAGAAGAGTCTTTCAAAACAAATGAAGAAGAGGGAAGTGGGGGGGGGGTTGTTTGTATGGAAAATGGGGGTGTATATGGTCGCCGGAAAATGACGGGGCTTAAAATGGGTCACGGAAAAAATGGGGGAGGGTGTTCTTTGTAAAAATGAAGAAGAGTCTTTCAGGTAAAAAAATGAAGAAGAAGAGGAAGTAGAGTTTGGGGAAATTTGGGTGGTGGAAATGAAAAAAATGATGTTTTGGGTCGTGAAAATGGTGGGAGGTCGCCGGAAATGGGAGTCTTTGTTTGAAAGGGGTTGCCGGAGAAATGGTTTAGGGGAGGTCGTCGGAAAAATGGGAGAAAGGGTTATGCTATATGGAAAATGAAGAAGTGTTAGGATGGTGGTGAGGGTGTTTGAGGGTGGTGGAGAAAATGGTTTGGGGCTGTAAATTGAGGGAGTGGGGGGTGGTGGCGGTCGCCGGAAAAAATGAGAGGTGAATTTTTGAGAGGACTAGTTTGAATTTTTTAAAAGTTGTGGTGAAAATAGTAGAATTTGTGGTGTATGAAGTGTGGAAATAATAGAAATATTAACCGCGATACCAAAAGTAAAATTTTGTAATAAAAGTATTAAGTGGGTGCGAATAGTAAATATGGGTGTGTAAATAGAACTCCTAAATATAATGAGCAGTGGGTCATTCCCCTGAAAGTAAATAGTGTAGCGTTGATATCGCTACAAAATAGACTTAACAATTGATATGACACTTTTTGGTGTTATAGATAATGATGGGACATTTATTAGCCATATATCATTATCAACAGTTTAAAATATGTTATGTCATTCGTTGTAATAATTCTACTATAAAAATATTATTTCCAAATTAAATAAGGAAATAATTTTGCCACCATAATTGAGTCACGACTTGTGACAAAACATATTTTAACGTATATATTTGATGATGGTATGCGTCACCATAATCATTAATGGAAAAATATGTAATGAGACGTATTGTGACTCAATGCGTCATGTCTAACACAACTCTTCAAGAAATTTTGGTAGATGGTATTGTCACAAACAACTGGGTAGCCACATTTATCGGCAGACCCTCTAACTGTTGTTTGTCTTGCACGTCAACTAGACGCATCTTTAGCATCACAAGTATGTCTATATCTTGCATAGCTTAGGTCAAATCCTTTTTTGATAAATTTATTATTCAATAGTGATTAATTGGGTTATACCAGGTGGATGAGTGAGACGCGTTCTTACACACAATCTCTCACAAAATAGGAGTGTTTAGGGTGAAATTTTTGGGTAGAAGACGCGTCTCACGTGAAGTGCGTGTGATGATGGCGCGATCGAACCACGCGATTTAAATCATAATGAAATCGTGTGGGACAGATTGTGCTTGGCGTGTGTGCATTCTCACGTAGACGCACTCACGCAAAAAACTTCCGTGTTTAGGGGTGATTTAGACACATCTCACTCTTTCACTTGACATAACTCTCCGACAAAGCAGTACTGGCATTTTTGGAGTTTAAGGCAGTATCGAATTTGACATTTTAATTGAAGTTGGTTTTTTTTTTTAAAACATACTTATCGCGTTTTTAACATCCGTAAATACAAAATTCAATTTATTTATAGCCTCAAAACATGCCTACAAAGTAGTATTTTTAATTTCTTTATTTTTCCGAACAAAAAATTAATAGAACTTGTTTGTATGTCTTTTTTTTTTTTGGCCAAGTAAATTTTTTTATTGGCAACTTTATCGATTGGAATAAAAAAAAATTTGGCTTTTATAAAAAAAAAAAACATATTATATTAGGTTGGATCGGATTGAATCTACACGGAATTTTTTTTCTTTTAGCGAAACATGTACCGTCGGACCTCCCGGCACCGTTGGGCTTAATACGGCCGTCTCTCCGATCTCACATGAGGGCCGGCCCTGCTCTCCGATCACTGATGTATAATAACTCTTCTCTCCCTTTTGGCAATAGCAACGGTGTCATACACCACATGGACATTGGTGGGGTAGTTCATTGATTCCTATTTTCAATCTCATTTAAAGATGATGAGAAGAAAGAAGACATTCGAAGAGAAAATAAAGGTTGAGCCCCAATTACCTAGGCTCATACTTTGCCACCTTTAGAACTTCGTGAATGATATAAATCGAGGATTATGTCTCAGTTATCCAGTTTGTAAAGACTGTATATGATATTGTTTTTGCTAAGAAAAGTGAATATAGGGTATCAAATTCTCACACTCCAGCTCTAAGGTACGGCTGGCATTATAGCACCCCTGCTATTTTACCAACGAGTTATGTTCATGGGAGCAAAATGAGACATTTGTAGTTGGAAACATAGGAGTGAAAAGTAAAGCCTTCAAAATCCTCCTATTTATGGAAAAAAGGAAGCTTTTCGATTTTCCTTTTTTGCAACTCCTCAAGACATTCGAAATTCAAGTGACTTAATAACATAAGCAGTATTTGCAAACTATTTTATAAGGCAATTAACATGGGCTTAAACTTCTTGTTTTACACGCGGCATATTTATAACACCTCAAGGTTTTCGAGAATTGTGAGTTTCTCGATAAGCCCCTTTACATCAAGGTCAGGGCCACTAGACAACCAATCATCACTGCAAAAAAAATTGTTAACGCCTCAGACAGCTTGGCGAGTACATTGCCATATCAATCGAGCACCAAGCATGCTTCCTGCTTGGAGTAGAAGGCTTTTTACCAATATACCCGCCACTACACATTATTGATCGATATGTCCCAGCCACTCTACAGTTAGAGTCTCAACGAACACTGTTAAACTTCCCCTAAAATCACACTCATGATCACCTTCATGTCTATATTACGCCATTGTTGACAGAAATTGTTCGTAGCATATCACATCAGGTACACAACTAATAATTTGCTATAATTTTCAATATACACAATATTATTTTCTTACTGATTTGAGCGTCAGATGAGCTTCCTAATGAATAATTTATGAACATTCCAACATTTGTTTATTAGACGCATATTTAACATCACAACTCTAATAAATCATATAATGCTCGGATCAGATCTCCTTTGGCAATATCCAACATCCTCGAGAAGACATTACCTTCTTTCTAAAGCGGGTTAAACCCTAACCGTGAGGGTCCTCGCCCCGATCCCACATGAATGCGAGGAAAGGTTAATCTGGTAACACTAGAGCTTAGAGCCAGGGGCTGCCTTGAACCATTGCTTGCTTGAAGTTTTATCATTTGAAATCAACCCTTTTTTATGGGAATCGAACCTCGACCTCCCGAGCTTGTAGAGGTGTGAACAAAATCTCTAGGTGTGTAGCTTTACAGTATCAATGGCTGCATGCCTGCACCATCCACCGTCCAAAGATTTTTCAAGTTCATTAGTTTGACAAAAGATTACAACATGTGTTCTTGACTAGCTTGTTTGTGTTTACACTTTGTGTATTTGGCTATAAATAGTCTTGTTCATCATTGTAATTGTATCAACCAAGTGAGAAGTTTATGAACAAAGCTTGCTAATACAAAGTGTGTCTTTGTGTGTGTTGAATCTATTGAAATATTGTGTTGTGTTTCTACAATTGGCAGGGGCAGACCTAAGTATGGGGTGGGGTGGTCTCAAGACCACCCCAAATTTTGAAGAAAAAAAAAAAAAAAAAATTAACTAAAGTTTTCTATATACTAATGTACTGTGTTTGTCTTATTATAAATAAAATATATTTATGCTCTAGTGGTTGGTCTGTGAGCTATTTTTCTTGGCCTTATGAATATGTACTGGTTCGAGTCTCATTAGTAGTATTTCTTTTCTTCTATCCTCTCTTATACAATACTTTGCTATACTAATTTATTTCTAACCTTATACAAGCCATTTTCTTTTCCTCCACTTTATACCATATAAATTCGGTTGCTATACTAATTTAATTCTAACCTTATACAAGCTATTTTTTTTCTCTCCACTTTATACCATATGTCAGTTCTAACGCATTGCTGCAATGGGGATTTGGTCGTAAAAATTAAATATCTTAAAAAAAACTCCATTTTTTTTCTGTTCACCTTTATACCAACAATTTCTTTTCACATAATATCATCTAAATCTAATCATAAAACAAACACCCCAAAAATTATCCTTTTATGTATTTAAATGCGTGAAATTTAATCATAAAAAATAAACATCCTAAACACAAACTTTTGGATTCTCTTATCACGTATTTAAAAGAGTAAGACTTTCTACGTGCTCGTGTTTAGATTTATATTATCTTATTATCTTTAGATAAATTCATCGGATTTTCTTAGGTATGATATATTTATTTGAAAAATGAAAACTAAGACCACCCCATAATTATTTTACGGTTCGCATGGCGACAATTGATACCGGAGATAGGTTGAGCCATTAACTCCGACCGATTAATCGTTTTCGGTGATGTCCCTTTATAAAAATCGCAGGCGAAACATTGCAGCTTGCATTCAAGCTCGCTTCATTTTCTCCGGCTGCTTGTTCAAACTTGGCAGTCCTTTTAATCCATTCCATTTTTGCCTTTCACGGTCTTCATTTTTTTTTTTTCTGTTCCTCAAAGTATTCCAGAAAAAAAAAAAACCGAGCTTGAAATCTACCCAGGCATTGAACTCCTTCTTGAATCATTTCCTCCATTGCAGCTTTGAGTTGATTAAAGATCTCTTCTTTTCTTGTGAGGCGTAAGAAGCGTAGTCACTTTCCTTACTTCTTGTAAGTCATACAACTAACTTTCTTTGAGATTGAAGTTGGCTCTGCTTATCTGAGTGAATAAAAGCCACTTGATTGAAGTTAAAGGAAGTATCTTGTCATATATTAATTATTTGACACCCACTTCAATTATTCTTATTTTGTTTTATGGAGGGAGAAAGAATTATACAATCTTGTCCCGTTTTATCTTTTTTGGTAAAATAATTTTGATCCATAGAAGCGAAAAATGAGAGATTTTTGGAGGTCATTGGTATATGGGATGTCGTTGAAAGCGGTTCCGACATTCCGATGCCACGGCAAATTTAAATGAGGCTGAGATAAAAGCGTTGGAGAAGAATCATAGAAATGATCGTTTGGCTCGTCATTATCTCAATAATGCGGTCGAGTTAAGCGTTTATAAAAATTTATGAGCGCCAAGTCAAACAAAAGAGACATGGAGGATCCTCGTAAACGCCAACCGAGGTAATATTGAAGTTAAAAAGGTTTGTTTACGGGAATTGCGTGAGGCGATTCGAGTTGGCTCGAGATGAGAACAACTAAGTCGGTTGGTGATTTTATTGCAAAAGTCACGAGACATCGCCCGACAAAATGGCGCAAATGGCGAGAGTCAGCGGAGGCACAAGTAGTCTGCGAAAACCTCACATCGATAAATTGAAATTTCATACGAAGAAAGCGGTCATTGAAGCGACGAGAAATCTTGATGAAATTACAATAGATCGATTGGAAGGTGAGTTATTATCCTATGAAATTTCTCTTGATAAAAATATATTACTATTGTTGAGGAAGCATTGCAGGCACAACTAAAAGTGTCAAATCAAAGGCAAAATCATCGAATCAAGTTGAATTCGATCAACGTGGGTCGAATTTTCATGGTAGAGGCCGTGGTCGATGGCGAGGCGAGGCGAGGTAATTTCAATTACCAAAGAAATAATAAGGGTTCTGGTCATAATGAACAAAGTAATGATTTTTCAAAAAAAGATAAATCGAAAATTCAATGTTATAATTGCAAGAAGTATGGACATTATCAAAATCATCGTCGATACAAGAATAATCAAGAAAATCATGCTAAGGTTGCAGAAAATAATGATAATAGTCTGGAAACTTCATTATTGGCAGATTTTGGAGCTAATGAGAACAAGAAAAATGATTGAATTCTGGATTTAGGTTGTAGAAATCACTTGTGTGGGAACAATGAATTGTTCTCTAATTTGGATATTTCTATACAGTCAACTGTTAAATTTGGATATAATACTGTGGTACCAGTTCTTGGAAAAAGGGAAAATCGCTTACACTTTAAAAGATGGTTCTTCTAATGCTATTTCTGATGTATTCTATGTGCCTAGTTTACGTCATAATTTGTTGAGCATTGGACAGTTGTCACAGAAAGGCTATAACATAGTCTTCAAACAAGGAACCTGCTGATGAGCTTAATTTACCCCTTCAAAAATACAATTTATAAAGGACTCGTAACCGTGGGTAAACCAACTCTCTAACCAGCAGAGTACCGGGTCGATTGTTAGAATAGCTACGAAGAGCGAGAGGTCGATCCCAAGAGAAATGTGGTTGTGAGTACCAAAGTGAGCGTGTTTCTTAGTCTAGGCGATCAAAGTTGTTGGTTTGTTTATACTAAAGATAGAAAAGAAAAAAAATTAAACTACTTGGTTTTAAAAGACATAGCGAACCATGATCAAAATAGTTAATTTCAACCCCACGGATAGACAAAGCGGAAGTGTGCATTATAACAAATGAACTCTCACATTCAATCTCACGGGTGCGTGCTCCTAGTTACGATGCTAAAATCGAACAACTCTCCTTCAACATCCTATGTGAGGTTATCTAATTCTCCTTTAGAAAACCGATTAATCTAACATGATTAAGTCTTTGTGAGGCGCTCCGTTTTCACAGAAAAACCTCGTTAAGAAACAAGTCCGAAATTACTCGGTCGGCGTTACTACCCACGATACTCACCAATGTACTACACGAACATCTTAACGAGAATGTGTCAAAGCGATAAACCGAAGCTTTACCTAATCCATGAGTACGCCCGAAAGACTCCGTGAAACAACTTGTCATTGTTGGCTCAAGAACCACCCGGCACTTCATAGTTCAACCCGGGGTCTAACACTAAATTACACTAATCTAAACTACCACATTCAAGTTATTACGTTGATAATAATACATCGATGGCGGGCCTGAATTCACGACCTAAAACCGGTATGTTTTACCTCCGATCTTAGAACCCTTTTCCCACACCACTCTCTTTGAAAAACTCTCAAGAGTGATGTGTGTGATTTTATCTAGGTTGTCAATCTAGCCCAAATCCGTTATAACAAGTTCTAAGGCGTGCAATATGTGAGATATAACAATAAAAAAACACTACACACTCCCTATTTCATTTTCCAAGGGTTGATTTCATCAAATTTTACATGATTCGACTATAATAAGTTTAGCTACTCATATATATATGTAGATATATAGATATTACAAGTAATCGAGACTCTGTCAAAATGTCATGGATTTATGGCGGAAAGTTTTACATAATAATATACATCAATGCTGAATTCTATTAAAACCAAATTAAAACCTTAATCCAATCATTTGCCAGATTCTCGATACTTATATATATATATATATATATATATATATATATATATATATATATATATATATATATATATATATATATATATATATATAACAAAATGAAAGGAAACAAGAAGAAAAAAAAAGCGAAGAACGGAAAGCGATATTATAACGATAACTATTAGAAGAATTACAACTACAAATATATATATCTATAGATATATATAGGCCCCAAAACATGAAAAATAGAAGGAGAAGATGAAGAGGAAGGGAGAAGAAAGGGGCAAAGTTTCTGATGAAATGAAGGCCTATTTATAGATAAAACTGGACATGCCGGATCGATCCGGGAAAGGGCCGGATCGATCCGGGAACAATAAAAAATATTATCCCAGGCTTATCCTCTGCAAAACCATGTGCAAAATCATCATTATGTCGATTTTCGATTCGCGGATCGATCCGGGAAAGGGCGGATCGATCCGGGGTAAAAAACATCAGTTTTGAGCTGAAACTTGAAAAATTCATATCTTGAGTTGTAGACCTCCGATTGACGTGATTCAAAATGTGTTGGAAATCTATTTCAAAGATCTACAACTTTCATGAAGGACTCTTCTTCAGAAAATGCCTTTTTGATGGGCCATTTGTTCGTCGAAGATATTTTCGATTTCCACCAAATCGAATCAATTAGCCACTTGACCACTTGACTTAGCGACACTCTCGTATAGCCTGCATAAGATATGATTATACTTCAAAATGTCGTTACTCGGGATCTTGGTCAACCTATAATTGTACAATAAAGTACAAAATACCAAGCGTAAATCCGACACGACACTCCGGTTACTAAACCGGTACAAAAACTAGTAAAAACTTATAAAAACACGATATCTTATAAAATAGTCACGACTTATATATTTTTATGAAACTTAGGAATTAATGACTTTAATTGATATAAAAGTGCTCGAAATGATATCAAAAATGGGGTCAAAAGTTATAAAAATAACAGTGAATTTTTCCGTCATCACAACCCCCCACTTAGCTTTTGGTCGTCCTCGAACAAAATAAGCGGTAAAATAAAATGAATGAGGAAAAAATTCATGAAGATAAGATATTAATGACAATCAGATGATGCAACCATTCGAATCATAACTACCGTTAACCTTAATATAAATGTATAATGAGTGAGTGTGTGACAAGCCTTTTCAATTTCCACTAACCTCTCTTGAATAATTCAAGCAAGCGCACAAATATCCATTGAGGCAGTCTAATGATTTTCCTAGGTATGGCGATATGATTCCACACAACGTCCTCCTATGTACTTATTAGGATAATCACAAAGCATATCATTCGGTTTATCTTTGAGGATAGTCGAGGAAGATAACTAGGTTTTTTTTTTTTTTTTTTTTTTTTTCATAGGACACTAACATATACGAACTCATTGCCAAAAATCGACTATCTTTCAAAGCGTCATGAGGTGAGATCGAATACATCAATACCTATCTAACTTTTCACTTAATTTCACATGTGTAGCATATGCCCTCATTCAGCAATAGGATGTTTCGTGATAACACCCTATTTGGACTACTATCATCAGCGATCGGGAGCTTTTAAACCTCGTAGTGATATAGGGCGTTTCGTGATACGCATACTACTACACTCAAATCATTGGTAGCTACATCCGGCATATAAATAGCTCACTTATTTTGACATTCTTTCTATCACATTCAAACCTTGAGATATTCACGGTACATGTTCGAAATTAGGTACTAAGCTCACTGCTATTTCTAGGATAAACCACTAGAATCTTGAATGGGTATAGTTTAAAATTTTTAGCTTCAATATCAAAGGCTTATGTGAAGGAATTCATGTTACACAAATAAATTTAGGCTAAAATGCACTTACGGTTCACATTGGTTATACATATCCAAATTGATCATTACATATTTAAATCCATGAAATATATACCTTATCTGATTATTTTAATCAACTAAATAATGCTCGAAAAGAATCAAAAACTAAGGGTTTAAACACACTTGTCATTTCTATACCAACCATACTCTACCCCCCACTTACGATTTTGCATTATTCCCGGAGATAGAGAGAAAGACTTATTGATAATCTGGCGAGAAAGGTGCTATCGAATCCATGTAATGACCATGAGAAAGCCGTCCCCTAATCACTGTACCAAAACAACCAAAACAAAGCAAACACGGGACATGGTCCTCGTAACAAAATATGCAAAAGGGATATGGGAATAATAAAATAATGGCCCTGTTACGTCAGAAAATTCGATAGGCAATATATATATAGCTTTAGATGGAAAAATAACCCACACGGGTAAAGCAGAACATCTAAGCATATCGTATTACATGAGCATATATCATAGTCAAGTCGGCTATTCTAGATTCATTTTTATACACACAGTTTTATTAATGTGGGAATACTCACCTTATACTACAGCGACGAGAGAAATTTGAAAGCAGACTAGATCATAAAATGAAATGTGTGAAAGAGTATTGAGTCTTTTATACCCGGATCCTCGATGGTTCAATAACCTAAGTCAAGAAATGATGCATTTGAATTTTATCTTTTTTTCTCCATTGGGATTTTCGGATAACCACCTAATCGTTTCTGTTAATGAAATTCAAACATTCATCACGAGACTTGATTGTGCTTTGTGTTCATCTTTCATCTGATTCTACATTTCATTAAGACTAGGCTTATCAAATTATCATTATTATTATTATCGGATTTGCCTCCCGGTGGCGCTTTTGTTTAACGTCGTTTGCTCGATAGGGTGACTCTATCTGAGACTCAATCAACCAAAATCCGAACTCAAGAAGATCAATAGCTTAAGAAAAATTAACAATCGAGAACCAAAGAAATTGAATTGTCTAAGCGTACCTCTTTTAATTCTCGATGTCACCTCCTCCCGGCCGAGAGAATCTTACATTATCGGACTGTCGAACCATCTTCTTTACTATTCCATAAAGTTCATCCATCGGGAGTACACAAAGCTGGGACATGAAAATTCATCCTCACAGAGTGGGCGAATGTAGTAATCGGTATCGTTATATTAAACACTACCAACTCTCGGTGGCTTTACTAAAGATGGCCAATCAATTTCTGCTCCTCCAACTCTGAAATCTCATTATAGCAAAGCTGAATCCTCAACCTTATTCTCAACTGAACTTCTTCAATGAGCACCTCATCATCCTTAACCAACTCTTTTGCACATACTGTTTTGCTGCTCGAACTCCATTATTTCAATCAATTGCACCACCCTCTCTTGAAGATTTCTTATGGCGAGTCGGTACTTATCTTGAACTCTTGCATGTCCGCGATCGTTCTTGCAAGATGCGGTCCAATCGCTCTAGTTGCTCCATTTGGTGTCGGTGAAATCTTCTCGTGGCATGGGGAAAGCGATCATCTTGACTTTGATTCATCGGAGGTGAGTAGCGAGTCCTCTTGCCATTCGGACAACGATCGGTGGTGAATGCAGAAGTAAAGCTATCAACGCATTGAGTATGAACACCGTAATCTGATAAGCACTAGGGTTGAAGAACCCTCATAATATTGTGGCTCATGCTTTCGAATAACCATAATTACAGTCTGGTATGCATTAGGGGCGCGATGATCCCATGAACCTTGGTTATTCTCTTTGTTGATCTTGAGGTTGAAACTGGAATTGTTGTTGATAACATTGTTACGGTGGTGAGGTTGGTAGGAGTATTGTTGTTGGTGAGTAGTATTGATTGAAAAATCCATCCATTTAAGCTCAATCTGCAAGATCTCGAGAAAACAACAAGAAAACAATAAAATTTTTCTTTTTTTTTTCGTTTTTTTTTTAATATATATATATATGGTAGCCGAAGGTCCTAAGCCTCAGTTCTAGTTGGACTTACAAGATATCAACCTAATATAACAACCCCGTAAAGAGATTGGATTGAGTACCAAAGTCGTATTCAAACCGAGCTCAGGACAATATCACTCCAGCATCCCAAGACTCTTATCGAAAGTAAAATAAAAATAAAAACCTAGGCCCAAGCCTTGGTTCACTTACAAGATATCACAACAATATCACACATTTCCCGGCACATGGCGCCAATTTTGATGAGCTTAATTTACCCTTCAAAAATACAATTTATAAAGGACTCGTAACCGTGGGTAAACCAACTCTCTAACGTAGTGCCGGGTCGATTGTTAGAATAGCTACGAGAGTGCGAGGTCGATCCAAGAGAAATGTGGTTGTAGTACCAAAGTGAGCGTGTTTCTTAGTCTAAGCGATCAAAGATGTTGGTTTGTTTATACTAAAGATAGAAAAGAAAAAAATTAAACTACTTGGTTTTAAAAGACATAGCGAACCATGATCAAAATAGTTAATTTCAACCCCACGGATAGACAAAGCGGAAGTGTGCATTATAACAAATGAACTCTCACATTCAATCTCACGGGTGCGTGCTCTGGATTACGATGCTAAAATCGAACAACTCTCCTTCAACATCCTATGTGAGGTTATCTAATTCTCCTTTTAGAAAACCGATTAATCTAACATGATTAAGTCTTTGTGAGGCGCTCCGTTTTCACAGAAAAACCTCGTTAAGAAACAAGTCCGAAATTACTCGGTCGGCGTTACTAACCACGATACTCACCAATGTACTACACGAACATCTTGCGAGAATGTGTCAAAGCGATGAAACGAAGCTTTACCTAATCCATGAGTGCCCGAAAGACTCCGTGAAACAACTTGTCATTGTTGGCTCAAGAACCACCCGGCACTTCATAGTTCAACCCGGGTCTAACACTAAATTACACTAATCTAAACTACCACATTCAAGTTATTACGTTGATAATAATACATCGATGTGCGCGGGCTGAATTCACGACCTAAAACCGGTATGTTTTACCTCCGATCTTAGAACCCTTTTTCCCACACCACTCTCTTTGAACAACTCTCAAGAGTGATGTGTGATTTTTGACCTAGGTTGTCAATCTAGCCCAAATCCATTATAACAAGTTCTAAGGCGTGCAATATGTGAGATATAATAATATAAAGCCACTACACACTCCTATTTCATTTTCCAAGGGTTGATTTCATCAAATTTTACATGATTAGACTATAATAAGTTTAGCTACTCATATATATATGTAGATATATAGATATTACAAGTAATCAGACTCTGTCAAAATGTCATGGATTACACGGCGGGAAGTTTTACATAATAATATACATCAATGCGAATTCTATTAAAACCAAATTAAAACCTTAATCAATCATTTTTGCAGATTATCGATACTATATATATATATATATATATATATATATATATATATATATATATCTATATAACAAAATGAAAAAAAAAAAAAAAAAAAGCGAAGAAAGCGATATTATAACGATAACTATTAGAAAAATTACAACTAAAAATATATATATCTATAGATATATATAGGCTAAAACATGAAAAATAGAAGGAGAAGATGAAGAGGAAGGGAGAAGAAAGGGGCAAAGTTTACGATGAAATGAATGCCTATTTATAGATAAAGCAGGCCAGGCGGATCGATCCGGAAAGGGCGGATCGATCCGGAAAGGGCGGATCGATCGGGAAAAGGGCGGATCGATCCGGGAAAAAGGGCGGATCGATCCGGGAACAATAAAAATATTATCCCAGGCTTATCCTCTGCAAAACCATGTGCAAAATCATCATTATGTCGATTTCGATTCGCCGGATCGATCCGGGAAAGGGCGGATCGATCCGGAACTATAAAAAACATCGATTTTGAGTGAAACTTGAAAAATTCATATCTTGAGTTGTAGACCTCCGATTGACGTGATTCAAAATGCGTTGGAAATCTCTTTCAAAGATCTACAACTTTCATGAAGGACTCTTCTTCATAAAATTCCTTTTTGATGGGCCATTTGTTCGTCGAAGATATTTCTCGATTTCCACCAAATCGAATCAATTAGCCACTTGACCACTTGACTTAGCGACACTCTCGTATAGCCTCCATAAGATACGATTATACTTCAAAATGTTGTTACTCGGGGTCTTGGTCAACCTATAATTCTACAATAAAGCACAAAATACCAAGCGTAAATCCGACACGACACTCCGGTTACTAAACCGGTACAAAAACTAGTAAAAACTTATAAAAACACGATATCTTATAAAATAGTCACGACTTATATATTTTTATGAAACTTAGGAATTAATGACTTTAATTGATATAAAAGTGCTCGAAATGATATCAGAAATGGGGTCAAAAGTTATAAAAATAACAGTGAATTTTTCCGTCATCACCTGCACAGTAAGTGATCCAAAGAAATGACTCATTGCAAAGGTAAACATGAGTAATAACCCTTTGTTTCCGCTGAAAATTAATTGTGGCAGTTTACCTTGTTTTAGTTCTGTGAGTTTTGATGATACATGGTGTTGGTCCCTTGAAAAGCCTTTGGTTAAGTTTATAGGGGGGGGGGGTGAATAAACTTAACACTTAAAACTTTTGGAGTTAACAAACTCAGCAACTTCAACGACTGCGATACTTGATGGTCTCTTTGATACTCGATAGTTCTTATTTGTTGAGTTTTCTTGAATTTGTCTTGGTGGAAATATATCAAAAATTAAGCCTTATTACTTGTTGTTAAATATGATACCAAGTATTAGATACTCAGTAGTGTATGTGTGTGATTCAGTTGCTATATTCGGTAGATTGATGTGCTAGATAAACTAAATCGATTATAAATGCGAGAAAGTAAGTAGGCGATTTTATAGTGGTTCAGTGGTGTAATCTGTCGAGTCCACTCTTCTCTGTGATGTTGGAGGTAATTCACTAGAGATTCTTGAGGTATTTATTACAAAAATCCCTAAGATGCTTGTCCTTCACCAATAACTATGGCTTCACAAGCCTGAACACTTGGAGGCGGTAGGATTCTTTGCTCCAAAGTCTTCACCAGTCCTTGAAGGGTAGGATTGCCTCTTCACCGGCTCCATCACAAACAACGATCCTTGACACAAGCTTGTGCTTCACTTGTCTCGGTAGATTCCTTGTAAAGAAAGTTTGAATCAAGTAAGTGATTTGACTTTCGACAACTTGATCGAGGATGATATGATCGCGACTTGATGTCTTCAAGTGTGTAAACTTGATGTAGCTTGAATCTGATTACACTTGAAGAATTATCTTTGGATCGGTAGCCTTATGCTCGATAGGGTCGGCGAGGGTGTTTGATCGATTTAATTACGATTGCTCAAGATGGATCCTTATTTTCTTCAAAAATCATCACTTGTATCACGAGTTAGGAGTCCTCTATTTATAGGTAGAAATCCTTGTGACTTATGTTTGACATTCAAACATAGCCGTTTTGGATTTGTCTCCATCTTGACTTGCTTTTTTATTGTTCTAGGGTGACATTGTCGGACTCCTTTTGTGATTCTGATCTTTCCACCCTTTGACTTGTATCCATTGGATAAAGGTGCGAATCTTTCAACGTCCCTTTAATCTTAACCATTGATTTGTTTGATAAATCAGTGGTTGTTAGTTGTCCCTTTCTTTGTAATATTCCAATATAGCCTTTGATTAAATCGAAATATGTGTCCAACAGGTTCCTGAGAACATAAGTCTACTGATATACACATCAGTAAGCTGATCCTTATTTTGTAGTGTTTAAAACCACTTCAGCTAACTGTCTTTTATCTAACTTTTATTTATGAAGTTACATTACACCTTTTTGCACATAACTAAGTTTAGGTCATCACAGACTTCCCTAAATTCTGATTCCATATCCTTGACTTTAAATACTAAGTTTGATCCCTTAGCCTTCAATAATTGAGTTTGAGCCTCTCATTCTCCGGTCTTGGCGGGTTCTGATTAGTCTCTTGACTCGGCTACCCTCTTGATCTAGACTAGTCTCTTTGATGTAAGTCTCATTGACCTTTTCTACGATCTTGTTTGATCAAACCTATACAAGATCAAACTCTAATAAACCTATACATTTGATCTAGACATCTTTTTGCCTTTGCTCTATAATAGCTAGTCTGACACTCATCACTAAAACTTAAAAATAAGTCCAACAATTTCCCCCTTTTTGGTGATGTTGCCAATACCCCCCTTACAGCAAAGCAAAAAGATTGAAAACAAAAACAGAACAAACTTAGTCAATTCTCATTATAATCAGTTGTTCAAAAGTGTTACAAGCTAGATTCAGCAAAAAGTAAAGCAATTGTAAGCATGCTGATCTATTGTCTTCTTTCTCTTTCTTCCCTTGCTTTCTCCACTTGCTCTTGATAGGCTCTTATCTCTCTAATCATTTCTCTCATCCATTCATTTTCAATAAGAGAGAAATCAATGTGAGGATTCACTTCTTTCCACCATTTCCATGCTTAAGGCAGAGTGGGTTTGATCTGATGTACTCTGAAGCCTAAACGCATGTATACTTCCTTCAATTCATTAAGTGACTCTTTTGCATTGGTGGTAGGTAAACTCCTTCCACCTCTACCACCTCTTCCACCTCTGTGTGCAGCCCTCATGGCTTTAACTCTTGCTACCCAAAACTTAAGTCCAAAAAGCAATTGAGTCCCTCATTGAAACCTTTATCATGGTATGGTCTTCTTTATCAGTAAGTGGAAGTCTGCCAGGTGCAGGCTCCCTAAAAGCATTGGTGTCATCTTCCCATATTTTCTTTGCAAAAATTCTGGCAGCCTCTTTTGCTACTGCTGTTTGGCTCTCTTCTCCCTTATTGACATCATCAACAAAATGGGACAGCAGGCCATGAACACTTTCCTGTGCGGTGAATAGAGTACTCAGTTGTCCTTCCATGATTTCAGTTCTTGTGTCAACTGCAGTAATCCTTTGTTGCATTATGCATTTTCGGTAGATTGATCCTCTCAGTAAGTTTAGGATCCAATCCAGTAGGTTGAAGTGTTCAGCAGGCCTCAGGCACAGCAAGGCTTGGGTGTCTCGGCAAGCTTATCAAGTTTTGGTGGATGGCTTCAAGTTGATCTTTTGAAACTTTTCCTTCATTGTGTTTCCTTATGCGATCCCCTTTACATCAGAGCAAGGTCGGCAAGAGCATCTTGTGTGGTAGTAATATTGGAAGCAATAGTTTGATGGTTCTTCCTCTATTCTCCAATAAATTCATCAAGTCTTCAAATCTTTGCTCTTGCACTGTCAAGTTGAGTTCTTAACCTTGTAATGTCATTTTCAGTGAGTCCTCAACTCATCCAAAATCTCTGCTTTGGTACTCCACCGGCCATTCCTCAAACCATATGTCCAGCTGACTTCATGGTGAGGCTCTTCAACATTGTATTGTGCCCCTCATGTCTGCGACAACCATGGCAAGGCTCATATCCCTTCCAGCGAGGTTAGGTCCTTGGAATTCCTCGAGAATAGGATCAAAGCGGAGTTCTTCAAAAATTGGTACAAATGCTGTTGAGGTTCATCATCAATAGGTTCTTCCTCGAGCACTTGAAACTCCTAATCACTTTGTAGTCATAGTCCACGGTGCTCATCCTCATCAATAGCAATGATCTCTTGACCATCTTTACCTACTGGTGGTGCTCTTGTCTCGAGTAGGCTCCTTCTCTGACTGTTCAACAACAACGGCGGGGTTTCCTCCAAACCCATAGATAGTTCCAACCTATGTCAGTCTTTGTTTGAGACTCGACAACTTTGTACCTCTGTTCCAACCTTTGTTGAGTCTTTGTTTGAACCTCAGCAACCTGAACCTCCTCAACTAACAATGGTGATCCTTCAAATCCCATCACCATGTCCAACCTCTGTGCTATCACTTGTTGCTCCTCAGTGATGAGCACTCTCTGTACAAGGATTGCAGGGAATTCAGCCCTATTTTCTTCTTGAAACCCTTCAGCATTGGCAATCATTCTTAGAGTGTTGGCAGTCCTTAATAGTGTGTCCTCAGTGTCAATCCAGTCTTGATATTGAATTGAATCCTCAGAGTTGACATCAGGTTCACTATGATCAGTAACCATCTCATCATCCAAATCTACAGTCTGCTGATCATCTGTATGCTCAGCAGGTTCTTCAACAAATAAAGTGTCTATCTCACAAACCATCATGTTTGCACCAATATGTATTCCCTCATTGATTTGTGCCTCCAGATCATCCATGGTGAGATCCTCCAGATCCTCATCCGTTTGTCCAGTCAGCTGGCCCTCAGCAAACCTACCAGTATCAGTGGACTGTTGCATGCTTTGTTCATTTAATAAAGCAATCCCACTGCCTCCTCCTGGACCAGAGGGGAAATCATCACCAGAATCAGATGATGAATCATCACTGTCTGATTAATCTCTGGGATCTCTGAACTTGATACCCTCTTCCTTCTTTTGTTGATCAAAAAGATCCATCAATCTTGATTCCAACATAGAGGTATCAACTAAATCCAACAAATTTTTCACTCCCAACTTCTCAAAAGCCTATTCTTCAAAATCTGTCATTGGTTCTACAACTGTCTTTTATCTCTTATAGAACCCAAATTTCCATTGAAAGTAGTTTGCAACCAGTAGAAGTTTAGGATCAACATATCCTTCCTTTTTCTTCTTCTCCTTCCTTTCAAAGGGCATGGTTGGCTTTCTGGGTGCAGTTTGAGTAGCTTGCTGACCTCCAAAGGTCTCAACGAGCAAGTTAAAAGTCTCTTCAACAGATGCTTCTAGGTCAGTAGGTTGCTCAGATTGTACATTAGTGCCTACTACCTCCATCTGTTCAACACTGGGTTCCCCCTGACTTATATGCTCATCAGCAGGGTTAGCAGGAGACTGCTCTTCCCCCTGAACTATTGCAGAATTTGCAGGGTCTTGTACTGTTCGGAGGATTTTGCATCACTAAACAAAAACAATTTATAAAACCCTAACCTATATGCAAACTAACTCCTAACCGACCGAATATCGGGTAATTGCTAGTAAAGCGTAATGAGTAAGGGGTCGATCCACAGGGAATTGGGCTGTTGAATCTAATTTTATTAATTCCTCTAAATTATCACTCAAGAAAACAAATAAAGGAAATACAAACATAGAACAAATAAGATAAATCTAAGCTAAGAACAATAAAAGCGACCTAAGCTAAAGATACATGGGATCAAGCAGAATACAAACTAAGTGATCTCAATCCAAGTTCATCTCATGATTTTAATTCAAATTGTGGTTTCACCTTTACACGAGATACAAATTCCTAATCTCTTAGTGAATCCGTTTCTCAAGCTATGAATTCTAATTCCTTAGTGAATTCAATTATCAATCTCTCCTCTTCCGAATGTTGAGACCAATATTCCATACAAAGCGAAGGTGTAGATTCAAGTTAACTCTCGTATTTTAGAATCTAACAACCTAGATAATTAACGATTAACTTGTCACGAATTAACGATTAAAGATCTATCTTTCTATGGTGATCTAGCCTAACAAAGATTCTCATTGGCGTTAGACAGCGATTAGTAAACAATCTCTCGATATAGTTCACACAATAGCATCATAATCATAGAAGGATACAAAATAAATTAAAGATCATAAAAATAAACTAGAGATTGAATAAATTAAAAGAGATTAAACTCACATAGTTCATACAAGGGTTGATCTTCAAGCATCAACGATGAAAAAAAAAAAGCGAGAAAAAACATCCTAATCTAACCGGATCACCCGAGCACAAGGCTCGGGTGATAATTATGCAAAACCCCTCGGAAGTGCGTTTGCCTCTTTTTTTAGGTGAATGGTAGTGTGTGTGTTTTTGTGGTGATGGATGTGTGTGTATATAATGGGAGGTGTATAAGGGAGGTAGCATTTGAGGAGGTGAGAAGTTGGTTAGAAGTTTGTTAGGATGTAATGATGAGTTTGTTAGTTTGTTAGGATATGGTGGGTAGGAGATGGTGGGTAGGGGTGATGAGTCATGAAAGAGTTAGTTACAAGCATGTGGAGTTTGTTGGGAGGAATCTTTGCCATCATTGAAGGTAACATGCAGGAAATGAGCCAAATATCTCCCAATTCGTCCAAATTTCAGCTGTTTGGAAGAAAAAATCATAACTTGAGTTGTAGACCTCCGATTGGCGTGATTCAAAATGCGTTCGAAAGCTCATTTCAGTATCTACAACTTTCATCAAGACCTCGTCCCCTGAAAATGCCTCTAATTCGGGTCAAATTTCCATCGAAAACAGGTTACGGTAGAAGTGCGTTGGAAAATATTGATCCGTTGATCTAAATAAACTCGTGGCATCTTCTTCTCTTCCTCAAAAATCCATCTTTTAGGACTCAAAACATGTTGTTACATGGGATATTTTGAAAGCCTTAATCACCAAGTGTGGTGATCAAAATATCAAGGATATTTATTTTGTGATCAAATAAATATCAGGGAATATCTTGGAATATTCGAGGAAAATATCAAGATATTTATTTTTGCAAGCTAAGCACATGGGGTGATCATTCAAGCCTTGGGCGCCCGTCCACTTCCTCTGGGCGCCCGTCCGGTAAGTTCTGAACTCTACGATCGATTTCGCTCCGGTGGGCGCTTGATTCACTTCTTTGGGCCTTGATCCAGTGAAGATCACAAACTTGATTTCTTTCCTTAATCTTCCAATCTTCCATAAATCTCTTTAGCTCTTTCCAACTTGAATTTAGCTCTCTAAAATCATCTTTTCCATCATCAATGAGTATCTACAAGAGGATCAAACATACCAAAGCGTAACATAATTCCAAAATAATATAAATTCATCATTTAAGCACATAATTCGTTCGTTTTGCAATTTAACTCTTAAAAACATCATTTACTCAATATTTCAATATAACGCTTCGATTTCTATGGAAAACATCCATATATGGGAAATTGATAGAAAATATATCGTTAAAAATCATACAATTTGACCACTAAACAATACCCCACACTTAGCTTTTGCTCGTCGAGCAAAACAAAACAATAACATAGCTCGAGATAAATAAACATCTTAGCAAATATAAAACATATTCAATAGTTTAGAGGTTAGCCCAAGTGTGTGTGCATAGCCATAATAAATTTCCACTAAATCCACACTTGAAATTGATTCAAGCAAAACTTGCTAATACCCCCTTACTAGAGACAAATGACACTTACAAGATGTACCCTACAAAGCGTGATATATCTGAAAAATATGATAGAATACATCAGGACCTTTTAGACATACTCAGGAGGATAATCCTACTGACATATCTTTTAGTTTATACTAGGTATAAGATTAACGATAACCAAGTCTTTAATTAATTTTTTTCATTCACTTTTATCGCACATTAGAATGAGCTCTTTCCCGTCATAGTAGAATAGGATGTTTAGGGATAACACCATACCTTACTCAAATCATAGGTTAGCTTCTTACTAGCGTAAGTGAGCTTTTAGTCATCATAGTGGTATAGGACATTTCGTGATAATGCCTACCTCACTCCAATCATCGACTAGCTTTTCGACACACCCATTTATTTATGTGATTACTTACAGATTTACGGCTAGCTTGATGGTAAAAATTATTTTTTCTAATGACCTTTGAGCATAACACCTCAAGTAAACAATTTATTCATTATTTTTTTCAAAGACTTTGAATCACGTTTCACTTATCACATTCAAACCTTGGATATTCACGGTATATCATACTACGGATCTAAACATAAACTATTATAAATCTCACGATATATCGTTAGCACTAAGTACACGACTTATAAGAAAATCAAAAATCACTAATCCAAAAGGGTATAGCTTTATATTTTATAGCTCATCATTCACTATGGCATGTGAAAAATAGTGTTGGGTGAAACAACTAAATTTACTAAATATGCAAAATAACGCCTCAATGATATAAAACTCAAATAAAGTCATGCAATGCTCACTCGGGACAAAACAAAAATTTTTGAAAATTTAGCTCATTTTCGCATAGAATAAAGCAAATGAGTGTAGATACATATCGATCATTCCCTCCCCCACACTTAGATTGCAACTTGTCCTCAAGTTGTCTGAGAAATAAAAATTTAGGGACTTAGGTGATTTGGTATTGATTCGAAGAGTGGTGAAGAGGACAACAATGGTGATGTCATATGGAGTCCTTTTCAAATAGCGACTTCCAAAGTAACTTGACAAAAGCAGCGATGAATGGTACTGCACCACTTGAAAAACACGAAACATCTCGGGGAACAAAGGGTTATACATGTAAAACACATGGAAAAGAAGTCATAGAGATTTTTTTTCAGATTAAGCTCATATAAGGATGGACATATACATGGAACATTACAAAACAGTAGGGCTAAGTGCAACTACATAAAAATATATTACAATGCAATCTACATGATATGCAATAATAAAATAATGATGGCATATGGAAAACCAACAGTAACCATCATGGAAAAAAAACGAGGTAGTATTATGGAAACCGACAGTAACTACACTCTAAAAAGAATAAAAGAGAAAAAAATAAAAAAATAAAAAAATAGAAAAACAAATGCAACTAGATGAAATGCACCTAAGTGATATGCATCTAAATGGTATGCAAAAATAACGGAAAATAAAAGAAAGAAAACTAGCCCATTTATTTGCTTGAAACATGTATGTAATAAGCGTCTACCAAATAATGATAGTTTACGATAAGCAACGATACTATTCATTACATGCGGTGTAAATGGCGCCTTAAGACTCGTCAAGAGGTGATAGCATTATGGAAAACCAACGGTAGCTATACTAAACAAATATAACTCATAAGCCAAAGATGGTAGTAGCGGAAAACCGGCGGTAGTTACCCGTATGAGTTACAAAAATAAAAGAAAGCACATAAGTCTTAAGCGCTCACAAGATTCATCACAGCGATATGTAGCATACGAAAGCCGACATTAGCTACTAAATAACACTAAAACGATTATAGCATACGAGAACCGACATTAGCTATAACATGCATGGATGAATCATTGTATATAAAAATAAATCAATTACTTAACATGGATTAAGTAGATGGAAAGATGTAAACATGCACGCGTTGAACATCTACATAAAAGAAATTAACCCACGAAGCTCGTATGAAAGTATCCAAGTCAAATAAAGCATTAAAAATCAAGTTAAGAGAAATTATGGAACCTGGGCGTCGTCCAACAAAGCGACCTTCGTTTGCCATGAAAAGCAGATCGGACGGGCGTTCGGTGAAAGGCAGGCGCCCCGTCACTGGTTCTTGAAAACGAAACGAGCGAGTTGATACTTTTTTTTGCACGGGGCGGCCATTCAACAATCCAGGCGCTTCGTTCACTGCATGTTAAAAAGTGGGCGGCGTTCACTTGCTTGGGCGCCCGTCCAAGCATCGATTTACAGCAGAAATACGAATGCGGGAAAAACACAGCGAGATCATCAACCCAAACAAATCATACATAACGCTGACCACATCAAATTTTAGCATAGAGCACACAAGGTTAAGATTAGATTACACTTCACGTTTCACAAATCGAGTAAAAAAACTTTTGCACATTCTTAACCTACGGTCATGAAACACGGCAAAAATAAAAACTCTCAATTTGTTTAACGCTACTTTTATTGAAAGAAAATAAATCGTAACAAAATAGAAATTAACTCAACTAAATTCAACAAAACACGATTCCCGGCAGCGGCGCCATTTTGTTCGGAGGATTTTGCATCACTAAACAAAAACAATTTATAAAACCCTAACCTATATGCAAACTAACTCTAACCGACCGAATATCGGGTAATTGCTAGTAAAGCGTAATGAGTAAAGAGTCGATCCACGAGGGGTGGGAATTTGTTGAATCTAATTTTATTAATTCCTCTAAATTATCACTCAAGAAAACAAATAAAGGAAATACAAACATAGAACAAATAAGATAAATCTAAGCTAAGAACAATAAAAGCGACCTAAGCTAAAGATACATGGGATCAAGCAGAATACAAACTAAGTGATCTCAATCCAAGTTCATCTCATGATTTTAATTCAAATTGTGGTTTCACCTTTACACGAGATACAAATTCTAATCTCTTAGTGAATCCGTTTAATTCTCAAGCTATGAATTCTAATTCCTTAGTGAATTCAATTATCGATCTCTCCTCTTCCGAATGTTGAGACCAATATTCCATACAAAAGCGAAGGTGTAGATTCAAGTTAACTCGTATTTTAGAATCTAACAACCTAGATAATTAACCGATTAACTTGTCACGAATTAACGATTAAAGATCCTATCTTTCTATGGTGATCTAGCCTAACAAAGATTCTCATCGGCGTTAGACAACGATTAGTAAACAATCTCTCGATATAGTTCACACAATAGCATCATAATCATAGAAGGATACAAAATAAATTAAAGATCATAAAAATAAACTAGAGATTGAATAAATTAAAAGAGATTAAACTCACATAGTTCATACAAGGTTGATCTTCAAGCATCAACGATGAAAAAAAAAGCGAGAAAAAAAACATCCTAATCTAAACCGGATCACCCGAGCACAAGGCTCGGGTGATCGGTAAAACCCCTCGGAAGTGCGGCTGCCTCTTTTTTTAGGTGAATGGTAGTGAGTGTGTTTTTGTGGTGATGGAGGTGTGTATATATAATGGGAGGTGTATAAGGAGGTAGCATTTGAGGGAGGTGAGAAAAAGGTGAGAAGTTGGTTAGAAGTTTGTTAGGATGTAATGATGAGTTTGTTAGTTTGTTAGGATATGGTGGGTAGGGGTGATGAGTCATGCAAGAGTTAGTTACAAGCATGTGGAGTTTGTTGGGGAGGAATCTTTGCCATCATTGAAGGTAACATGTTGGGAGGAAATGAGCCAAATATCTCCCAATTCGTCCAAATTTCAGCTGTTTGGAAGAAAAATCATAACTTGAGTTGTAGACCTCCGATTGGCGTGATTCAAAATGCGTTCGAAAGCTCATTTCAGTATCTACAACTTTCATCAAGACCTCGTCCCCTGAAAATGCCTCTAAGTTGGGTCAAATTTCCATCGAAAACAGGTTCACGGTAGAAGTGCGTTGGAAAATATTGATCCGTTGATCTAAATAAACTCATGGCATCTTCTTCTCTTCCTCAAAAATCCATCTTTTAGGACTCAAAACATGTTGTTACATGGGATATTTTGAAAGCCTTAATCACCAAGTGTGGTGATCAAAATATCAAGGATATTTATTTTGTGATCAAATAAATATCCAGGGAATATCTTGGAATATTCCCGAGAAAATATCAAGATATTTATTTTTGCAAGCTAAGCACATGGGGTGATCATTCAAGCCTTGGGCGCCCGTCCACTTCCTCTGGGCGCCCGTCCGGTAAGTTCTGAACTCTACGATCGATTTCGCTCGGTGGGCGCTTGATTCACTTCTTTGGGCCTTGATCCAGTGAAGATCACAAACTTGATTTCTTTCCTTAATCTTCCAATCTTCCATAAATCTCTTTAGCTCTTTCCAACTTGAATTTAGCTCTCTAAAATCATCTTTTCCATCATCAATGAGTATCTACAAGAGGATCAAACATACCAAAGCGTAACATAATTCCAAAATAATATAAATTCATCATTTAAGCACATAATTCGTTACGTTTTGCAATTTAACTCTTAAAAACATCATTTACTCAATATTTCAATATAACGCTCGATTTCTATGGAAAACATCCATATATGGGGGAAATTGATAGAAAAATATATCGTTAAAAATCATACAATTTGACCCTAAACATGTACCAACTCTCCAACTTCCACAGCAGGTGTATTCTCGGTAGATTGTTGTGGCTCCTCAACAAGTTGCTCAACAACAACTTGTGCAACTTCAGTAGGCTCAGCAGCCTTTACAGGGGAGGATTCAGCAACTTCCACAACAGGCTTAGGGTCGGTGACTCTTTGTGATCCTCCGATGGATTGCTCAACAACAACCTCTACCATTTCAGTAGGCTTAATAATTGTTAAGGGCTTAGCCTCAATAGCCTCTCCTTCCTCTTCTTCTCTCTGAGCCTCTAGAGTCCTCAATTGTTTTCCTTTGCCATGTTTCCTTTTCTTGGCAATCTCTTTCATTCTTTTGGAAAGTTGCTATGTTTCAGCTTCAGCAGCTTTCCTCTTTCTACTGGCTTCCTTCTGTTGCTCCTTTAACACTTGACAGCGGACTTTTTCTTAACAACTCTGGCGAGGTCGGTAACCTCAATTTCAATTTGGACCCTCGGCATACTCAATGATCTCTGCTTTGTTTGCTTTCTAGTCTTCCTAGGCTTTAACATTTCTATTATTTTTCTTGTATCAGCAGCCTTTCTCTTCCCAGTAACTTTCTTAGGTGCAGCAGGCTTAACAACTTGCTTAACATGCTCACCACCAGCATCATCATCTCCACCATCATTATCACTCTGTGTGGCCTCATCATCCACATCTTCATCATCAACCAAGCCAGGAATAGGATAATCAATCTCTTTCTTCTATATGGATTTATTTAACTTTTCAGGTGCAATATCAGCAATTTCCAAATGATTCAGCAGGGCCTGAACCATCAATCCCAAAGGCAAAGCCTTGGATTTCCTTGTCCCTTCTTTTTCTTCTTTTGCTACCTTCTTCATGTAGTGGACAAAGAATCGGCCCAATCAAACTTCATGCTTACGCAAATGATCATCACTTGATTCTATTTTGGGTCACGATAAAGTATCCATGCTTCAATGAGTCCTAAGATATTCTTTGCAATAATCTTGCTCAGCAGGTTATACTCATAACCAATATACTTCACATTAATGCCTGGAATTGATTTGATGGCATCATTGGTCTTGATTCTATCAACAAAATCCATTTTTGACAGTCCCATTTCCTCAGGATTTGTTGGAGCATCGTTTACTGGTGCAAAACCAAAAGCTTCCCTCAGCAAGTCTGAGGAAACTTCAATCTCCTGGGCATTTACTGTAGTGGTGAATGCCTCTCTACCTTATCTTATTACAATATTTCTCTAGAAGCTAACAACATTTGTATATGATATTCTTTCCAACCTTATATTGAGTACATTTTCCAGACCTACATATCTTCTTATCCTTCGACCAATATTGATAGCTAATTCTGTTTGGTTGGCATCAACAACAAAGCCTCTTACACTTTGACTTGTTCCGATTTGAACATCATCCTTTTAGCCATTGTTTAAGAAAAATATGAAGAAGATAGCTCACAAATCTGTGTTCACCACGATTATCTATGAGAGAAAATTAGTACGAGTTTTGAAAGTAATACGTGTATATAGTCATATATATAACAGAGAGTAGTGGTTAGAAACCGTCAGACCAAGTATTGTAGCATTAACCACGATTAAAGTTGGAATAAATGGGATCTTGACACGTGGCCCATTACTTATCCATAAATATTTGTAACCGTTAGATCGTGTAACTACGGTTATAAAGGTAGAGTAAATATCCCGCCATTTGCTTTTTGACTTTAGTAAAGTTTGGTATGCGTATTCTTGACAACCTTGTCATCGATAGACTTGGCTCAGTGACCTCTTGATAAAAAGTCTCAATGATCTCTTGTGAGTTACTTCTTTGATCTTTATTCCTCATTGTTTTATTCAATTGATAAAACAAGAAGAAGTTTAATACCAATGATTGATCATCAAGTGAGCTCACCCAAAGGACAAAGACCAATCCCTTGGCAACTTCATTTGCTCAAACTGTCCAAACATAAATAAGTGTATGGAATTGTTGATACCAATGACTAGTCTGCTAAGTGAGCTCAGCCAACATAGCAAAGACTAACCCCCTTGGTGAATTCCAATACACAGCTGATCAAAGATGTGTCAGTCAACTTTTATAATTCCAAGTTCAGTCCTTAGTTTAACAAATCTTTCACTATCTAATGGTTTAGTGAAAATATCAGCAAGTTGATCTTCAGTAGGGATGTAAAGAACTACCACATCTTTCTTTTCAACATGATCTCTTATGAAGTGATGTCTCACATCAATATGCTTGGTTCTTGAGTGCAAAACAGGATTTTCTGTGATTGCAATTGCACTTGTGTTGTCACACATTATAGGAATTTCTCTTTCTTCAATTCCATAATCCCTTACTTAGCATTGTCTCAACCACGGTATTTGTGCACAACAACTTCGGCAACAATATATTCGACTTGGTAGTGGAAGTTGATATAAGTCTGTTTCTTGCTAAACCAGGAAACCGATCTATTTCCCATTAAGCGAGTGAGGTTCTGTGGTGCTTTTTCTATCAATCTTGCATCCAGCATAATCAGAATCTGAGTAGGATATAACCTTGAAACTTCCATCTTTTGAATACCATATTCCTACTCCCAAAGTCTCTTTTAGATACTTGAGAATTCTTTTAACTGCACCTAAATGACTTTCCTTAGGTTTTGATTGAAATCTTGCACAAACACCTACAAGAAAGGATATATCAGGTCTGCTGGCAATGAGATACATCAGACTGCCTATCATCATTCTGTATAAGGTCTGATCAACATCTTTGCCATCTTTGTCTTCATCCAATCTAATGTTTTTACTCATAGGAGTTGATACCTTGGTCTTTGTTTTCCATACCAAATTTCTTGATAGCTCCTTGGTGTACTTGGTTTGATGAATGAAGATTCCATCTTTCATCTATTTGACTTGCAATCCCAAAAAGTAGTTCATCTCTCCCATCATACTCATTTGGAATTTACTTTTCATCAGATTTGCAAACTTCTCACATAGCAATTCATTTTCAGAACCAAATATTATGTCATCTACATAAATTTGTACCAGCAGGGTGCTGTTTCCTTCATTGATTCTAAAAAGAGTCTTGTCAATGGTACCTTTTGTAAAACCATTGTCCACCAAGAATTGAGATAGAGTCTCATACCATGCTCTTGGTGCTTGTTTGAATCCATAAAGTGCTTTGTTGTGTCTATACACTTTATCTTCTTGATCTTTAACTTCAAATCCAGGAGGTTGCTGAACATTGTCCTCCTCTTCCAGAATGCCATTCAAAAATGCACTCTTGACATCCATCTGATATACCTTGAAGTTTTTATAAGCAGCATATGCCAAGAATAATCTTATAGCTTCCAATCTTGCAACAGTGCATATGTCTCATCAAAATCTATTCATACCTTGAGAATAGCCTTTTGTTACTAGTCGGCCTTATTCCTCACAATGGTACAGATTCATCTAATTTGTTTTACGTATACCCATTTTGTACCAATTATGTTTGCTGATTAGGCCTTTCCACTAGTGTCCAAACTTCATTTCTTTCAAATTCATTCAACTCTTCTTGCATAGCAATTATCCAATCTGGATCTGAAATTACTTCTTCAACAACTTTAGGTTCCATTTGAGATAGAAAACAAGTAAACATTGCTTCTAACTGTCTTGTAGTCCTCACACCTTCTTTGTATGTTGCCAATAACTTGTTCGGCGAGGTGATCTCTTAACCATTGTGGATTACGGTTAGATTGATTTTGGGGAACATCATCTTGATGTAGGGTCTCTTGTTTCTTCATGAGGGAGTTGGTGAGATCCTTGAAGCTGCTTGAGTTGTTGCATCAGTAGTGTTACGGTGGGGTGTTAATGAGGCGAGAATCGAAACCTTTAAGTCATTAAACCTTTCCAAAACTTCAACACATTCTAGATCAGTGACTTGTTGATTCTTAGCAGGTTCTGAAGCTTGATCTTCCATTCCAGTGAACTTAGGTTCATCAAATACAACATGTATTGTTTCTTCATGTTTTGATGTCCTTTTGTTCGATTACCACAGAATGCCTTGCTAATGAAGAATATCCCAAGAAAATTCCTTCATCTGATTTTGGTTGGAATGTCTTCAATTGTTCCTTATGATTCAAGATAAAACACTTGCTTCCAAATGGATGGAAATAAGATATATTAGGTTTTCTTCCATTCCAATTCTCATAAGGTGTCTTGGTGACTTCTTGTTCCTTGATGTTACTGTTTTGTGTATAGCATGCTTTATTAAGCTGCTTGACCCAATATCTTTCAGTAGCAATGCTTCACAAATCATAGTTCTTCACCTGCTTCTTTTAGAGTTCTATTTCTTCTTTCGGCAACCCCATTTTCTTTGAGGTGTACCAACAATGACCAGTTGATGTAGTACACCATTACATTCACAATATTCTCTTATAACTTTATTGAGAAATTGAGTACCACTTATGCGATATGATTTTTCCTCTTGTCACACTTTTCTCATTCGTAATCTCTTCAAAAGTTCGGCATCTTTTGAAGTGTTTCACTTTTCTTGTTCATGAATATCACCCAAGTGTATCTTGAATAATCATCCACAACTACTAAAGTGTACTTCTTTCTGTTACACTTGTTGGTATTCTTGGTCCAAATAGATCCATGTGCATCAACTCCAAAACACTTTTTGTTGATTGTTTAGTCTTTGACTTGAAGCTTGACTTTGTATGTTTACCTTGCTGACATGCATCACATAAAGCATCCTTCTTGAATGTGATCTCTGGTAAACCAATCACAAGTTTCTTCTTCACCAACTGATTGATATCATCAAAATTTAGATGATTCAACTTCTTATGCCATAACTGTTTAGGGTGAATTTATAGTGTTTTTAACGATATACTTTATATCAATTTCCCCCATATGTGGATGTTTTTCATAGAAATCGAGCTTTATATTGAAGTATTGAGCAAGTGATGTTTTTAATGGGTTAGTTGCAAAATTGTATGATTTATGTGTAAAATTGATGGTTTTATATTGATTTGGAAGATACTACATTTTGCAATGTGTTTGATGTATTGTAGATACACAATTTTGACCAAGAAGAGGATTAAAAGAGGTTAACAATCGGATTAATGAAGAGGAGAAGAGATAAAGATGAAATCGATTGAAGATAAAGATGAGAAGATCGATTTTTGAGCAAAGTGAGCGTTCGTTCAAGTCCCGTCCGGAGTTGGACGGGCGTCCATCAAAGTAAGCGGGCGTCGAGGTTGGCAAAAGCGATCTGAGTCTTCGAGGAAGTTGATGAGCGGGCGTCAAGCTTTGGACGGGCGTCCATAGACCGACTTAGCGGCGGCCGCCTTAAATCCCTATAAATATCGCATTCCTTAAACCCGAGGGAGATACTAGATTGCATCTTACACTTAGAAAACCACAATTTGAGATCAAGTCACCTCGGCCGGTGAGCCTTGGTGCTTGGCGGCGAGGTGTTTCTTTTCCACTTTTTATTTTCGTTTCTTTGATGTTTTGATCTTTGAGTGCTTGGGGTGAGCAATTGTGCAAGCGATGTGAATCCTTTTCAAGTGAGGTTTTATATTTTCAATCTAAGTTTGTTTTGTGATTTAGATTAAAGTTGTATCTTTTCTATGCTTATGTGTTATGCTTATGATGTTTACCGTATGGCGAGTCGGTGTAAACCTTAGATCACCATAGAAAGATGGGATTTTTAATCTTGACATAACGAGTTGATAGGTTGAATATCTAGGTTGCTAGATTGATAGATCTTACACCTTGGTTTGAGAGCGTCAATCTTATATATCGAGAGATGAGAGATTGATAGGTGAATTATCTATGAGAGTAGGAATTCATACCTCCGTTAGGTGGACCACATCTTTAATTAAATCATCACAAGATAACTTTAGAGAGGAAATTAAGGGTTGCGGGTTCGGAGGAATATTTGTTTGTTCATTGTTTAATCACCATGATCATCTTCTTGTTTACTGTTTATTTTATAGTTTATTGTTTAGATTTCGTTTTCGCTTTTATCCTTCCTGGCTTTGGACTGACAATCCTCTGTCCAGTTTATTTTATCGTTTTGTTTTAGTAGTAACAAATTAGAAGAATTAATAAACTAGATTAAACAACCTCGATTCCCTGAGATCGACTCCGGTATTAATCGCTATGCTACGATCCCTACACTTGGGGAATACCGGATTTATAAATTTTATTACTTGTTTGTTTTCCGTTGATAAAATCCAAGACAATAACCAATTAAGTTCTGACTTGGTATGCACAATCAGGCATGTTTCTGGAACAGCAGTAGACCAATCCACAACATACATGTTTTGTTGTCTTCTTCCAGCTAACTCAACTTGATCACCTCTTTCACTAATGACAATACATGTGTTTTTGTCAAAACTGACCTTGTATCCTATGTCACAAAGCAGCGTCGGTGCTCGATAGGTTGTAGTCGAGTCCTTCCACATATGCAACATTCACGATTGTTAATCCATTTCTCACAAGTGTGCCATATCCTCTTGTGTATCCTGGTGTGTTCTTGTTGCCAAAGTTCACTCTTGGACCATCCTTTGCCACAAATCTTGACAAACAGTGCTTATTCTTTGTCATATGTCTGGAACATCCACTGTCAAAGTACCAGACACCCTACAAAAAAAAGTTAATGCATCTTAGGTACCCAAACTTGTTTGGGTCCATAATGGTCAGTGGTAAGCATGACCCTTGGCAAGTTTCCATAAGGTCTTCTTTGAAAGGTATCATACATTGTTTCATACATGTATTCCACACATCCAAAAGGTCTAGCAATTGGTTGTGTAGGATTCACGTATGCTTTCTGGCCTTTTGGAATATAAGGTTGTTTAAAGTGATTTCTTTTGTTAGAAGCACTAGGATAACCATAGGTTTCTTTGTCATTAGGAACGATTACTGTAATATGGAGTCTGCTGAGGTCTTATATAAGTCCTCTGCTGAGCCTTCTGCTGATTCCATTTCTTAGGTTTTCCCCTAGCAGTATGGTTATATCTGTTGTTTCTAGCGGTAGAGTGCGGGAATATTCCAATCCTCGTGATGAGAGCAGTCTACCTTTCCCCACGAGATAAGTATCCACTTGAATGATTAGCATTTTTGGATTTAGGATTCTTATCCTTGGAATATTACAGTTTTCCCTTTTTGTGGTCAGCAGACTTGGTAGCGAGTCTACTATCGGCCAGTCTAGAAGGCACGGCGATCTATCTTTAGATTTATTCTTTTTATTAGGGTGTTGACTTCGCCCGACTTACGATTTTGCTTCATGAAGCTTTCTCGGTAGGCTTTCTTGCCTCGGCAACCTTTTGGGAGTTGGATCTTGTGCAAGCACAAACTTAGGACCAATTGCGGTACTAGGTTCGGTGAGCTTCTTGGATCCACTCTTATTGGATTGTTGAGTTCCAAATCAAGCCCTGTTCTATCACCGTAAGGCTTTCGATTTGAATGCGGTGGAGGAACAAGATGGTTCGGTGAGACTCAGCGACTCTTTTGAATATACAATGAGGCTTATGCGGTCTGTCTAACTTCTTTTCCTTTCCTTTGAGAACTCTTAATTCAACATTTAATCTTTCAACACGATTGAAGAGCTTCTTTTTCAGCCTTCACAATCTCATAACCAAATTGTATTATCCTCGAGTTGATTAAGGATGGCATCAAAGTTTCTTCATTGTCGAGAATTTTTGGATTTGAACCACAAGTTGATTCAAAATCACTTACAAGCGGAGTGTTTATAGATCTGAGAATTGTATACCTCCTCTGTTTCATCCATATTAGCCATTAAAGCATAATCTTCCATCTCGGCCAACAAGTGCGGTATCATCAGATTCATTTCCTTTTTACGATTCTACGCCCGTATCTGATTCATCTTGACAACCATAGCCTTCTTGCCATGTCTTCTTTGTTGGCTCTTGGTATTCGATGAGTGCGGACAATCAGTGCGAAATGTCGAGGCTTTTTGCAATTAAAGCAAATATAATCGAGTTCCTTTTACTGTTTTAATTCGGGACAATCGGGTTTGAAGTGTCTGGTTTCTTGCAATGATAGCATAAGTAATCATTAGCTTTCTTTGATTCATCCTTTTTCTTTTCTTTGAATTTCTTTGTGAAATTCCTTGGAGCACCCTTTCGATTTTCATCATCACGATTTTCTTGCTCGGTAGGGCAATCTGCTCTTGCATCTCGTCCAGTAGATCATCTTGAGCTCTGATGTTTCTTCTTGATGTGAAGCGACCAGCGCGATGATCTTTAGCTCTTCTTTTTGATTTGAGGCACAAACTTTTTGCTAAATTCATAGGCCTTAAGATCACAGCAGTTTGAATGTGTCTTCTTCATGCAAACTCCTCATTTCTTCTATGGCGATTACCTTCATCTCCGGACTTCTTTACTGAGGTAATGCTTCCAAGATTTTGAGTTGATTTCTTCTTGTGAGTACTTCACACTCGATGTAAGGTGAGTTCATCCATGATTGCATTGAATCTTGATTCCATTTGTTCAATGGTCTCATTTAGTTTCATTTTGAACTCCTGGAACTTCTTCTTTGCCACAGCGATCTTGTTCTTTTTGATTGCATCGGTGCCTTCACTGATTAATTGCAACTTATCCCAAAGTTCCTTTGCGGTCTTGCAATCTTTCACCTTCATATACATATTGCTATCAAAGTTACGTATATAATATCAATAGCAATATTGTTGAGATTTGCTCTTTTTCTATCTTGATGAGTCCATTCCCTTTTGGTTTTGGGTATCTTGTATCTCATCTCCCCTTTATTCTTGACTTGGTAATCTATAGTGGTCCATCACATCGACATCCATCATTTCATCACGTGTTGCAGCTAGATAAGCCTTTATCGGCGTTTATACACATCAAAGCGATCTAAAGAACACATCAACATTGTTCTAGCATCTTTGGTTGTTATCCATGATACAAAGCTTTGAAAATCGAAACTTGAAAAAGTTTTCAAAGTATTTTCACCCGACCACAACAAGTCGGATTACTTCAGAACAAAAGCACTGCTCCGATACCAATTGTTGGTCCCTTGAAAAGGCTTTGGTTAAGTTTAAGGGGGGGGTGAATAAACTTAACACTTAAAACTTTTGGAGTTAACAAAATCAGCAACTTCACCAGCCTGCTGATACTCTGTAGTCTGCTGACTGTTGAGATTACTGAATTTGTGGTGCGAAAATATATCAAAAATTAAGCCTTATTACTTGTTGTTAAATATGATACCAAGTATTAGATACTCAGTAGTGTATGTGTGTGATTCAGTTGCTAGATTCAGTAGAGTGATGTGCTAGATAAACTAAATGCAGAATATAAATGCCGAAAGTAAGTAGGCAGATTTTATAGTGGTTGCAGGTGGTGTAATCCTGTCAGTCCACTCTTCTCCTGTGATGTTGGAGGTAATTTACTTGAGATTTTTGAGGTAGCTGTTACAAAAATCCTAAGATGCTTGTCCTTCACCAATAACTATGGCTTCTATTTGAACACTTGGGCGAGGTAGGATTCTTTGCTCCAAAGTCTTCCACTTGGTCCTTGAAAGGTAGGATTGCCTCTTCACGGCTCCACCACAAACAACGATCCTTAACACAAGCGTGCTTCTTGTCCTCGGTAGATTCCTTGTAAAAGAAAGTTTGAATCAAGTAAGTGATTCAGCTTTCAGCAGCTTGATCAGGATGATATGATCAGTAGCTTGATGTCTTCAAGTGTGTAAACTTGATGTAGCTTGAATGCATATTACACTTGAAGAATTTTACTGAATCAGTAGCCTTATGCTCAATAGGGTCAGTAGGGTGTTTGATCGATTTAATTCTGATTGCTCAAGATAGATCATTATTTTTCTTCAAAAATCATCACTTGTATCTGAGTTAGGAGTCCTCTATTTATAGGTAGAAATCCTTGTGACTTATGTTTGAAATTCATACATAGCCGTTTTGGATTTGTCTCGATCTTGACTTGCTTTTATTTGTTCTAGGTTTGTATTTGTCGAGACTCTTTTTTGTGATTCTGATCATCCACCCTTTACTTGTATCCATTGGATAAAGGTCTGAATCTTTCCAACGTCCCTTTAATCTTAACCATTGATTTGTTTGATAAATCAGAGGTTGTTAGCTGTCCCTTTCTTTGTAATCTTTCAATGTAGCCTTTGATTAAATCGAAATATGTGTCCAGCGGGTTCCTGAGAACATAAGTCTGCTGATATACACATCAGTAAGCTGATCCTTATTTTGTAGTGTTTAAAACCACTTCAGCTAACTGTCTTTTGTCTAACTTTTATTTATGAAGTTAGATTACACATTTTTGCACATAACTAAGTTCCAATCACCACTTAACTTGTGGAAGTTTGCGTTCTCAGCCTGGCCATTTCCCTGCGGATAGCATACTGACGATTGCCAATGTTTGACGTTGTTCTCTTCGCGAGAATGTGTCGAACTCCTCCCTGAAGCCGAGTGCGTGATCGACACTATTACTCACAGGGGCGCGAATGCGGTCCATATTTGGTCGGCGAAGCGAGAAAATAGGTTATATTCTTGGTATTGATTTTTACCAAGGCATTGGCTTCAATCCACTTGGTGAAATAGTCCACGGCGACCACCACATATCCGCATCCTGAGCGGCTTTTTTTTAATGGCCCGATAAGGTCGATGGCCCACATGTCGAAAGGCCATGCGGCTACGACAATGCTTTGTTCAACTGATGGTAGCCTAGGAATATCCACGAATTTTTGACACACGACGCATGCCTTAGCATACTCCTTGGCGTCCTCCGCGAGTTTCGGCCAATAATATCACGCTAATAAGACTTTACGGCGAGGAGTGCGGCTTGTGGGATGGCGCCACATATCCTTCATGCAGCTCTATGAGGATTCCGTTGACCTCTTCGGGTCGCACGCATCTCAGCAATGGTTTAGAGAATGACCGTCGGTATAAGACATTGTTTAAGATGGTGTATCTGGCGGCTCTTCTGATCAGGGCTCTTGCCTCGATTGGTTTTCGGGAAGCTTTCCAAAGTTGATGTAATCTCTCATGAAATCAATCCGGCAAGGGTTGGTGCATTGTAAGTCCATTACCTCGATCCACATCGATGGCGGGTCTGGCGGATATTCTACCATAATCGAGGGTTGCTTATTTCGTCCTCATTTGGTTAGGTTGGATAAATAATCGACTCTGTGATTCCCCTCTCGGGAATGTTGGTAAATTTGCGATGCTCGAAAGTCGCTCTCTCGACCTCTTGGCGAGATTAATATATTTTTGCAAAATTTGCGATGGATCTTTGAGCGACCCGTTTACTTGATTGGCGACCAATTGTGAGTCGCGAGAAAACACTGCACATTTTCGACCTTCATGGCTCTTGCGAGCTCAAGTCGCGATGACCGCTTCATATACCTGCTGATTGTTTGACACGGTGAAATTAAATCTCAAGGCTTTCTCGATTTCTTACGAAGTTCCAGGCTCGAGTAAAATGATACCCGCGCCGCAACCCTTGAGATTGGCGGCGCCATCGGCGTAGCCGCCGCCAGCGGTGACTTGGCGGCGAGAGGCAAATCGGCTGTGGTAGCTCTGTCGGGACTATGGCTTGCTTTGGTTTGTTGCGGGATATCCTTATTGAAACTTGTTTGGCGATGAAATCGGGCAATGCACGAGCTTTGGCGGACCTTCCGGGGTTCGTACGGATATCGAATTGATGAGCTTGATGGCCCGGCGTAGCATGCGACCAGACAAGTCCGGTTTGTGGAGGACACTGTCGGGCGGTGCGTCGGCTGATACTATTATTGAATGCGACGAAAAATAAGCCCTTAATTTTTGGCGGCGATAACAACTTATGATAGGCTAATTTTCGATATTAAAATAGCGACTTTCCTTTGGGCTTAAAGCCTTAGAGACATAATAGACCAGGCTTTGCGAGGTACCCTCCTCTTTAATAAGTCTTTGCGGCGGCGGCCCTATATCTGGCGGCCGGATATAGACAAGAGCGTCACGATCGCGGGGGGGTAGTATAGGCGGCGGCCTTGGCGATGGTAGGCCTTGAGCTCTTGAAAGCTTGAGAGCATTCCTTTGTCCACAAAGGTTTTTCTCTTTTAGAATTTTAAAGAAGGGCAAGCTTTTCTCGGCGGATTTTGATATAATCCTTCCTAGGGCTATCAACCTTCCATTCAGCCTTTGAACCTCTTACTTATTTGGTTGGCTCGCTCATATTTATTGGCGCCTCGATTTTTTATGGGTTTGCCTCTATTCCCCTCTGACTAACCATGAAGCCCAAAAATTTCCCCGGCTGGACCCCAAAGGTGCATTTTGCGGGGTTTAACTTCATCGAGTGACTTTTTACGTTTGTCAGCGTCTCGCGAAGGTCCTCAGGATGATTACGGCGACTTGATTTCATGACCATATCGTCGATGTAAGCCTCCATGTTTTACGCCTATTTTTGTATCTGAAAACTTTGTTCACCATCCTTTGATATGTCGAACTGCGTTCTTTAGACCAAAGCGGCATCATCTCGTAATAATATAGTCCTCGCGCCACGAAAGCCGTTAGCTCTTTGTGTGAATGTTGTTACGCTTTGGTTTGGTTTTCCCCAGGGGCGGCTCTTGGCTGGCCCCCATCATCGAGCCACTCTAGCATCTCCCGAGACCCGCTTTTGGGGGCGCGAGTTAAAGTCATTTTCATCGGACCTTAGCGATCCCTGTGAGGAAACATGTTATAAGCTGCGTCATCTGGAATGTTTCTTGTGCAGTCGTACACTCGGACGAACCTCTTATAGTATTCTTTTTCGGACTCATGCCCTCCCATGCGAACCTCATAAAGGTCTTCTATGGTTTCTTAGAGTGCCTTGCCGATTCGAATTCTCGGCGAATTTTCCGATAAGTCCTCCCAACTTTTAAGCGAGCAGCGGGGAAGCCCGCGTATCAGGCACGCCGCCTGTCATCTGCATGCTACCGACGAGGCGATGCACCAGGCGGACTTGTTACGAGTTGCTAAGGTTATGCGGCCCTGAAGCGGTGAGCCAATCGTTCGGACAAAGTTGCCATTGTAGTAATTATAGTGGGGTAGCTAACCTTTTCATTGCTTGCGAGGGTAATGTCTGTGATTCTTTTAGCGAGCACGTCGATTCACGAGACCGGTCGCGGCCCTTTCGACAGGCCTTGATTTTTCCTTAGCTCTGCGAGCTCATTTTCATTATCTCCATTTGTTACGCCATGGGCGAGTCGAATCTGGTCGTGGCGGTGCACTGCTATCGGCCCGTTCTTGCTGCGCTCTGATTCTTCATAGTCTTCTTGCGACCCTCTGGCGAGCCCCTTTTCTCCTTATTATTATCCGGCGTCTGCGCGCTCCTATCTGGTCGTGGGGTATTCCTCCTCTGGAAGGTTGAGGCGACTTGGGGCCGAGGCCTTGTCCTTCTCACACTAACCTTTTGAAAGTGATCCTTTTTGAGTGTCTTTCCTCTTTGGTGATCGCGATCTGGGGGTGCCGAGTTTTGCGCGATCTTTCTCCTTAATCCTTTGCGACCCGACGAATGCACACTCTCCTCTATCTCGATTTCTTGAATCTGACTTTGGCGGGTTTTATTTATGTCCGCGGGAGCAATTTCATTTCTATGAAGGTTCGGGGGTCGTATCGCCATTGGGGCCTGGCCCTTTGCTACCAGGCGAGAATTAGTTAAGTACATAGTTTCCGCATACTTCGCATATTCTCTCATTTCCGCAATCTCAGGATCCTCCCGGGAGCCTGGTCTTGTCTCGGGGGTCGACTTTTGACTCTGTTGCGACCTTGCTCTCTCTTTGCGAGCCTCCTCTAGCGCAACAGCGTTGGCCTCTCTAGACTTGGCCTTTTGGTTAATGACATTCCTGGCGTCGCTAGGCGATAGGACTCCTCGTTGCGACCTTTCTCCTTCTGCGGGGAGATTGTCAAGTGTTTCTCCCACTCCTCTCCACGAGCTGATGTTCTTGCTGCCCCTTTGCGGGGTCTTGGGAGTCGAGATGTTCTTTACTTCTGTCATTTTTCGAAGTGTTTCGTTTAGGTAAGGGTTTTTCTTTGTAAGATTATCTTTTGGGCATAACTTGGGCGGCCCGAAAATGACCGGATGTTCTTTAATTTGGCGGAGGTGAGATTCCTTTGATCCGCCGTGTGTTATTGTTCTTCGTTTCCGTAACGGAGCCAACCGAGCGGCGATCTGACGTCCACGATGGCATTGCGGTGTTAATGGTGTGGATATCGGCTTGTGTGTGAGTAGATTATTTATATGTTAGCGGAGATGGCGGTGATGAAAAGAAGATGGTGAAATAAGCTTGTTCTTGCAGAGCTTTGGCACATTATTTGTGCATTTAGAATATATATGATTAGGTTACACAAGACTTCCTTTTATAGGAAGAATAAACTTAGGGGTGAAGTAAAGACTGGCGGTGCAGAAGCAGCTTAGTCACTAGTCTTAGCAGCTAAGTAAATACTAAATATCTGTCATCAAGTGGGTTAAATATCTAGTAGCAAGTGGAAGTAATATCCAGGCGGCGACCCCTTATGGTCGCCAGGGTCGCCAGCCTCGTCTGGCCTTCATCCCCTGTTTCTTCTCAAGTCTTGTGCGGCTCCCTTAAAGAGCATTATATTTTGATTGATCGCCCCATTTTAGCTTTGTGAGATTCCAAGAGGGCTGTGTGGCGGCGGCCTTGCTCTTAATACCTTTTGGCGTCGCCGTATATGTGGTCATGACCTCTGGCGCGGTCCCCGGCTGGAAGCGATATATTTGGTATCATCATCGGTATGTGGGAGTCAATTTACTGCTGTGAATTCATGAAAAGGATCATGAATTCATGTTCTAGGAGTTTTAGTTCGTAGTTCTTTGTTTGGAAGCTTTGATCATCAATTAATTCATGTTAATTGTGATCTTTTAGATCTTGTTTGAGGCTGTTTAAGTCTTGCGAGAGATTGGTTTTGGTTTGTGGCTTCAATCAAGTAAGAGGCTCTTCCTTTTGTATGCTTTAGTTGTATGATGACATGATTAGATGATGTTAGAAGATTTTTATGTTATGAATTGTTTGTAGAAATATGTTTAAAGGTTGTTGTTGTGTTTAGTAGTACTTTATGAGACTTTTAGAGGCTGTTTTGATGTTGTTTTGTTGAGTTTTGGCTGAAAAAGCGTATTAAAAGCAAGTGCAGATTTTCATTAGGTTTTAGAAAGTTGTTTTAGCTTGTTTTGAGTACTTTTCAAGTGTACCAAGTTGGGGATCAGTTCCTAACTTTACAATGATGTTATAAAGAAGATAAATGAACATGAACAAGCCTTGATTAAGCTTCCGATGCATTTAGTTCCGGCACCGAATGTACTCTTCAAGGGAGTTGAAGTTCGGGACCGTCGGAAGAGTATGATTGTCTTGTGCTTTGATGAATTAGTATTCATCAATATACGTGTAATTGCTAGCTTGAGTCTAAGAGTCTAAGAAGAGGGAGTAGGGAGCTTTTGTCTGAATGAACCTAGGTGGCTAGCTAATCACTTAATAAGCGTATTTGACTAGATAAAAGATTAAACATCATGAGAGCTTGGATAGGCGCGATACAATATCGGCAATGTGAGGTTTGGCGGATAAAGTGGTGATGATCACTTTGCCGGATTCTAGACCCGCTAGATAAAGTAGTGATCATTCCGCGGACAAACTCACGAGCGAGATAGACATTCACCGGTCGACTCTTTAGGGTTGGCCAAACAAAGTGGAATGATTTGTCTCGGGACATTAGAGATTTATCTCTATAGGGTTGCGTCTTTTGTTTTAGTGCATATCTCACTAAGTGTAGTGCCCTCGCAAACATCTTTGTAACAAAGATAAGTTAAGATAGAAGCGCTTAGTCACGAAGTGTTGATGAGCACTTAGTGAACCATAGATTGAGTCGGTCACTTGAAAGATAACTTAAATAATAATGTGAATCTTAACGTTGTAAAACTTAAAGTATACAATAGCTTCTCACTCTTACTAAGTACTTTGTACTTACCTCAATTGCATATGTTGTTTTGTGTGCTTTTGGGGTGAGAAGGCGAACAGAGTTGTCCTTGAGCTCGTTGAGGAGTTCGATGATGTTTTGATAGCGTTGGTGTTGATGATGCTTTCTTTTACTTTCTTTTAAAGGTTGTACTATAGTATGTTGTAGATTCTAAATTAGCATGTTCTACTTTCATTCCAAGTTTATAAGACAAGGGTTGTATCTTTTTTTAACATCGTGCGTTGTAAGCTTTATCTCGTTGTTGTAAGCTTTTCCTTTCTACCCTAGTCGGTTTGTATTCTATTCAGTAGCATTTATGATTTTACCCGAGCCTTTTGGGCTTCCGTTGCTTTAATTATGATACGACCAGTAGAGAGGTGGCGTATAATATTGGATTTATTTAATGTTATACGCGCGAACGTTCTCTTTCCGGATAAGGGCTCGGTATCCGGGAGGCGGGCGTTCTGGTTGGTATCGAGACACAAAGCGTTCCTTGCTTTTCTAGGCTTCCATCTCTCCATTCCTATGATAAGACTTCTTTAGACCACTTAGTAACCATTCGACTTCCTTGATCTTTTAGAATGGTAGGAACCCGTAGAAGTTTCTTTACTAACCTAAGTTCTAGTCTCAAGATAAGGTATCTTGGATCTTTTAGAACCTTTACGATCTATCTTGTTCTTGGTGGTAATTTTAAGTAAAGCTAATAATCCTTATACCGTGGTTAGTTTTCACTAGAGGCATGTGAAGTGTCTTCTTAGGCCATGGTTAGGTTGAGTTCTAATCTCACATCTTTTATGTGATGCCCTCAAGTTTGTTCCTTCTCGGGTCCTTAATAGAATCCCTATCTTCTTTCGACCTTTCAGACTTTTCTCTCTTTACTCTTCTCTTGGAGGATTTAAAGTTTTCTTATTGCGACTTTTTGATTTAATCATTTCTTTGATTTTATAATTTGGTGTTATGCAAAACGAGTAAACGATTTTGTTCACGTTTCTATATGTCTTTTAATATCATTTCTGATGTTTCAAAAAAATTATGTAAATTTGCAGTCACTTAGAAAATTTCCTTATCTACAATTTCTCTTTTGGCATCAACTTAGTTTTCAATAGTGTTCATAAATTGTTTAACAAGGAGGAGTACTCTGTTCAGAAAATTCTGCAGCGGTACTCTTACTTATGAATCTGTTTTGAATAAGCTAAATACCTCCAAATGACTTGAATTTTTGATATGTTGTAGAAAACTTTCTGCTCTGCAATTTTTGTTTTGGAGTCAAGTGCAAATTCTTTCTGGTTTGAGTATAATCTGCAAAACAATGCAGATTATAAATTTCTGAAATTTTTGACAGCTTGCAGCAGTCGACGAAAATAATTATTTTAACCAACTTATGCTTTTCCAAAAATTCTGAATTTTGAGTAGAATATGTAAAACCTGTATACCTACAACTTTTCTTTTACATCAGCTTCAAAATCAGTTTGGTGTGTTCTATGCAAGTCAATCATTTCATGGTTGATGTATGTATAAACTTTTAAAACCATTTAAGTACTGTGCATGAAAGGCTAGACAACATTCTTTCACCTTGGAAGTTTAGTGTGGGGTTATAGGTGTTGGGAAGGCGTTGTAGTATAAGACTTTTAACTTAGTTGTTAGCCAAAATAAGAAGTTTAGTAAGTAGATATTAAGTGTTGTAGATTTAATACCATACATGACAAGAAACAATTACATGGTGACTTTCCAATCCCACGTTTTCTTTGTGAGGTGCTCTTTTATACTCATTGGTTTCATACTTAGTTACCTCTAATTTCAAATGTTCCCCATGCATACTATTTGTAACCAATGTGCTTGCTAGATCATCCATTTGAAACTTTTGAACTCTGTAAAGTCCTTTCATTCTGAAGTTTTGTATTTCTAGTGTGCACATACTTTGATGTGTCTTATTTTTTTATGAAGATATTTTTATCATGTCAAATCTTTGGACTTAAGGAAATAAGTTTCTCATCCTTCAAACTTTTGAGCCCGACAAGCGCATACCCTTCCAATGCATCATGTTTAGTGAATTCGGGACAATACACTTTTGCATCTAGTGATTACCTTTAATGCATCCCTTACACGATGTTTTAGTGCGAAAACTTTTGTTTAAAGACTCAACTCTTTTATTAGAATTTTATACCATTTCGATAACCGGTTGAAAGATCAAACTTTCTCAAAACATCCATTTTAATTAAATATCCTTTTGTCTTCCGGTAAGTATCGTGAACAATCATTTCATACCTAAGTGTCATTTAATAGCTCCAAACTACGTTTAGAAAATTATATATATACATATGTTCAAAAGTCCTATCGATAATTACTTTCAAAGTACTGCATCTTTTACTCCCTTATGAATTTTTTTGACTAAGCAAGTTGTCGAACCTCTTTTACGTCTCATGCATGTCTTTTAAAGTTTTTTTGATAAAGAATTTTTGCCTGCAACTTATTTTGTTAAAGTATTCCTCGACAAAATTTGCTACAAGTGTTAAGTTGTTTTGTCTTATTTTAAACCTTCCTTCTTCAAATTGGAAGAAATGGCTTTCTGATTTATTTTTTTAAACAAACAAAGGCTGTCCTCATTCCTTTGAACATATGTACCTTGATGCAAACCTTCTAACAATTTCACAATAGCCCTTCTTGTGTTAGTCTTTGAACGACACGAAAACATGTATTATTTGAAACTCTTGTGTTTTCTTTGCACTGATCGTCACTTATGATTTTTTTCACGATGCACTTCTTGATTTACCTTTATCATTGAACCTTTGGAGAAGATATTCCCGCTTTCAAAAAAAAATTACTGCAGCGGTTGTTGAAAGAAATAGAAAATGCATTCTCTACGAGTTCATTTACTTTCTTTTCCACGTTATCATTCATGACCTCTTCGCAACATTTCTTCAATTTACTTGGATTTTCATCATGAAAACTTTCGAGAGAATATTACTCATCTTCAATTTTTATTATTATTATTATTATATATATATATATATATATATATATATATATATATATATATATATATATATATATATATATATATATATATATATATATATATATATATATATACATACATATTTGAATAAGATTTGAAACTTCTTCTACTTCCAGGACCTTTTCTGTTGAACTCTTTAATAGCGAAGTAAGAAAATTTATTCTTTTGCTTTCAATCATACCAATTACTTCAAGGGAAAGGAAAATGTTTTCAATGTGGATTATATAGGATGATCTTTTGGTTGCAACAAATGTCCCAGTAGAGAACTCTTGTTTTATCGATTTTATCACAAGTGGCCTCATCTTGGTAAATTTTATATCTCATCCATTTTGTGTTATCCAAACAAATTTTTTACTATATGCATGTGAACCAAGTTCAAACCATCTTTCATTTTGTGTTACGCGTCACAAAATTTCCCATTTGTTATCTCCTTTAGTAGTATCAGTTTTCAAAAGACTTTTATAACCATTCTTACCTTTCTTCTGGAATCAAGGTGAGAATAAGTTTAAAACGTTGTTTCTTGTATATGTTTTGCTTAAAAATAAATTCTTTTATAGCTCGGTCTTACATTGGACGATAAAATTATGGTCATTGATAAACTCTTTGTCAAAAGTTGTTTTCTTGTCTATAGGAAAGCCTTATAAGTTTGGTAGAAGATGTTTATATGGTTTCCTTTTTGAAGACTAGTAAAGATTGAAGTATGTCTATGGTTTGGGTGTGCTATAGATGGTTTAGTCTTTGGATTGATAACAAGGCGGAGTTGAAGTTCCTTAAGTTAATAGCTAGTTTCTTGAAGGTAAGGCGGATGTATGAGTCAAAGCAACCCTCGTATAAGTATGGAAACATCTGTAAGGGTGACAAATGGACGAAGCACCTAGAAGAATACTACTTGTTAATTAGTGGATTGATGTATGACTTTTGGGACAAAGTGTTATAGGAGGAGCTTAAGAAGTTAGGTAGTAGAGTTGAGTATAAGGTAGATGAAAGGTGTGAATAAGCTAAGAGGAGTGCTGGGGTCTGTAATACAAGATTAGTTGTGTTGGACGCCATGAAGTGTGGACGATGAAAATACTAAGGTTCAAATCAGTTGGAGGTAACGTTTTGTTTGAAGGTGAACTAAAAAGTAGGCAAGTTGGTATCTAAGATGTAAGAGGAGTTGGTTCTGGCAAGTTTCGAGGGCGAAACTTCTTTAAGGGGGGAAGAATGTAACATCCCGACTTTTTGGAAAATGGCAAAAGTGGCATTTAACAAAATGCGGATTTTATTTTATTTTTAGTTAAAGGATTTAAAGTATGTATATATATATTCAAAATATATATAAGAAAAAGAAAAGAAAAGAAAAGAAAAGAAAAGAAAGGGAATTAATTTTGGGAGTTATGAATTAATAACTATATATTTCTTTATTATTATTATTATTTTATTTTAGGAGGTTTTTTTTTGGGGAATTAACTTCCCATTAAGGTAGTGGTAGCCAATGGGAGTTTTTCAGAAATCAGATATTTAAACACAGAAACATCAACGTTGAATAGAAAAAAAGAGAGGAAAAGGAAGAAACTTCGAAAATTCATATCTTCCAATCCGTAGTTCCGTTTTGCAGCCATAAATAGTCAAAACGATCGTCTCCAAGCGTATATTATTCTAAAAATACTCTTACAGAAGTAATCCAGGTATGGTTAACTCGTTTCTGCTGCAAAAATCGTAAAAGATCATGTTGTTTTGTGTTTTAGGATTTCGGTCATAACTTTTGATCCGTGAATCCGTTTAGAAATCCGAAAGTACCGCTGGAATCGTGAGAAGACGAGGATCGTTTTCATACTAGAATTTGGGTCTGATTCTCAGGTATGCGGGAGTCGAATTTCTGCTGTGAATTCATGAAAAGGATCATGAATTCATGTTCTAGGGTTTTGGTTCGTAGTTCTTTGTTTGGAAGCTTTGATCATCAATTAATTCATGTTAATTGTGATCTTTTAGATCTTGTTTGAGGCCTGTTTAAGTGCTGCAGAGATTGGTTTTGGTTTGTGGCTTCAATCAAGTAAGAGGCTCTTCCTTTTGTATGCTTTAGTTGTATGATGACATGATTAGATGATGTTAGAAGATTTTTATGTTATGAATTGTTTGTAGAAATATGTTTAAAGGTTGTTGTTGTGTTTAGTAGTACTTTATGAGAATTTTAGAGGCTGTTTTTGATATTGTTTTGTTGAGTTTTTGGCTGAAAAACGTATTAAAAGCAGTGCAGATTTTCATTAGGTTTTAGAAAGTTGTTTTAGCTTGTTTTGAGTACTTTTCAAGTGTACCAAGTTGGGGATCAGTTCCTAACTTTACAATGATGTTATAAAGAAGATAAATGAACATGAACAAGCCTTGATTAAGCTTCCGATGCGTTTAGTTCCGGCACCGAATGTACTCTTCAAGGGAGTTGAAATCCAGGACCGTCGGAAGAGTATGATTGTCTTGTGCTTTGATGAATTAGTATTCATCAATGTCTGTGTAATTGCTAGCTTGAGTCTAAGAGTCTAAGAAGAGGGAGTAGGAGCTTTTTGTCTGAATGAACCTAGGTGGCTAGCTAATCACTTAATAAACGTATTTGACTAGATAAAAGATTAAACATCATGAGAGCTTGGATAGGCGCAAGACAATATCGGCAATGTGAGGTTTGGCGGATAAAGTGGTGATGATCACTTTGCCGGATTCTAGACCCGCCAGATAAAGTAGTGATCATTCCGCCGGACAAACTCACGAACGAGATAGACATTCACCGGTCAGCTCTTTAGGGTTGGCCAGACAAAGTGGAATGACTGTCTCGGGACCGCTAGAGATTTATCTCTATAGGGTTGCGTCTTTTGTCTTAGTGCATATCTCACTAAGTGTAGTGCCCTCGCAAACATGCTGTAACAAAGATAAGTTAAGATAGAAACGCTTAGTCACGAAGTGTTGATGAGCACTTAGTGAACCATAGATTGAGTCGGTCACTTGAAAGATAACTTAAATAATAATGTGAATCTTAACGTTGTAAAACTTAAAGTATACAATAGCTTCTCACTCTTACTAAGTACTTTGTACTTACCTCAATTGCATATGTTGTTTTGTGTGCTTTTGGGGTGAGAAGACGAACAGGTTGTCCTTGAGCTCGTTGAGGAGTTCGATGATGTTTTGATGACGTTGGTGCTGATGATGCTTTCTTTTACTTTCTTTTAAAGGTTGTACTATAGTATGTTGTAGATTCTAAATTAGCATGTTGTACTTTCATTCCAAGTTTATAAGACAAGGGTTGTATTTTTTTTTACATAAATGACGTTGTAAGCTTTATCTCGTTGTTGTAAGCTTTTCCTTTCTACCCCTAGTCGGTTTGTATTCTATTCTAGTAGCATTTATGATTTTACCCGAGCCTTTTGGGCTTCCGTTGCTTTAATTATGATACGACGACGTAGAGGCTGGCGTATAATATTGGATTTATTTAATGTTATACGCGCCGAACGTTCTCTTCCGGATAAGGGCTCGGTATCCGGGAGCGGGCGTTACAGTTGGTATCAGAGACAAGCGTTCCTTGCTTTTCTAGGCTTCCATCTCTCCATTCCCTATTATAAGACTTCTTTAGACCACTTAGTAACCATTCTGACTTCCTTGATCTTTTAGAATGGTAGGAACCCGTAGAAGTTTCTTTACTAACCTAAGTTCTATTCTCAAGATAAGGTATCTTGGATCTTTTAGAACCTTCTCGATCTCTCTTGTTCTTGGTGGTAATTTTAAGTAAAGCTAATAATCCTTATACCGTGGTTAGTTTTCACTAGAGGCAAGTGAAGTGTCTTCTTAGGCCAAGGTTAGGTTGAGTTCTAATCTCACATCTTTTATGTGATGCCCTCAAGTTTGTTCCTTCTCGGGTCCTTAATAGAATCCCTATCTTCTTTCGACCTTTCAGACTTTTCTCTCTTTACTCTTCTCTTGGAGGATTTAAAGTTTTCTTATTGCGACTTTTTGATTTAATCATTTCTTTGATTTTATAATTTGGTGTTATGCAAAACGAGTAAAAGCGATTTTGTTCACGTTTTATATGTCTTTTAATATCATTTCGATGTTTCAAAAAATTATGTAAATTTGCAGTCACTTAGAAAATTTCCTTATCTACAATTTCTCTTTTGGCATCAACTTAGTTTTCAATAGTGTTCATAAATTGTTTAACAAGGAGGAGTACTCTGTTCAGAAAATTCTGCAGCGGTACTTTTTACTTATGAATCTGTTTTGAATAAGCTAAATACCTCCAAATGACTTGAATTTTTGATATGTTGTAGAAAAATTTCTGCTCTGAAATTTTTGTTTTGGAGTCAAGTGCAAATTCTTTCTGGTTTGAGTATAATCTGCAAAACAATGCAGATTATAAATTTCTGAAATTTTTGACAGCTGTAGGAGTCGACGAAAATAATTATTTTAACCAACTTATGCTTTTCCAAAAATTCTGAATTTTGAGTAGAATATGTAAAACCTGTATACCTACAACTTTTCTTTTACATCAGGTTCAAAATCAGTTTGGTGTGTTCTATGCAAGTCAATCATTTCATGGTTGATGTATGTACTTAAACTTTTAAAACCATTTAAGTACCTGTGCATGAAAGGCTAGACAACATTCTTTCACCTTGGAAGTTTAGTGTGGGGTTATAGGTGTTGGGAAGGCGTTGTAGTATAAGACTTTTAACTTAGTTGTTAGCCAAAATAAGAAGTTTAGTAAGTAGATATTAAGTGTTGTAGATTTAATACCCTTCTGTGACAAGAAACAATTACATGGTGACTTTCCAATCCCACGTTTTCTTTGACGAGGTGCTCTTTTATACTCATTGGTTTCATACTTAGTTACCTCTAATTTCAAATGTTTCCCCATGCATACTATTTGTAACCAATGTGCTTGCTAGATCATCCATTTGAAACTTTTGAACTCGGTAAAAGTCCTTTCATTGCGAAGTTTTGTATTCCTAGTGTGCACATACTTTGATGTGTCTTATTTTTTTATGAAGATATTTTTATCATGTCAAATGTTGGACTTAAGGAAATAAGTTTCTCATCCTTCAAACTTTTGAACCCGACAACCGCATACCCTTCCAATGCATCATGTTTAGTGAATTCGGGACAATACACTTTTGCATCCTAGTGATTACCTTTAATGCATCCCTTACACGATGTTTTAGTGCAGAAAACTTTTTGTTTAAAGACTCAACTCTTTTATTAGAATTTTATACCATTTCGATAACCGGTTGAAAGATCAAACTTTCTCAAAACATCCATTTTAATTAAATATCCTTTTGTCTTCCGGTAAGTATACGTGAACAATCATTTCTTACCTAAGTGTCATTTAATAGCTCCAAACTACGTTTAGAAAATTATATATATATATATATGTTCAAAAGTCCTATCGATAATTACTTTCAAAGTACTGCATCTTTTACTCCCTTATGAATTTTTTTTTGACTAAGCAAGTTGTCGAACCTCTTTTACGCCTCATGCATGTCTTTTAAAGTTTTTTTTTATAAAGAATTTTAGCTTTGCAACTTATTTTGTTAAAGTATTCCTCGACAAAATTTGCTACAAGTGTTAAGTTGTTTTGTCTTATTTTAAACCTTCCTTCTTCAAATTGGAAGAAATGGCTTTTCGATTTATTTTTTTAAACAAAGGGCTGTCCTCATTCCTTTGAACATATGCACCCTTGATGCAAACCTTTTAACAATTTCACAATAGCCCTTCTTGTGTTAGTCTTTGAACGACACGAAAACATGTATTATTTGAAACTCTTGTGTTTTCTTTGCTGAAATGTCACTTATGATTTTTTTTTCACGATGCACTTCTTCGATTTACCTTTATCATTGAACCTTTGGAGAAGATATTCCCGCTTTCAAAAAAATTATCATAACGATTGTTGAAAGAAATAGAAAATGCATTCTCGAGTTCATTTACTTTCTTTTCCACGTTATCATTCATGACCTCTTCATAACATTTCTTCAATTTACTTGGATTTTCATCATGAAAACTTTCGAGAGAATATTACTCATCTTCAATTTTTATTATATATATATCTCTATATATATATATATATATATATATATATATATATATATATACACACACATATTTGAATAAGATTTGAAACTTCTTCTACTTCGGACCTTTTCTGTTGAACTCTTTAATAGCTTAAGTAAGAAAATTTATTCTTTTGCATTCAATCATACCAATTACTTCAAAGGAAAGGAAAATGTTTTCAATATGGATTATATAGGATGATCTTTTGTTGCAACAAATGTCCCGTGAGAGAACTCTTGTTTTATCGATTTTATCACAAGTGGCCTCATCTTGGTAAATTTTATATGTCATCCATTTTGTGTTATCCAAACAAATGTTTTACTATATGCATGTGAACCAAGTTCAAACCATCTTTCATTTTGTGTTACGCGTCACAAAATTTCCCATTTGTTATCTCCTTTAGTAGTATCAGTTTTCAAAAGACTTTTATAACCATTCTTACCTTTCTTCTGGAATCAAGGTGAGAATAAGTTTAAAACGTTGTTTCTTGTATATGTTTGCTTAAAAATAAATTCTTTTATAGCTCCAGTCTTCTGTTGGACGATAAAATTATGGTCGCTGATAAACTCACTGTCAAAAGTTGTTTTCTTGTCTATAGGAAAGCCTTATAAGTTTGGTAGAAGATGTTTATATGGTTTCCTTTTTGAAGACTAGTAAAGATTGAAGTATGTCTATGGTTTGGGTGTGCTATAGATGGTTTAGTGCTGGATTGATAACAAGACGGAGTTGAAGTTCCTTAAGTTAATAGCTAGTTTCTTGAAGGTAAGGCGGATGTATAGGTCAAAGCAACCCTCGTATAAGTATGGAAACATCTGTAAGGGTGACAAATGGACGAAGCACCTAGAAGAATACTACTTGTTAATTAGTGGATTGATGTATGACTTTTGGGACAAAGTGTTATAGGAGGAGCTTAAGAAGTTAGGTAGTAGAGTTGAGTATAAGGTAGATGAAAGGTGTGAATAAGCTAAGAGGAGTGCTGGGGTCTGTAATACAAGATTAGTTGTGTTGGACGCCATGAAGTCTGGACGATGAAAATACTAAGGTTCAAATCAGTTGGAGATAACGTTTTGTTTGAAGGTGAACTAAAAAGTAGGCAAGTTGGTATCTAAGATGTAAGAGGAGTTGGTTACGGCAAGTTTCGAGGCTAAACTTCTTTAAGGGGAAGAATGTAACATCCCGACTTTTGGAAAATGGCAAAAGTGGCATTTAACAAAATGCGGATTTTATTTTATTTTTAGTTAAAGGATTTAAAGTATGTATATATATATTCAAAATATATATAAGAAAAAGAAAAGAAAAGAAAAGAAAAGAAAGGGAATTAATTTTGGGAGTTATGAATTAATAACTATATATTTCTTTATTATTATTATTATTTTATTTTAGGAGGTTTTTTTTTGGGGAATTAACTTCCCATTAAGGTAGTGGTAGCCAATGGGAGTTTTTCAGAAATCAGATATTTAAACACAGAAACATCAACGTTGAATAGAAAAAAGAGAGGAAAAGGAAGAAACTTGAAAATTCATATCTTCCAATCCAGTAGTTCCGCTTTTGCAGCCATAAATAGTCAAAACGATCGTCTCCAAGCGTATATTATTCTAAAAATACTCTTACAGAAGTAATCCAGGTATGGTTAACTCGTTTCTGCTGCAAAAATCGTAAAGGATCATGTTGTTTTGTGTTTTAGGATTTCGGTCATAACTTTTGATCCGTGAATCCGTTTAGAAATCCGAAAGTACCGCTGGAATCGTGAGAAGACGAGGATCGTTTTGATACTAGAATTTGGGTCTGATTCTCAGGTATGTGGGAGTCGAATTTCTGCTGTGAATTCATGAAAAGGATCATGAATTCATGTTCTAGGGTTTTGGTTCAGTAGTTCTTTGTTTGGAAGCTTTGATCATCAATTAATTCATGTTAATTGTGATCTTTTAGATCTTGTTTGAGGCCTGTTTAAGTGCTGCAGAGATTGGTTTTGGTTTGTGGCTTCAATCAAGTAAGAGGCTCTTCCTTTTGTATGCTTTAGTTGTATGATGACATGATTAGATGATGTTAGAAGATTTTTATGTTATGAATTGTTTGTAGAAATATGTTTAAAGGTTGTTGTTGTGTTTAGTAGTACTTTTTATGAGAATTTTAGAGGCTGTTTTTGATATTGTTTTGTTGAGTTTTTGGCTGAAAAACGATTAAAAGCAAAGGCAGATTTTCATTAGGTTTTAGAAAGTTGTTTTAGCTTGTTTTGAGTACTTTTCAAGTGTACCAAGTTGGGGATCAGTTCCTAACTTTACAATGATGTTATAAAGAAGATAAATGAACATGAACAAGCCTTGATTAAGCTTCCGATGCGTTTAGTTCCGGCACCGAATGTACTCTTCAAAGGAGTTGAAATCCAGGACCGTCGGAAGAGTATGATTGTCTTGTGCTTTGATGAATTAGTATTCATCAATGTCTCGTGTAATTGCTAGCCTGAGTCTAAGAGTCTAAGAAGAGGGAGTAGGAGCTTTTTGTCCCGAATGAACCTAGGTGGCTAGCTAATCACTTAATAAACGTATTTGACTAGATAAAAGATTAAACATCATGAGAGCTTGGATAGCACGAAGACAATATCGGCAATGTGAGGTTTGGCGAGATAAAGTGGTGATGATCACCGCCGGATTCTAGACCAACCAGATAAAGTAGTGATCATTCCGCCGGACAAACTCATTTAACGAGATAGACATTCACCGGTCACTCTTTAGGGTTGGCTGGACAAAGTGGAATGACTGTCTCGGGACCGCTAGAGATTTATCTCTATAGGGTTGCGTCTTTTGTCTTAGTGCATATCTCACTAAGTGTAGTGCCTCGCAAACATGTGTAACAAAGATAAGTTAAGATAGAAACGCTTAGTCACTTAAGTTTTGATGAGCACTTAGTGAACCATAGATTGAGTCGGTCACTTGAAAGATAACTTAAATAATAATGTGAATCTTAACGTTGTAAATCTTAAAGTATACAATAGCTTCTCACTCTTACTAAGTACTTTGTACTTACCTCAATTGCATATGTTGTTTTGTGTGCTTTTGGGGTGATAAGGCAACAGTTGTCCTTGAGCTCGTTGAGGAGTTCGATGATGTTTTGATGACGTTGGTGTTGATGATGCTTTCTTTTACTTTCTTTTAAAGGTTGTACTATAGTATGTTGTAGATTCTAAATTAGCATGTTGTACTTTCATTCCAAGTTTATAAGACAAGGGTTGTATCTTTTTTTTTTACATCGACGTTGTAAGCTTTATCTCGTTGTTGTAAGCTTTTTCCTTTCTACCCCTAGTCGGTTTGTATTCTATTCTAGTAGCATTTATGATTTTACCCGAGCCTTTTGGGCTTCCGTTGCTTTAATTATGATACGACGACGTAGAGGCTGGCGTATAATATTGGATTTATTTAATGTTATACGCACTGAACGTTCTCTTCCAGATAAGGGCTCTGGTATCCGGGAGCGGGCGCATAGCTTGGTATCGAGAGACAAGCGCTCCTTGCTTTTCTAGGCTTCCATCTCTCCATTCCCTATTATAAGACTTCTTTAGACCACTTAGTAACCATTCTGACTTCCTTGATCTTTTAGAATGGTAGGAACCCGTAGAAGTTTCTTTACTAACCTAAGTTCTATTCTCAAGATAAGGTATCTTGGATCTTTTAGAACCTTTCTGATCTCTCTTGTTCTTGGTGGTAATTTTCGTAAAGCTAATAATCCTTATACCGTGGTTAGTTTTCACTAGAGGCAAGTGAAGTGTCTTCTTAGGCCAAGGTTAGGTTGAGTTCTAATCTCACATCTTTTATGTGATGCCTCAAGTTTGTTCCTTCTCGGTCCTTAATAGAATCCCTATCTTCTTTCGACCTTTCAGACTTTTCTCTCTTTACTCTTCTCTTGGAGGATTTAAAGTTTTCTTATTGCGACTTTTTGATTTAATCATTTCTTTGATTTTATAATTTGGTGTTATGCAAAATGAGTAAACGATTTTGTTCACGTTTCTATATGTCTTTTAATATCATTTCTGATGTTTCAAAAAAATTATGTAAATTTGCAGTCACTTAGAAAATTTCCTTATCTACAATTTCTCTTTTGGCATCAACTTAGTTTTCAATAGTGTTCATAAATTGTTTAACAAGGAGGAGTACTGCTCAGAAAATTCTGCAGCGGTACTTTACTTATGAATCTGTTTTGAATAAGCTAAATACCTCCAAATGACTTGAATTTTTGATATGTTGTAGAAAACTTTCTGCTCTGCAATTTTTGTTTTGGAGTCAAGTGCAAATTCTTTCTGGTTTGAGTATAATCTGCAAAACAATGCAGATTATAAATTTCTGAAATTTTTGACAGCTTGTACCAATGATTTAAAATAATTATTTTAACCAACTTATGCTTTTCCAAAATTCTGAATTTTGAGTAGAATATGTAAAACCTGTATACCTACAACTTTTCTTTTACATCAGGTTCAAAATCAGTTTGGTGTGTTCTATGCAAGTCAATCATTTCATGGTTGATGTATGTACTTAAACTTTTAAAACCATTTAAGTACCTGTGCATGAAAGGCTAGACAACATTCTTTCACCTTGGAAGTTTAGTGTGGGGTTATAGGTGTTGGGAAGGCGTTGTAGTATAAGACTTTTAACTTAGTTGTTAGCCAAAATAAGAAGTTTAGTAAGTAGATATTAAGTGTTGTAGATTTAATACCCTTCTGTGACAAGAAACAATTACATGGTGACTTTCCAATCCCACGTTTTCTTTGACGAGGTGCTCTTTTATACTCATTGGTTTCATACTTAGTTACCTCTAATTTCAAATGTTTCCCCATGCATACTATTTGTAACCAATGTGCTTGCTAGATCATCCATTTGAAACTTTTGAACTCGGTAAAAGTCCTTTCATTGCGAAGTTTTGTATTCCTAGTGTGCACATACTTTGATGTGTCTTATTTTTTTTATGAAGATATTTTTATCATGTCAAATGCTGGACTTAAGGAAATAAGTTTCTCATCCTTCAAACTTTTGAACTGACAACTGCATACCCTTCCAATGCATCATGTTTAGTGAATTCGGGACAATACACTTTTGCATCCTAGTGATTACCTTTAATGCATCCCTTACACGATGTTTTAGTGCAGAAAACTTTTTGTTTAAAGACTCAACTCTTTTATTAGAATTTTATACCATTTCGATAACGGTTGAAAGATCAAACTTTCTCAAAACATCCATTTTAATTAAATATCCTTTTGTCTTCCGGTAAGTATACGTGAACAATCATTTCTTACCTAAGTGTCATTTAATAGCTCCAAACTACGTTTAGAAAATTATATATATATATATATATGTTCAAAAGTCCTATCGATAATTACTTTCAAAGTACTGCATCTTTTACTCCCTTATGAATTTTTTTTTGACTAAGCAAGTTGTCGAACCTCTTTTACGTCTCATGCATGTCTTTTAAAGTTTTTTTTTTATAAAGAATTTTAGCATGCAACTTATTTTGTTAAGAGTATTCCTCGACAAAATTTGCTACAAGTGTTAAGTTGTTTTGTCTTATTTTAAACCTTCCTTCTTCAAATTGGAAGAAATGGCTTTCTGATTTATTTTTTTTAAACAAAGGGCTGTCCTCATTCCTTTGAACATATGCACCCTTGATGCAAACCTTTTAACAATTTCACAATAGCCCTTCTTGTGTTAGTCTTTGAACGACACGAAAACATGTATTATTTGAAACTCTTGTGTTTTCTTTGCACAGTCGTCACTTATGATTTTTTTTTCACGATGCACTTCTTCGATTTACCTTTATCATTGAACCTTTGGAGAAGATATTCCCCGCTTTCAAAAAAAATTACTGCAACGATTGTTGAAAGAAATAGAAAATGCATTCTCTCGAGTTCATTTACTTTCTTTTCCACGTTATCATTCATGACCTCTTCGCAACATTTCTTCAATTTACTTGGATTTTCATCATGAAAACTTTAGAGAGAATATTACTCATCTTCAATTTTTATTATATATATATCTATATATATATATATATATATATATATATATATATATATATATATATATATATATATATATACACATATTTGAATAAGATTTGAAACTTCTTCTACTTCTTGCATCTTTTTCATTGAACTCTTTAATAGCTTAAGTAAGAAAATTTATTCTTTTGCATTCAATCATACCAATTACTTCAAGGAAAGGAAAATGTTTTCAATATGGATTATATAGGTTGATCTTTTGGTTGCAACAAATGTCCCAAAGAGAGAACTCTTGTTTTATCGATTTTATCACAAGTGGCCTCATCTTGGTAAATTTTATATGTCATCCATTTTGTGTTATCCAAACAAATGTTTTACTATATGCATGTGAACCAAGTTCAAACCATCTTTCATTTTGTGTTACGCTGGTCACAAAATTTCCCATTTGTTATCTCCTTTAGTAGTTTTCGGCTTTTAAAAGACTTTTATAACCATTCTTACCTTTCTTCCGAATCAAGGTGAGAATAAGTTTAAAACGTTGTTTCTTGTATATGTTTTGCTTAAAAATAAATTCTTTTATAGCTCCAGTCTTCTGTTGGACGATAAAATTATGGTCGCTGATAAACTCACTGTCAAAAGTTGTTTTCTTGTCTATAGGAAAGCCTTATAAGTTTGGTAGAAGATGTTTATATGGTTTCCTTTTGAAGACTAGTAAAGATTGAAGTATGTCTATGGTTTGGGTGTGCTATAGATGGTTTAGTGTCGGATTGATAACAAGACGGAGTTGAAGTTCCTAAGTTAATAGCTAGTTTCTTGAAGGTAATGCGGATGTATAGGTCAAAGCAACCTCAGATAAGTATGGAAACATCTGTAAAGGTGACAAATGGACGAAGCACCTAGAAGAATACTACTTGTTAATTAGTGGATTGATGTATGACTTTTGGGACAAAGTGTTATAGGAGGAGCTTAAGAAGTTAGGTAGTAGAGTTGAGTATAAGGTAGATGAAAGGTGTGAATAAGCTAAGAGAGAGGCCGGGTCTCAGAATACAAGATTAGTTGTGTTGGACGCCATGAAGTCTGGACGATGAAAATACTAAGGTTCAAATCAGTTGGAGATAACGTTTTGTTTGAAGGTGAACTAAAAAGTAGGCAAGTTGGTATCTAAGATGTAAGAGGAGTTGGGTCTGCCAAGTTTCGAGGGCGAAACTTCTTTAAGGGGGGAAGAATGTAACATCCCGACTTTTTGGAAAATGGCAAAAGTGGCATTTAACAAAATGCGGATTTTATTTTATTTTTAGTTAAAGGATTTAAAGTATGTATATATATATTCAAAATATATATAAGAAAAAGAAAAGAAAAGAAAAGAAAAGAAAGGGAATTAATTTTGGGAGTTATGAATTAATAACTATATATTTCTTTATTATTATTATTATTTTATTTTAGGAGGTTTTTTTTTGGGGAATTAACTTCCCATTAAGGTAGTGGTAGCCAATGGGAGTTTTTCAGAAATCAGATATTTAAACACAGAAACATCAACGTTGAATAGAAAAAAAGAGAGGAAAAGCAAGAAACTTCAAAATTCATATTTTCCAATCAGTAGTTCCGCTTTTGCAGCCATAAATAGTCAAAACGATCGCTCAAGCGTATATTATTTTAAAAATACTCTTACGTATAATCCAGGTATGGTTAACTCGCTTCTACTGCAAAAATCGTAAAAGATCATGTTGTTTTGTGTTTTAGGATTTCGGTCATAACTTTTGATCCGTGAATCCGTTTAGAAATCCGGAAGTACTACTGGAATCGTGAGAAGACGAGGATCGCTTTTGATACTAGAATTTGGGTCTGATTATCAGGTATGTGGGAGTCGATTTCTGCTGTGAATTCATGAAAAGGATCATGAATTCATGTTCTGTGGTTTTGGTTCAGTAGTTCTTTGTTTGGAAGCTTTGATCATCAATTAATTCATGTTAATTGTGATCTTTTAGATCTTGTTTGAGGCCTGTTTAAGTGTCGCAGAGATTGGTTTTGGTTTGTGGCTTCAATCAAGTAGAGAGGCTCTTCCTTTTGTATGCTTTAGCTTGTATGATGACATGATTAGATGATGTTGTAAGATTTTTATGTTATGAATTGTTTGTAGAAATATGTTTAAAGGTTGTTGTTGTGTTTAGTAGTACTTTATGAGAATTTTAGAGGCTGTTTTTGATATTGTTTTGTTGAGTTTTTGGCTGAAAACGATTAAAAGCAAAGCAGATTTTCATTAGGTTTTGAAAGTTGTTTTAGCTTGTTTTGAGTACTTTTCAAGTGTACCAAGTTGGGGATCAGTTCCTAACTTTACAATGATGTTATAAAGAAGATAAATGAACATGAACAAGCCTTGATTAAGCTTCCGATGCGCTTAGTTCCGGCACCGAATGTACTCTTCAAGGAGTTGAAATTCAGGACCGTCGGAAGAGTATGATTGTCTTGTGCTTTGATGAATTAGTATTCATCAATGTCTGTGTAATTGCTAGCTTGAGTCTAAGAGTCTAAGAAGAGGGAGTAGGGAGCTTTTTGTCCTGAATGAACCTAGGTGGCTAGCTAATCACTTAATAAACGATTTGACTAGATAAAAGATTAAACATCACGAGAGCTTGGATAGCACAAGATAATATCGGCAATGTGAGGTTTGGCAGATAAAGTGGTGATGATCACCGCCGGATTCTAGACCCGCCAGATAAAGTAGTGATCATTCCGCCGACAAACTCACGAACGAGATAGACATTCACCGTCAGCTCTTTAGTGGTTGGCTGCACAAAGTGGAATGATCGCTCGGGACCGCTAGAGATTTATCTCTATAGGGTTGCGCTCTTTTGTCTTAGTGCATATCTCACTAAGTGTAGTGCCTCGCAAACATGTCGTGAACAAAGATAAGTTAAGATAGAAACGCTTAGTCACGAAGTGTTGATGAGCACTTAGTGAACCATAGATTGAGTCGGTCACTTGAAAGATAACTTAAATAATAATGTGAATCTTAACGTTGTAAAACTTAAAGTATACAATAGCTTCTCACTCTTACTAAGTACTTTGTACTTACCTCAATTGCATATGTTGTTTTGTGTGCTTTTGGGGTGAGAAGACGAACAGGTTGTCCTTGAGCTCGTTGAGGAGTTCGATGATGTTTTGATGACGTTGGTGCTGATGATGCTTTCTTTTACTTTCTTTTAAAGGTTGTACTATAGTATGTTGTAGATTCTAAATTAGCATGTTGTACTTTTATTCCAAGTTTATAAGACAAGGGTTGTATCTTTTTTTTTTAACATCGTACGTTGTAAGCTTTATCTCGTTGTTGTATGCTTTTCTTTTCTACCCCTAGTCGGTTTGTATTCTATTCTAGTAGCATTTATGATTTTACCCGAGCCTTTTGGGCTTCCGTTGCTTTAATTATGATACGACGACGTAGAGGCTGGCGTATATTATTGGATTTATTTAATGTTATACGCGCCGAACGTTCTCTTCCGGATAAGGGCTCGGTATCCGGGAGCGGGGCGTTACATCAAATGGATAGTGGAATCTTCATTTCACAAAAGAAATATGCAGGTGATATTTTGAAGAACTTTAAGATGGATTGTGCTAAACCAATCTTAACTCCGGTTGAAGAAAAACTAAAGTTGATAAAAGATGGCACCGGTGAATTTGTTGATCCTACATATTTTTGAAGACTTGTTGGAAACTTGAGATACCTGACTTCGACTAGACCGGATATAACCTATGGTGTTGGACTTATAAGTCGCTAAGGAGTCGCGCGTCAATCTTATTTACAAGTCGCTAAGCGGATATTAAGATATATCAAAGGTACATAGAGTCATGGAATATTTTATTCATGTGCTAATGATATTTCTCTTGTTGGATACACAGATAGTGATTGGGCCGGTGACACGGTTCAAAGAAAAAGCACATCAAAGTTACGCATTTTTCTTGGGATCCGGCGTTTTCTCATGGTCGCCGAAGAAACAATAGGTGATTGCTTTGTCAACAATGTAGGAGAATATATGGCAGCCACAAGCAAAGGTGTGGTTGAGGCGCATTCTTGATTTTTTACATCATCAACAATCTGAATCAATGAAGATTTATTGTGACAATACTCAACTATCGAACTATCGAAGAATCCCGCTTTTCATGGTCGTTGCAAGCACATTGATATCAAATATCATTATATAAGAGAGTTGGTTCGCAAAAAGAGATTGTTATTGATTGTTGTCCAACTCAAGAACAAGTTGCAAATATCTTCACAAAACTAAATTGGTGAAGATGCTCAGTATGATCAAGTTTGAAGATTTTGGTTCAAGGAGGCAATGTAGAGGTGTGAACAAAATATCTTGGTGTGTAGTCAGATCAATGGTTGCACCGCCCACCGCCCAAAGATTTTTCAAGTTCACTAGTTTGACAAAAGATTACAACATGTGTTCTTGACTAGCTTCTTTGTGTTTACACTTTTTGTATTTGGCTATAAATAGTCTTGTTCATCATTGTAATTGTATCAACCAAGTGAGAAACTTAAGAACAAAGCGTTTTAATACAAAGTGTGTCTTTGTGTGTGTTGAATCTATTGAAACATTGTGTTATGTTTCTACAGTATTTTATGATAAAACAATAGCTTTTTAGTTATTTATAGATTTTTATACAGAATGACTACTTTAATTTTTAATCAGGCTAGAAAGACATTAAAGATTGACCCGGACAAAATCATTGCATAGTTACAATACAACCTTTTTTTTATTCACCAAGTGTTTATCTAAAAAGAATTTTAATTTCCTTTTTTTTATACTTTGAAAATCACTGTAAAAAATATACTACTACACATTAATGCATGTGTTATGTGACTAGTGTCGTTTTTCAACCATTAAAAGATTAATCCAACTACTACACATTATAAACCAAAATAGTAGTACTGTCACCTTAATCAACAAAATTAGTGGTTGTATCTATTTCTACAAGTGATTGGTTATAACTAATTTGTTATTTCAGCTTATTAAAGATATTCCTCCGTCTCAAAATGTTTGGGACATTTCCTTTTACCATTATTTAAAAGTCTAATTAATTCTTGGAATTTCGTTAATTGATGTAATATTATTAGGGTTATGATAAAGTGAAACTTAAAGTACATAAATGTAAAAAGTATTAGATCATTTGATGAAATTCGAAGGATTAATTAGACTTTTCGTAAGCGGTTGAAAAGTCAAACGTCCCAAACATTTTGAGACGGAGGGAGTATCATCTTAATTAGACAATGTAACAAAACATCTTTAGATAAGTCTCCACTAGACAGAGCAACATCAGCTTTTCCTTCTTGCTTGAGCCAGTACAAACCATCACTCACCTTAGCGTTGCCAATCTTCATTTGTGATTTCACATCCTGAAATTCATCGTGTGATGAATAGAATTTAGCCATACACTGCTTAACTTAAGTAAATCTACGAATAAACAACAAATTGCAAGATAGATCTGGGACATGTAAAGGCATATTCAAGAGATAGATTATCCAAATTTGAATTTTTTCTAGGTCCAACATGAGTGGAGATAGATCCATCTGCTATTCTTACCTTATGCTGGCCACTAGAAGGAAAATAAAATGAGAATAGTGATTTGTCACTTGTCATATGGTTGGAAGACCCGAATCTATGATCCAGAAGAGTTACCTCCTTGAATAGTCGCCTCCGCTGAGACTTCAGATTTTAGATTCAAACTTCTTGTCAAGAAGTTGACTACGGCTTCAAGTTGTCCATTTGAGAAGGGTGCAGGATTCTCGCTGCAACAAAGGCTTGCTTCGATCATTCCAGTGGATTTACCTTTTTGTCCAAAGTTGTTTTTGGACTGATTGTTGGGGCTTTCATGAATACCCCCTATTTCTTTTAGTGCTCACACCCGGGGAAATTCTTCTGGTCTTTATTTTGAAAGAACTTGGAGCCACCAAACAAACCATTATCTGTTTGAAGAGACATCAAGGCAGATGGTTCTCCCCTTGGAGTAAGAAGAAGCCTCCCCATTGTATCTCTTCTGCTTTCTTCTTTCCTAATGGTAGCAAATGCCTCTTGAAAGGAAGGCAGAGGAATCAATGCAATGATTCTCCCTTTTGCAGCCTCATAGGTAGTATTTAGACCTTCAATGAACTCAAATACCCTTTCCCCTCTATGAATTTTCTTAACCTCACTGAGTCTCCAGAGCATTTCCATACCACGGTAGATAGTTGATCATATTCTTGCCAGAGCACCTTCAGGGGATTGAAGTACTTGGAAGTATGAAGGTTTCCTTGCCTCATTCTTCTCAGACTGGATTTGACTCCCAAATCCTGGGAAAAGTTTCCTTGATCTGAGTATGTTGTAGTGACAAAATCCCAAATCTCTTTTGCAGTAGAGTAAAAGAGATGTACTTGGCCAATTTTTGGCTCCGTGGAGTTGATAAGTCATGCAATTACAGTGGCATTTCCAGTTTCCCAAGTATAGAAATCATTAGGTTTTTCTTGACTGAGAGCATTGGTGGATCCAATTAGGTATCCCATTTTTCCATGTCCAGTGATGAGCATTCTCACTGATTGTTCCCACTGAATGTAATTATTTCCACTTAGTTTCATTATGGTGATTTGCAAAGTTGGATTATCAAATCCATTTCCGTAACAGAAGATGAAGGGACGTGTTTATTGTGGCTCCAAAGAGAGCTTCAGACATGTTCTTAAAAAGAAAGGAAGATTAAAAATGAAGAAGAAGATCAAGTCATGACTTTGATATCATGTAGATTTTAGAGAGAGAAAAGAGATAGAAGATAATATTTTATTATCATTCTTCTTGTTTTACAATGATCCAATTAAATGAATAGAAGAGGATTAACATTGTCCGCCTTCTAAGAATTTAAAGACAAAAAAACTGATAGGGAACATAAAAATAAATGTTGTTCCCCAGCAACTAACTATTACCAGAATAGTTAATACAACAGCTAGAAATAATTACAGGTGACCATTATTACAACTGAGTTTATCACAGCTGATCACCTTCTCAGCTAAGTTTATTCAAGGCTGACATATCATAACTGATATACAAAAGTTGATATATCACAGTTGATTTATATCTTTAATTGATATCCAACATGGAGGCCCATTGTCCTCTTTTCTCTTCATTCTTTATGCAGAGGGTCTCACTGCCCTCATAAAGGGCTTTCACAGACGGGACATTGCAGGGCATTAGCTTTGATAGGGAAGCAGAGGTCCAGGTATCCCATGTTCTTTTCAATAATGATAGTCTGTTATTTTATCTTGCCAACCGTCACGGGGCTGAGGCAGTCCGTGATACTCTAGATCAGTATGATATTATGTCTGGCCAGTGTATTAAAAGGGACAAGTTTTCCTTGTACTTTAGCCATGGGATAGCTGACGTGGATATAGGTAAGGTTTGGATACTCTGAATGTGCCTCTAGGGATGGGATGGGGAAGTACTTTGGCCTTCCATTTATGGTGGGTAGATCCAAGTGGCCAATATTTTCTTTCCTAGAGGACAAGGTGCGGAAGAAACTCAGTGGTTGGAAGGAGAAATTTTAGACACCAGGTTAAGGAAGTTTTTATCAAGTGTATCTTTTAGGAAAATCTTACTTACATTATGCAATGCTTTCTCCTACCAAGCACTCTGATTGATACTATCAGGGCCATGATTCGGATGTTCTTCTGAAGTGGAACAGGGGACAGACGGAAGATTTATTGAGCAAGGTGGGATGTGTGTACTATGCCTACAGATCTATGAGGTCTAGGATATAGAGATACAACGTGCTTCAATCTATCCTTACTGGCTAAATAGGTTTAGATAGTCTTAAAAAAATCTAGGAACTTTGGTGAGTCAGTTTTTAATATCGAAGTACTTTCTTTACACGAATATTCTTGATGCTAAGGTGATTTACTAGTGGAGGAGCTTGTTGGCGGGGTTTGTTGGATCTGTTGGACTTGATCAAGACGTAATGGTGGATCCCTATTTTTGCCTCATACTTGGGTTTGGGATCGGGATCTTGTGTGCAGCTCATTTTATCCACATAAAGCTCAAGCTATTCCGAGTATTCTTTAGCCGAGGTCCGTGATAGGGATGATGTTATTTGTCACTATGATAAGCGAGGCTATTTTTGGTCAAATTTGGATACCGGAACGGGGTCCCCACCTATATATGGGGTCTTACGGGATCGTGGTGACGGGTATGGTCCCTCCCTCGTCCGCCACGCATTCAAAATTTTCTTTTGTGTTGTCTCAATAATACCTTTGCCACATGTCAATCATTGCTTAAACGCGGTGTTGGTGATGGAAGGTGCGGATGTTGTGGTCATGACGTTGAGTCGGCACGGCATGTCTTACTTGACTCGCTCGATACCGCCGCCTATATGTGAGGGTTATAGGATAATGTGATGGGGAGGTGATATGTTCCGTGAGTTGCCCGGACGACTTCATTTGGTATATCTTGGATTCTGTGGGCACTTTGCGAGCCGCTACTATTTTCACCATTCTTTGGTATGTATGGAAGGCCCGGTATGTGTGGGTGTTTGAAGAGCAACCGGTGTAGGTAACACATTTGTTAGATGCAGCGGGTTCGGAAACTCATGGCTATTCAGTGATGAAGGCATGAAGTTTGAGTGAGAACACCACATGGCCAGAGAAATGGCTTTGGCCAGCTGGGGCTGCTGTAAAGGTTAATGTTGATGCAGTTGTTGATGTAGTGCCCTAAACCCAATCAGGTTGGACCGGATCTGACCGGCTCGGATCATTTCTACTGCGTCTTTATGTTTATACAAATAATAAAAGGCTTTTTTGTTATTATATATTTGTTCGTTTAACGAACCAATTATGATATTGTATATATGATAACGTCCCTAGTGTCAAAATGTGATAGAGAAATCATAATAGTTATTATGGTTGATGAGATCTCGACATACTTTAAAAGATTTGATACTTAAATGTCTCTGGTCGTATGTGCTTTTAAATAGGACATTGATAGTACGGTTAGACTAGCACATATTAGATGTCGTCTATCTTATGGAGAATGAGATAGATCTCGTCTATCGAAGTGTAAGGACAATTGGACTATAAGTTGATATGTATTAGAGAATGCGTACGTTAGACTGGCCCACTTACTTTATTAAAAGTGTCGTACTATGTGGCGGTTGTGTAATTATCCTAAGACCGGAGTCTTCACGGCATCAAGGTGTGGATTGTCATACTTTGACACTATTGAGGTTTCCCAGACACGAGCAGGCGATCGTATGCGGTAGTGATTGGGTGTGATATTGAAGCATGCGAAGGATTAATGTTGCTCGTCTGGAAATCACGTATCCTAATGGTAAGAGTAAATATCCGAAAGGTCCTTCTTATAAGGAATGTCTTATTCTTGAAAGTCTTTGCAAAGCGGAAGTAATGTGTTATTTTGAGAGGATAGGATATCCAGATTATAAAAAACAGTCGTTAACGTTTTGACACTCGAGATACGACTGTATGGATATTATAACAGCGATAGGATTCTATTTATACGGTAACCATTTCACATGAATGGTAGTAGTCAATGTACATGACTCTTACGATGATTTGGGTCATGACGTGTTGCTAGACTTTGATTATGATCGTTAGGTGTGAAGGGCATTTTGGTAAATGTGTTTTATGCTTATGGCCAACATATTCGAAGCCTATCGGTCACACACATATGCACAACGAGCCGGAATTAAATTGTGGTTATAGGTATAACCAAGTAAGAAATTATTTATCCCGAGTATAAAGTGTTATAGTGATAAATTAATATATTAGTATTTATTTATTTTGAATAAATAATACAAGATACTAATTATGTAGGTTAATTAAATATCCACAATATATATGATATATAAGTGGCGCATAATATATATATATATATATATATATATATATATACATACATATTTTGCAAAGTAATTAATGATAGTATTATATTATTATTATTATTAGATATTAATATATATTTTGTAAAAGTAATTAATGATTGTATTATATTATTATTAGATATTAATATACATACATATATATATATATATATATATATATTAATATATATATATATATATATATATATATATATATATATATATATATATATATATATATATATATATATATATATATATAGTATGGATATTTGCATGTGATATATATGTGATGTATGCACATGTGTAATTGATATATATTTAGATAATATAATAAAATATATTCAATATTAGATGTTGACAATACATATATTGGGAATATTTAATATAAGATATTTGATAATAATGAGATAAATTAATTAAAATGATTTATTTCCTTAATCCTTATTTATTGAAAATTGATTTTCTTATTTCCTACTCCAAGTCAAGAGCTAATCCTAAGCCAATTAGAAATAAGAATTGGCGCCTCATACAGTCATACTCTTATAGAAGTGGAGTTGTGTCAACTCTTTTGTAACTCAATATTTTTGCAATATTTTTGTGAGATAAAAGAGAGCTTCTAGAGAGAGTTTGGGAAAGAAGAAAAAAGGCGGCCTAGCAGATGGCCTTTTCCGGTAGCAATCCTATGGCAGGATTCTCGCAGTTGTTCGTGTGGATCAACGGTTGAGGCCGAACGCTTGAGCGGCTTTGTATACAAACTACAACCGTAGACAAAGCGACGATCTTCTAGATCAATCTGGGATGAATTTTGTCTACTTCTCTTTGTTTTTTGTTCAAACGAAGTCGATCCTGGTTAAAAAAGAAATCAAAATTTTAAATTCCGCCGCGTTCCCGCATTGTTTTCCTAACAGCAGCTTCTTCGGATATGGATAATGGCCTGAGAGTGGTTGTTTGTGATCATGCAAGTCGTGTGTTGAAGGCCTTCTCAGTCTATGGCGATAGCTTTGATGAGATCTTGGAAAATCTAGATATGGTACTTCAACGCTGTGTTGAAAAGAATTTAGTGCTTAAGCGGGAGAAATGCCATTTTCTAGTAGATGAAGTGGATTGTTTCGGGACACAAGGTGTCCAAGATCGTATTCAAGTTGATAAGGCTAAGGTAGAAGCCATTGAAAAAATGTCGCACCTAAAACCGCCAAAGAGGTACGCGGTTTTCTTGGTCATGTTGGCTTCTACAAAGATTTATTAAGGACTTTTCCACAATAGCCAAACCTTTATCTCACCTTCTCGAAAGATGATGCTATGTTCTTGTTTGATGAGAAATGCAAAGAAGCTTTCAATTGCCTCAAGGAAAAGCTCATAAGTGCCCCTATCTTAATCGCACCGATGGACTAAGCCTTTTGAATTATTATGTGATGCCTCTAACTACGCAATGGGCGCAGCTTTTAGGTCAAAGAATTGATAAAATTTTCAGCCCATTTACTATGCGAGCCGCACCTTGAACCCGGCTCAATGCAATTACACCACGATCGAGAAAGAATTCTTAGCCGTCGCTTTTGCTATTGACAAGTTTAGAAGTTACCTTCAGGGTCTCAAGTTGTATTTTTGGATGCACCATGCAGCCTCACGCTACCTTATGGACAAAGCAGATGCAAAACCAAGGTTACTCGGATGGATTCTAATTTTGCAAGAGTTTGACCTTGAGATCAAAGATAAGAAGGGTAGTGATAATGTTGTGGTGATCATCCGTCTCGCCTAGTAAATGAGGGTGGCGTAAATCACAAGGAAATAGGCATTGATTTCCCTCTTGAGCAATTGATGAAGCTTGATACAGCTTAGGCCGTGGTATGTCGATTACGTCAACTACTTTAGAGGTGAGCATTTAGAAGAAATGACGTATCAAGAGAAGAAGAAGTTCTTTCTCGATCTAAAATATCTCGTGTGGGAGGATCCTCATCTGCTCAAGGTCCAAAGACGGGTTGCTTGAAGGTGTGTTCGGAACATGAACAATGGGATATTCTCGGAACAATGTCATAGTGGTCCCACGGGAGGACACTACGGAGCACCCAAGACGATTGCGAAAATCCTCCAAGCCGGATTCTATGGCCGACTCTTTTAAGGACGCAGAAGCCTTTTGTAAAGGTTGCGATAGGTGCCGAGAGGTGGGAGGCGAGTAATAGGATGGAAATGCCACTTAGGCCCATTCGAATGCGAAGTCTTCGACGTGTGGGGAATTGATTTCATGGGACCCTTTCCATCGTCGTGGTGGAAATAAATACATTCTCGTCCTGTAGACTACGCTCTCCAAGTGGGTGGAGGCAATAGCCACCCAAACTAATGATCACAAAGTTGTGAAGAAATTCTTGCAAAAGAATATCTTCACCAGATTCGGATGTCCTAGAGCCCTCATTAGTGATGAAGGTACTCATTTTTGCAATGCGCCGCTTGATAAAGTTCTTGAGAAATATGGTGTTAGACACAAAATCGGTACACCATATCATCCCCAAACAAGTGGACAAGTCGTGATAAGCAACCAAAGCCTTAAAAGAATTTTAGAGAAGACCGTGAACTCAAATAGATCCAACTGGAGTCTAAAGTTGGATGACGCACTTTGGGCCTATCGCACCGCCTTTAAGACCCCGATGGGCACGTCACCCTTCCAAATGGTCTATGGCAAAGCTTGCCATTTACCAGTCGAGCTTGAGCACAGAGCTTATTGGGCTATTAAATTCTTGAATTTGACAAACCAAACTTTGTGGGAAAGGAGACTATTGCAATTGAACGAGCTCGATGAGTTCCGACTGCGTGCTCACGAGAATTCTAGGATCGAAGAAGGAAAGAACGAAGGCACTCCATGATGCGAAGATTAAAGATCGGGAATTCAAAGTGGGAGACATGGCTTTGTTGTATAACACCAGGCTCCATCTTTTGCCGGTAAGCTAAAATCTAGATGGTCCGCCCTTTGAGATTCTTGATGTTCATCCTGGTGAAGCCATTACGTTGAAAGGGCGGCGATCAACCGCTCAAAGTCAATGGTCACAGGATTAAGAAGTACTTTGGGCAACCCAAGGAAAAGCCTGACGTACTATACTTTCAAAAGAGAAATGAAACGGTTGAGTCGTTAATTTGTGAAGAGATTCCATCCGACTTTTTGGGGGGATGATGACATTATTACCCCTATCCTTGCAGATCCCGCGTCAATGCCCTGAGCTCTGTTAGCATACCTCACCTAACTGAGGAACAAGAACAAGAAGAAAAGAGTGATGTGTTGTGTGGAGAAAAATTTCATGATCTTATCGCGCACTTGACTTGTTGTTGTTGACGTCACCAAAACCAAACCTTAGAAACGCGCCAAGAAAGGACGGACCTTTTCTAGGCTAGACGGATCCTAACCGGCGAGTGTACCGGGTCAAATTGTAGTGATAAAGTGGTGAGTCAGTGTCGAATCCTCGTGGAAAAAATGGTAATTTTTTAAGTGTGGTTAAACACCAAAGAGCTGCTATTAACTCGATCTAAACCGCAATTTTATAACACAGATTACTACTACTCTAACCAACATAAAATAAATGCGTAATTTAAAAGTTATTCTAATATAATATATATAGATATATAAATATATATAGATGTACATAAATAGTAAAAAAAAATATATATATATATATATATATATATATATATATATATATATATATATATATATACCAATATATAGTTTATAGACTAGACTAGCCAAAGTATATGTAATCAATTTATTCGATCTTTTCAATTAATAGAATGTGTTCGATCTTCCTTTTATTAGGTTTAATTGAGTAAATGAAACGGTGTACTCCTAATGTCAACAATTCCTCCTCACACGAAGCGTATGAAATTGTCATATGTCAAATTGTCATCATCCAATGTCCACAACCGCCCCATGCTAAACTTAGTTAGTCAAAACAGTACCAGTACAAATCTACCCTGGATAAAAGAGGTGATTCCATTTGTCGATGGCCGATGTTATTCAAGAGGCTCGGTTGTCAAGCGGATCGATTTAATACAAACGGTGTAGTTTCAATTAAACTCGTGATTTTAACATTATTAAGATCTCGAGTACAAAATTAATAAGATTTGTTTTACTAGGACAAATCGCCTCCGGTAGGAAATAGGATTCCGTTAATCGACGGCCAATTTTACCCTCCGGTTTTTCTATTTTTACTCATATCCCGACTTCTCCGGTGGGTTCATCGTCAGTTATATGTGGTATTCATCATGATTGATTACGTCATTTCGAATATGTTATCGTTACGTGAGCGAAATAGAAAAAGATTCATTTTAACTCAATTTTAATCACTTTTATTTTAACATCATTCTTTTAACGAAAAGATCGAAATAATACGATTACATAACTTTGGCTAGTTATTAGATTTAGCCTAATAACATTATAAAAACTAAAAAGAAGAAAATAACAAACATAAACATAATTATTATAGAAATTACCCGATTACAATCGGCCGACTTTAAATCGTCTTTTCCGGACATTCAACGATTTCAAAGAACACGAACCTTCGAGAATTTCCCGAGCATTACTACGATACTACTACTACTAATTTATTTTGGCATAAGGCCTATTTACAAACTAAAGAAAAGAAAAGAAAAAGAGAAAGAGGAGGGAGAGAATATATATAGGATATGGTATATATATATTGGTACACTCCAAATGATCCCTGCTGCTTCCCTATATATAGACTTTCCTCCTTCCCGGACCGGTCCTGAAAACTTGCCGGATCAGTCCGGTGTAATGATGACAATCATTACAGTTAGTTACAAGCATGTGCCCCCATGTTACCCTCTAATCATTACTTAGCATGTGCAATTATATATATAATTATATATAATTACATAGCTAACTTCTATAAAATCGTAACTTGAATTCTCGATATCAGAATGACATAATCGAACTTCCGTTGAAAAGCTCTTCAAATGATCTACAACTTCCATCAAGACCACTTCTTCGTAAAACGATTCTCGATGAGCCATTTCCAATACGTGTCGTTTCGTGATTTTGTTATTTAAAAACGAATACCCACTTGACCATTTAAATTGAGTGACGCTTTAAAACTCCTTCCAACGACTTGAATTGACTTCAAAAAGTGTCTCAGACTCGGAATTTCAGTTCATCTTAGGATTCTCGCAATGAAATAAACACAAAATACCCGTGTAAAATAGACACACATTCCGGTCACTAAAACCGTAAAACTACAACTTTTACTATAAATACTAACTTTTATTACTAACTATACTAAACTATAAAGATTAATATTTCATACTAATTATATCATAATTTCATATATTTTACATAGAATTTGTCAATAAAACATAATAAAATCACGTAAATTCAATCATATAAAAATAATACATCGATTGTATAAAACCATTTCCGTCTCCTGGTCATTCGATTCGACAAAGAAATGGTTAGCCTCAAACACAAGTGGCCTGATCCAGGTTGACTTGGTTTACTCTCACAAGCTATCGACAATAAAGAAGCGCTACTAGGAGGCAACTCTAGTCTTTTAAGTATTTCTTTTTAGTTGAGTTTTTAGGTTATTAGGAATAAAACCTTGGTGAGTTGGGTATTGGTTATCCTTGTCCTATTTGTGGTTGTTTTATGTGTATACATGTTTACTCATATATACCCTTGTACCCCGAGATTATATGTTATGTCGAGTGTTGCGTATATCGCTTGGGCGTGTTTTTGCCAGCTTATCACTTTTAGTGTTGTCTGTTTATGCTACAAGTTGCAAATGCATGCGCTCATGCTACGGCCTCGACCACTTTGTCAACCTACAAAACTGATAACCACTTTGAAACCAAATAAGTATTCTTTTCTTTTATTTGCACATTCCGAGGACATAATGTGATTTAAAGTGCAGGGGTGTCTATATTTTCGTTATCATGCTATATTTTACGAGTAAATGTGATTTTCTCGACAATTTTAAAATTTTTCAAAGTACACTTGGATAATTGTAAATCTTGAGCATGTAATTGAAACAAATGGCTTGCTAGTTGTAGTTTCCTGACAATGATTTTATGTGACTTCGTGAGATAATTATAGCATGCTTTTACTAATATGAGATAGTATTCATTTCATATTCACGTAAGCCTTTGATATTGAAGCAAAAATTTCGAACTGTATCCTTTCAGTATTTTAGTGATTTATCTTAGAGAGATTTGTTCTTAATAGTAACAGTGAAGTAACACCTAAGTTCAGAACGTGCACTGTGAATATCGGAAGGTTTGAATGTGATAAGTGAAGCGTAACTAATGTTTTTGAAAAAGTTGAGCTAGTAATAAATAAATAGGTGTGTCGGAAGCTGGTTAATGATTGGAGTGCGGTAGGGCATTATCTCGAAATGCCCTATTCCACTATGATGACCAAAAGCTCACGACAGTCAGGAAAAGCTACCATATGATTTGAGTAAGGTAGGGTGTTATCCCGAAACATCCTATTCTACTATGACGGGTAAGAGCTCATTCTGATGTGCGTCAAAGAAGAAAACAAGAAAGTGAAAAAACCTAAAGACTTTGTTATCGTTGAACTTATACCAAAGTATAAACCGAATGATATCTTTGTAGGATTATCCTACTGAGTGCGCGGGAAGACTTTGTGTGGAACGATTACTGCCTATACCTAGGATAGTCATTAAGATTATTTTAGAGGATATTTGTTTGAGAGGATTGTGAAGATTGAAAAGGGCTTGACACACACACCGAATCTATCTCTATGTTGGTATTACTTGCTATAGTTGTTGTATCCTTTGTTACGTGAGTTAGGGATCTATGTGGATTGCATGAAAGTGAGCTAGTTTTGATTGTTTTGTTCGGGACGAACAAAATTCTAAGTGTGGGGGAGTTGTTTACGACTAATTTTGTGGTTTATATAGAGTTATTCCGTAACAATATCTTCCGTGTTTTAGTGATTTTTATAGAAAATCACTTGCTAAAAGGATAAATTGGAAGAATGGGTTTAGAATTTATTAAAATGCAAATTCGAGCTATTTATGTGGTTTATTAGTCATTTTCTATCTATATATATATTTCTACAGTTTGCATGTTTTTACCCCTTTGTAGATATACATTTTCGAGCTAAAAAGAGGATTAAATGGTGTCAAGGATCGAGTTTATACGAAGGAAAAGAGATAAAGGGGAAGTCGGTTGAAGATAAAGATGAGAAAATCACGTTTTACCCAAGTTGAACGCACGTTTGATGTGGCGTCCAGTGGACGGGCGTTTGAAGTACCGGACGGGCGTCCAGAAGGAGATTTTTGATTCAGAGTTTGATGATTTTTAGTGGACGAGCGTCCAAATTAAAGAAGGACGGGCGTCTGACTTGACTCGGCCCGATTCGAAGATTTACTGAAGCTTGGACTGGCGTCCACCCTTCTGGACGGGCGTTCAAGGCCGACTTAACCCTAGCCGCCTTAAAATTCTATAAATAGCGGCGTGTATTAAACCCCTGGAGACATCTCATACGCATTATTCACTCATAACAAACCCTAGCGACCGTGATATCCTATAGAGAAAACAAGAAGATGAACTCTTCCATCCTAACAATCATGATCACCAACATGATTGTTGGCTAACACTCAGCGGTGGGACAACGGATGAAACCGATCAACATCAACACCAACTGTAGAGATTTTCTTTGTATTTTTAGTGAGTTAAGTTACGGTTTTTCGTCAATTGAATATCGTTTTATATTGTCTACGTTTTGTTTGAATCAAAAGATTGATAAAACTACGTTTATGCTTTGAATTTATATGAGAATATTGTTCAAGCTTTGGTTTATTTCAATTGATGCAATTAGTTGTAATTCGAGAGATCGTTTATGATTAATTGAGTAGAGTTTTGGAGACGATCTAATGATCTTGTTATGCATGCCGTTTAGTTTTGCTTGAAAAAGATAACGAAACCCTAGAATTCGTTTAAGGAAATTTTATCGAATTCGTGATAGATCATTACTAAAAATCGTATCTTTAACTTGCCATCTAGTTGGGGTTGGGTTGGTTGATTGGTGGATTCCCGTTGCCTTGCCGTTCCTTTTAATTATTTGATAAACCAAATCGTCTGTATCGACTTTGATTGCTTCGTTTAGTTGTTTTTCTAAAACCCTAGTCTTTACATACTGTTTTTCTGCATATTTTCTGTTTCAACAGATTATTGGACGCCCGTCACCCTTGGTGAACGCCCGCCCATAGTCGTATTTTCCTGTTTCTGTTTTAGTTTAGTTTACTTATCGCTTTTATATTATAATTAGTATAGACCTTAGTTTTAGGTAATAAATTGTGACATAATCGATAGAATAATCGCACTTTAATCCGATAAACATTCGACTTTTTAGGACGACCCGTTAACACCCTATACTACTTAACCTTATACTTGGGGTGTTTCGGTTTATAAATTTAAAACGAGTTTTTACCGAACATAGATACTTGTTCCGCTGATTTTATTTAACCGGAAAAAAATTCCTTCCAACAAAGAATCTGAATTTTGAAAATAATTAAACCGTTTGAGATCATTACTCTAAAATTAGAAATATGCTACATTTAATGTTGGGATGAAATATCTGATAATGTGTTATAAATTATAAAAGCATTCCCTCCCCATCCCCATCTCCTCCCCACCAAAATAAAAACCAATATTTCACATAAACATTTGACAACTTTATATATATGTGAGTGTGTATGTATATTTATAACGTACATATTGTTCTTAACAATGACAGATGATGTGTGTGTATCGCAGTGGGCCATGTGATCCCACCTGAGATCGAGATATAATTTTTAGTAATAAATTGACATAGATTTGTTGTTAAAAATATTGTCGTGTCGTTAAAAATGTAATTTTAGATTTTGGTGACACCATCAAAATAAATTCATGAATCCCTCGATCTTAACACCTACAATCATAAATCAAACATTTATTAAAAAAATTAATAAATAATACCATCATATTATTGGAGATGTGACGGTTTTTCTTTTTCTTTTCAAAATTTTAAACATAAGGATTCTTCTCCCCACCCCCCACCCCTGTATCCCCGAAAAACCTCACACACATAAGGGTATTCCCATGAGAATCTCTATCCCTATCCTCACATATACTATTAAAAATACATATCCCTACTTTACAAAGAATTAAATTCACAATACTCTACATCAAAGATCCCTATCTCTATCCTTACAACATTAAAATATTCATTTTTTAACTATAAATAATTTTGTCAAAGGTAACTTTTCAAATTCAAATTTTACTCCAACGGCTATATTTCAACGGCTATATTCGAACACACACATTTTTCCAAAATTATTTTTAAAATTCAAAATTTTACTCCAACGGCTATATTTGAACACACACATTTTTCAAAACTTAATTTTTAAATTCCAATTTTACACCAATGGCTATATTTCAACGGCTATATTTCAACAGAGGGAAGAAAAAAAAAAATCGTTTCATAAAAATATAAAAATAAAAAATAAAAAATGTAAGGATAGCTACAGTGTCACCCCAGATTTGGGGTGACACTGTTCATCCACCCCAATGTAGGGTGGGGATAAAGTATCTGATGCAGGAGAGTTTTTGCTTCTTCCCTATTTTTTTCCTACATGTAGGGATAAAGGTGGAGATAAAGACTCTGATGCTAATACCCTAAGGTGTAAAAAATGGTGGCATATGTAAGGTGTAAAAACGTGTTATTTTACCGATTGAAATCCTTAAAATAGAGTTTTAAAAAAATTAATGATATCTACTGCAAATTCTTTAAGTATTCAGGGATAAGCCAAATTTTATCGGTTAAAATTTTACATTACAAAACATTGTCAAATACTTTTAAAAGTAATCACAACATAATATCTTAATAATAAGTGTTGTATTAGTTTATCAAACATGCCCTTAATGAATGCAAATGCTTTTATGCGGTGCCGATCATATTTTTTTTGGCTTTATAAACATATCGAAGGTTATAGCAGTCTTTATTTATTTATTTATTTTTATTAACGGATTTAATTGTCAAAATACATGTATTAAGAAATGATTTAATGCATACCGAAATGATTAAAAAAGAAATTTGATTGCTTCAAAAAAAAATTGATGGAACATCTAATATAATATAATAATAAATAAATAAAGATAGAATGAGCACACGAAAAATGTTATTTTCATATAAAACTAAATCAGCATATGAGGGTCTAGCTCAATTGGCTAGAGCTGAGATCCTAAGACCAGGAGGCTTCAGGTTCAAATCTCTCTGAAGGCGTAATTTTTCTTCCAGTCTGGTTTTTTTTCTTTAGGAAAGGTATACCCATATTATGTGGAGTGTTAGCCTTGTTGTAAATAGTTATCGTTTCTTATTTTTAATTGTAATAAAAAAAACTAAATCAAATAAATAAACACTTTTCAAAACTATTATCATTGTAGCAAGAAAAAAAAACATTCTCGCTGACACAACTGTCGATCATTTCTCTTTCATATCTCATCAATTATCCAATAATCAATAGGGAAGATATTGCGTTATTTCCTTTTAAATAACATTACATTCTCTTCTCCAAAAAAAAAAAAAAAAAAAAACCTTGTTAAATTATCAGCTTTACAAATACTCAAATCACCCTCAAAAAATAAAATACTCAAATCTAAAAATTAATCGAGATTCAGGAATTAACAAAATTTGTTAGGTGTGTAAGTGAATGATTATCTGCCGTATTCATAATATTCTTGTTATATATGCACCTTAGTATCTTGTAAATGAAGTTAATACAATCTTGGGCAAAGCCCATACCCTGGTGGTCATCACTAGGGTCTACCTAGGCTCCAGTGGTTAGAGATCTGGGTTCGATTCCTCTTCCCCGCAGAAATTTAGGTCTTTCGTTTCCCGTCAAAAAAAAAAATAAAAAAAATAAAAAAATAAAAAAATAAAAGGAAGTTAATACAATCTTAAAAAATGTATCATCACTTTCATCTTAAATTATAGTATACCAAATTTATTATGTACAAAATTTGTTAGGTGTTTAAGTGATGCTATAAACACAACTATTGTTGAAATAGACTTTTACACATTAAATTATAGTGAGAATACATCACAAACATCACATACATCATAATCAATAACAAAATATTTTCTTCACAAAAAAAAAATGTAAAAGTGTGTGTTGGTCGCACTCGTAATGACACACAAAAATACTACGAACATAACAATTATAACACAGCAAATGACATAATATATAATTTCATCTTTGATATTGATATATTACACTTTCATAGTCTGAAACCATTTATTAATCGATTTACCTATACGGTATTTTAAAAAAAATCAAATTTAACAACTATTAATGGCTCCAGAGAATGTGAATGATTTATGATGAGACATAAATGACAAATCGTATCTTTCAAGAAGATATTCATATCAAATCCCCTAATCATGGACTTAATGAGTAATTTAAACACAATTAAACCATATTTATCACCATAAATAAACAACCCTTTATATATATAAAAAATATATATATATATCAGCAACCGTGTACCGATTTTTTTACTCAAAAAAAATACTGAAGAAATTTCTACCTCGTAATGGCGATTTACGTAGACGATGTGGGGAAATGTCCAAAACACCCTTCTGATGACCACCGGGAGGGCGTTTGCCCTAAATGTCTCTATGAACGCCTCGTCGTGCTCTGCCCCGACTGCGCTAACGTGCGCACCTGCTCCTGTTCCGCCGCCGCTTCAGGAATTGTCAAAGGCGGCTCATCTTCATCTCGTTTCTCCTCATTTTCCTCCCGCTTTTCCGGCTGCGGCGGTGGTGATTTTTTCGACGATATCGGTAAAGCGCCGGCGTTTCGGAAATCTAGATCTACCGGAACTACGTACCTGTTCTCACGCCTTGCCGGGAATAAAGATCATCGGGCCAGTGTTCTTGCTCAGTATAGGAAGAAAATCAGTAGCTTTTGGTGCAAGTTCAAGTGCAAGTTGAATTGGAGAATGGATCAATCATACGTTCACCATAAAAAGACGAAGAAATATTGAAGATTCAGCCCCAATAATAAATAATCCTTCTATTTCTGCGTTTGATCTAGTATAATTTTTCAATGTTTTTTCATGTTATATGTTCACAATAAAAAGACGAAGAAATATTGAAGATTCAGCCACAATAATCCTTCTCTTTCGATGTTTGTCGTATAATTTTTCATTTTTTTGTATGTGATTTTTGGATTTTGCTTAATTAGATTTTGATTACATGTCATTAGCGTTTGCTGCATGTACATTGATTTGCGCATATGATTTTGGAATTTTTGCTTGTCAAATGGAATTTTATACTCTCAAAAAAAAAAAGCAGCTTGACAAAATATTGCTCCGGTTTTTTTTTTTTATGAGGTGTCATGTTGAAATGCTTTTACTCAGCGTTATTTATGAGTAAGAGTCTCGAAACTATAGCCACAACCCGATCAATTTTCGGATTAGTCAACACAGTTGGTTTCGGATATCGGAATGTTTTAAACAAAAACATAAAAGACGGAAAAAAAAAATATATATATATATATATATATATATATATAGCAAAACATGGACAAGACTGCGTCAATCTTCAAGTTGATTAAATCCCTGAATTTTTAAGCTTCTATATTCATTTAAACCCCTTAAACATTCCTCAAAACAAGATAAGAAAAAAAAAACATTCCTCAAAACTCATCTTAAACACTTATTTTGAATTGTTGTTTTTTTGAAAAAATTATTTAAGAAAAAAAATGGTAAGAAAATTTAAAAGTCAACCTGGCTTATAGAGTTAATTTCTCTGGTAAAAGTCGTGCAAGCCCTCTTTTTGAGAAATTGTATTTTCAGGTCACTATTACACTTATTATTTCATGTCAGATCGGGCCAGACCTGATTTTTTAAGTCCCGTTGAAATTGTTAGAAAGTGCCCGTGCAAATTTGCACGGGCCCGTTAATTTTTTCGCATGCATCCGTGCAAAAATCTTACCTTTATATATATTTTTTTACTTTGCTCCACTTCCGTTTGCATCCCGCCGCCCCCCCCCCCCCCCCCCCGCGTAAAGTCCCACATTGATAAAGTAATAGAACACTCAACCCCATATAAGTGTGAGACATAAATGTCTCATCCAACAGTCGTAGCCTTTAAAACTAAGCGAGGACGGCGGTTCAAGCGATTGACCGGACATTTATGACTCATTTAGCACTACCAGGCCCGGGGGTGCAGGGCGTGAGAATGGTATCGAGAGCCGACTATCGAGAGGAGCTATATGTTTGATCGCATACAAGAAGACGGTGTAAGGATGGCCTCTAGTTACCTCTGGTAGGGACGATCCGAAAACAGTCTTGGCCGTCTTGGCGAGGACGCTAGTCCCTTATAAGGAGGGGGGGGGGGAGAATGTAAAGTCCCACATCGATAAAGTAATAGAATTCTCACCCCCATATAAGTGTGAGACATAAATGTCTTGTCAACTCGGGTTAGCCCTTTTAGACCAAGCGAGGACGGCGATTTAAGCAGTTGACCGGATATTTATGACTCATTTAGCGCTACCAGGCCCGGGGTCTGGGGGCGTTACACCCCTCCCGTTGTATTTTTCCACGGATCCGTTCAAATCTGAACGAGTCTGTTTTTTGGCTGTGTCACATTCCAACGGTCTCCGTTACAATTTGAACGGGTCCGTTGGAATTTCAACACGAGTCTTAAAAAAAATGTTGGGTCTGACCCAACCTGACATAATAAAGAGGTGTACAGTGACCTGAAAATACATTTTCTCCCTCTCTTCTTATATATTTAATTATTTATGAATAATTTGTTTGTTTCACTAGAATGAAATTGAATAGAATGATTCATAGTTCATTCCTTTGTGTGATAATGTTAATTCTTGTTTGTTTTGAGGGAATGAAATTATATAAAATGATTTTTATTTCATTTCAATTTTTGTGTGATGATGTTAATGCTTGTTTGTTTGATGGAATCAAATAAAATTGAATAATTTTTTATTTCATGGAAGGTGAAGGGCACCGAATCCTGTCCCCAACTCATCCGAATTCCCATCTAATGGTTGGAATATTTTGTTTTTCTTTTTCCTTTTATTATTAAAACTCATTGTGTGGAATTGGATTGATTTTGTGTGTATATTGTGTGGATATATTATGTGTATGTATCATTTTTGTTATTTCATTCATTTTTTGTGCATGATTATAAGGTAATATAATTAAAAGATGTATGTAAATGTTCATTCCATTACATTTGAAAATGGATGGAATTAATTGAATTAAAATCGATAAAACATGTGGGTGGTGGGCAAGAATGATGTGAAGTAAGGTGAGGTAAGGTGGGTGGGATAGGGTATGTGGGTTAGGGTAGGATATGGTTAAGTATGGTCGGGTAAGTGGGAGGATTAGATGGGGTCAGGTCGTGCAGGTTGATATAGGTAAGGTTGTAATATCCCGACTTTTCGAAAAAGGACAGACGTGTCTTTTTGCAAAAAATGAAATATTATGATTTACGGATTAAAGTATTTTAAGTGTATTTATATATATTTGCCCGATATACATAAATAATTTGGGAAAATCTGATTATTTAATAATAAGGGTAATTAAGAAAAATAAGGGATTATGTTAATTATTGGGATTTTCCTATTTAAGGAAAAATAAACCCCATTAGTTTCCCTAACCTTTTGAATCAAAATTTCCTCCTTAAAATCACTCTTTATGCGTGAAGAGAGTTGGAAGAAAAGGGCTGAGAGACTTCTTCCGGTTGCTAAGTCAAATCTCGACCGTTTTCAGATCCGTGAGAAGCGTTGGAATCATCGTGAAGATGGCGCCGTTTCAACACAAGAAAGTTGGAGCTTTTCTCAAGGTATGATTTTCGACCTAGCTGCTGTTTTGGATGAGTTTTGGAGATCAAAACTCATATCTTTCGTAGTCTTGTGTTAATCGAAGCGTGTTATCGAATCTAACCCTTTTTGGATTTGATCACATAGGCTACCTACAAGAAAAGATCATGTTTTGCTGGTTTTTCTAAGGATTTGGAATTAGATTAGCTTGCTAAAATGTAAGAGGATCTTCCTACAAGTTAATTTATGGTTTATTAGGTTTTATGTTAGGTTTTGATATGGTTTTATGTTGAAATCATACCTTCATGTAACCTAAAGATTTAGAGTTGTTATGGTAGATAAAAGTATTGTTTTTCAGCTATTTTTCTGATTATTTTGATGTTGAACATGTTTGGATATGAGTAGAGATCGAAAAGTGCATAAAAACGTGTTTAGAGATGTTTTGTGTGCTTAATGTGCGCACATTGACTAGCAGTGTCCGCACATTTTCAAGGCTGAATGTGGACAACTTCTGGAGTTTGCGCACATTCCCGTGGAATGTGCACACACTGGCCAGGCTGAATGTAAATTTTCGCCCAATGTGCACACATTCCCCTGGAATGTGCGCACATTGCCCCTGTTTTGATAAATAAGCTATTTTAAGCTATGTTTTGAATTTTAAACCTTGATTAATGATCAAATAACATTAATTAAATATGAACAAGCCCCGATTGAACTTCTGATTCGTTCAGTTAAAACACCGAATGTACTCTTAAAGGGAGTTGAAGTTCGGATCCGTCGGAAGGGCATGAAAGGGCTTGTGCTTTGATGAACTAGAGTTCATCAATGTCTGTGTATTTTTCTAGGTCCTGTCCGTGTCTAGAGGTCTAGGAAAGAGAGTTGAGTTTGTGAGGGAGCTTACTTGAAAACACTTAGGTGGCTAGTTAATAACCATTAATAATTACATACTTGCATAGTAATAAGATTAAACATCATGTCATCCTTGGTAAGGCACAAGTCTATATCGCAATGTGTAGGCCTTCGGATAAAACGAGTAAACTTGCTGGCCTTTCTAGAGGCACCAGGAGTAGAGGGTACTCGTTGTGGATAACTTTGCTGGCCATTAGAGGGCACCAGGAGTAGAGGGACTTCACCGAACGCGTATACTATCGGGACTAGCCCGTGGCTATTGGTGAGACACACCAATAGGTTGCACCCAGATGTCTCATGGTGGGCAGCACCATGCGTAGTGTCCTTGAATGCTGATGTAACACAGATAAGCTGGGCTAGAAACGTGTAGTCATGAAGTGTTGATGGACATGAAGTGAACCTTAGATTGAGTCGGACTCCGAAAGACAACTTATTAATTATAAAACTTGTTAAAGAGTCTTAGTTAATTTGTAGCTTCTACCTCTTATTGAGTACTTTGTACTTACCTCAAATGCATTGTTTTTCTATGTGTTTGGGGGAGAAAAGATGAACAGGTGAATTCAGAGTTCGAGGAGGACTTCGATGACGACGTTTAAGGACGCCGAAGTTGAAGAGCTTATTTGTTTATGTTTTAATTGTTACTTTAGACTTGAAGTTTCGTTTAGGAACTTGTAATTACTTTCTAGTTTTCTCTTTTGGAGTTTATCGTACGTTTTGGATTTCGTTGGTTTCTCTTTCAATGTAATAAATATTACATTACTATCTTTAGATGAGATTCTATTCTTAGTAGCATTTTATGGTGTTTTCCGAGTCTTTTGAGCATCCGTTTTGCTAAACTCGATACGACGTAGTAGCGCCTTACGTGTAATATTAGATTTATTTAATATTATGCGTGAAAAGTGTTTCGTTTCCGGATAAGGACTCGGTATCCGGGAGCGGGGAATTACAGTTGGTATCAGAGCGAAGCATCCTTTCTTTCCTAGGCTTCTTCACTCTAAGATAGGATTTCTTTAGACCTTTAGAACCTTTCTGAGAATTGAGAATCCTTAAACCGTGGTTAAGTTGCACTAGGACCAAGTGAAGAGTCTCCTTAAGCGAAGGTTAGGTTGAGTTATAAGCACACATCTCTTACGTGATTCCCTCGAGTTTGTTCCTCTAGGATCCTTAATAGAATTCCTCTCTTCTTTTTAAACTTTCAGACTTCCCTCACATGCTCTTTCTCTTGGTGGATTTAACTTTTTTTTCACTTGCTACATTTGGTTCAAATCACTTCCTTGTAACTTGGTGTTATGCAAAATGAGTAAACGATTTTGTTCACGTTTCCACATGTCATGTTATATCATTTTTTTTGTTCCAAAAATTCTGTAAATTTTCAGCCACATAGAAAGTTGTCTTATCTACAACTTCTGTCTTTACATCAACTCATTTTTCAAATTGGATTGTTCATAAATTTCATGACAAAGATGAGCACTATGTTCAGAAAATTCTGCAGTGGTACTCTTACTTATCAATCTGTTTTGAAGAAGCTAAACACCTCCAAATGACTTGGATTTTTGATATTTGTAGAAAACATCCTGCACTAAAATTTTTATTTTGGAACCAAGTGCAAATTCTTTTTGGTTTGAGCAAAATCTGCAACACAAGTCAGTTTGTGAAGTCCTCAAAAATTTTGACAGCTTATAGCTGTAGACGTAAAGAATTATTTTGACCGACCAATGTCTTTCCAAATTTTTTGATTTTTTAAGCATCATATGTAAAACTTATATACTTACAGATTTTATCTTTGCCTCTTGTTCAAAATCAGTTCGGTTTGTTTTGTGCAAATCAATTAGTTCATGGCTTATGTATACACATGAATTCTCAAAACCATTTTAAGTCCTTTGATCAAGAAAGAATAGATGCCTTTCTTTCACCCTAGACGTTTGGTTGGTAGAGACTAGGTGTTGTTGTTCTAGGACTCAGCAAGAAGCGATTGGTTTGGTTCAAGACAGATGGGAGTCAGTTGGAACATGTTGATCCGTTTCAGAATCAGGTACTTTACATCGGTTTAGTAATAGTAATCTCAAGGATCTCATGGTTGTTACAACGACTTTGGATAGAGTAATCAAGGTTGCTAGGGTGTCACTACAAGATGCTGGTTGCGTTGGAATCTACCGTGGCAAGAGTAAAGTTACAGTTTTGGATTCTACGGATTTGGTGTGTCTCTTGGTATAGGTTGCAACCCAAGGATTTTTCTACTTGGACAGTTGAACTAGGAAAGTGTCCTTCCTAAGAAGGGAAGACGGCAAGATTGTTTGTGTTGAAGAGAGATTGCTAAGGAAAGTCAACGGTTTGAGCACGCAAGAGTTTCGAGGACGAAACTCCTTTTAAGGGGAAGGAATGTAATATCGCGACTTTTCGAAAAAGGGCAGACGTGTCTTTTTGCGAAAAATGGAATATTATAATTTACGGATTAAAGTATTTTAAGTGTATTTATATATATATGGCCGATATATATAAATAATTTGGGAAAATCTGATTATTTAATAATAAGGGTAATTAAGGAAAATAAGGGATTAGGTTAATTATTGGGATTTTCCTATTTAAGGAAAAATAAACCCCATTAGTTTCCCTAACCTTTTGAATCAAAATTTTCTCCTTAAAATCACTCTTTATGCGTGAAGAGAGTTGGAAGAAAAGGGCTGAGAGACTTCTTCCGGTTGCTAAGTCAAATCTCAACCGTTTTCAGATCCGCGAGAAGCGTTGGAATCGTCGTGAAGAGGGCGTCGTTTCAACACAATAAAGTTGGAGCTTTTATCAAGGTATGATTTTCGACCTAGCTGCTATTTTGGATGAGTTTTGGAGATCAAAACTCATATCTTTCGTAGTCTTGTGTTAATCGAAGCGTGTGATCGAATCTAACCCTTTTTGGATTTGATCACATAGGCTACCTACAAGAAAAGATCATGTTTTGCTGGTTTTTCTAAGGATTTGGAATTTGATTAGCTTGCCATAAGGTAAGAGGATCTTCCTAAAGTTAATTTATGGTTTATTAGGTTTTATGTTAGGTTTTTATATGGTTTTATGTTAGAAATCATACCTTCATGTAACCTAAAGATTTAGAGTTGTTATGGTAGATAAAAGTATTGTTTTTCAGCTATTTTTCTGAGTATTTTGATGTTGAACATGTTTGGATATTAGTAGAGATCGAAAAAGTGCATAAAAACGTGTTTAGAGATGTTTTGTGTGCTTAATGTGCGCACATTGACTAGCAGTGTGCGCACATTTTCAAGGCTGAATGTGGACAGCTTCTGGAGTGTGCGCACATTCCCCTGGAATGTTCACACACTGGCCAGGCTGAATGTAAATTTTCGCCCAATGTGCATACATTCCCCTGGAATGTGCGCACATTGCCCCTGTTTTGATAAATAAGCTATTTTAAGCTATGTTTTGAATTTTAAACCTTGATTAATGATCAAATAACATTAATTAAATATGAAAAAGCCCCGATTGAACTTCTGATTCGTTCAGTTAAACACCAAATGTATTCTTAAAGGGAGTTGAAGTTCGGATCCGTCGGAAGGGTATGATAGGGCTTGTGCTTTGATGAACTAGAGTTCATCAATGTCTGTGTATTTTTTTTCTAGGTCCTGTCCGTGTCTAGAGGTCTAGGAAAGATAGTTGAGTTTGTGAGGGAGCTTACTTAAAAACACTTAGGCGGCTAATTAATAACCATTAATAATTACATACTTGCATCGTAATAAGATTAAACATCATGTCATCCTTGGTAAGGCACAAGTCTATATCGCAATGTGTAGGCCTTCGGATAAAATGAGTAAACTTGCTGGCCTTTCTAGAGGCACCAGGAGTAGAGGGTACTCGCTGTGGATAACTTTGCTGGCCATTATAGGGCACCAGGAGTAGAGGGACTTCACCGAACGCGTATACTATCGGGACTAGCCCGTGGCTATTGGTGAGACACACCAATAGGTTGCACCCAAATGTCTCATGGTGGGCAGCACCATGCGTAGTGTCCTTGAATGCTGATGTAACACAGATAAGCTAGGCTAGAAACGTATAGTCATGAAGTGTTGATGGACATGAAGTGAACATTAGATTGAGTCGGTCTCAGAAAGACAACTTATTAATTATAAAACTTGTTAGAGAGTCTTAGTTAATTTGCAGCTTCTACCTCTTATTGAGTACTTTGTAATTACCTCAAATGCATTGTTTTTCTATGTGTTTGGGAGAGAGAAGATGAACAGGTGAATTTAGAGTTCGAGGAGTACTTCGATGACGACGTCGTTTAAGGACGCCGAAGTTGAAGAGCTTATTTATTTATGTTTTAATTGTTACTTTAGACTTGAAGTTTCGTTTAGGAACTTCTAATTACTTTCTAGTTTTCTCTTTTGGAGTTTATCGTACATTTTGGATTTCGTTGGTTTCTTTTTCAATGTAATAAATATTACATTACTATCTTTAGATGAGATTCTATTCTTAGTAGCATTTTATGGTGTTTTCCGAGTCTTTTGAGCTTCCGTTTTGCTAAACTCGATACAACGTAGTAGAGGCTTACGTTTAATATTAGATTTATTTAATATTATGCGTGCCAAGCATTTTGTTTCCGGATAAGGACTCAGTATCCGGGAGCGGGGAGTTACAAAGGTAATTAAAGTGGTGGTGTGAAAGGGTATGGCAGGATGGGTGGTAGTGTAAGGTTGGATGCGATACAGTGATGTCTGGATGGGGTAGGGTAAAGTAAGGTGAGGTAGTATAAGGTATGGTAGGGTAAGGTAAGGTAGAATGAGTGGGTGACTATGATGGGTAAAGTAGCTGGGCAAGCTTAGGTCGGTAAGTGGAGTGGTAAGTTCGGGTGGTAAGGTAGGGTAGGGTAGGTAGAAAGTTAGGTGCGACTGATGATGGGTAGGATGGATGGTAGGTAGATAAGTGTAGGGTGGTGGGGTAAGGTGCAACATAACATGGGGCGGGGTAGGGTCGGATAAGTTGGGTAGGTCCACGATAGACAAGGTAAGAAGGTTGGGTTGGGTTGGGTGAGAGATAAGGTAAGGTTGGGTATGATAAGGTGTATGGGTAGGATATGGTGAGATAAGGTGGGCAGGGGTTGCGTGCGTGGGTGGTAGGGTAGGTTGAAGTGGTGTTGTAAGGTAGGGTAGAGGTAGAGTGCAATGTGGTGATGGGTATGGATAGGGGGTATAGGTACGGAAAGTGGGTAGAGTGGGGTAGGGCGAGGTAAGGTGATAGAGTAAGGTGGGTTACCCTACCCTACATTACCCCACGCATCTAACGCTACCCATTCCACACTCACCCTACCTTATGCACCCTCCCTCACCCATCCTACCTTGCCCACTACCTCCCGACCTACATATCAGTTGGTGTGTCACCTATTATGAAATTTGATATATTTCATTCTATTTCATGATATTGTTGCGAAACAAACATGTCTTAAGTGCGAATATATGATGATGTCTTAAAGGAGACTTGGTGGTTTATAAGGTCGTAAGCAAGCCGTGTTCCCTTTTGTTAGAAAGAAGAAAAATAGGATAAAAGGGTTAGAGAATTTGGATTTTTTTGTAATGACTTCAATACATTTATTCACTCTAATCAATTGAAAATAGGGTAAAAGGATTAAAGACCCTTGAATTTTTTTTAACGACTTCGAGTCTTCAATACATTTATTCACTCTAATGCTTGGACTTACACTGAAAAGTATTAAGATTGAAGGTTAATTAAAGAGATATTGAATTGTGGGTTTTGTGACATTGATTGGCGTAACCTTTTTGATTAAACAACAATTAACCACATTATTACATTAATGTTGCATTGTCTGATCATTGTCTCTTGGTGTTGGTTAGACACCATTCCTTCTAGCCCTAAACATCATAAACCCTTTGTTTTTTTTTTAACTAGAGGTGGTGTGATCAAAGTGGTTTTGATGCAGCTGTGAAGCAAGCTTGACAATCTCGTGGGGATAGATCAAATGGAGAAGAAATACCTCTATGGTCAGATGTAGAAGAAACAATTCAATGAGAAAACTAAAAAAAGTACCTTAAGAACAGTCGCAATAGATATTTTTAACAAATTTTATATTTTATTGTTTTAAATACACGCTTTTTAATTTCTAAAACCTCTATACATGAAAAAATACATTCTCTATTTTACGTATATAATTTTTTTTTTTACAGAATTTGTATGAATGCGGTAGAAGTAAAATTTTACAGAATCTGTATTTTACAATAAATACTAGAGTATCTGTTACAGTGTTATTTTTTCATTTGAATTGTTTATAAGATTTATTGTATCTACTGCATGTGCTAACAAGAATGGTGTGACTCTCATTCAGAAACCAACAGAGGTTGGTCTGAGTGAAAGGGGCTCTGGTAGTTTAAGTGAGAGGTCTCGAGTTCGAATCCTTGTGGATGCATCAAATATTGTTGAGAGATGTCCTCATCTTTAGTCTCCGACAGTATCTCGAATGATTAGTCTCAAACAATTGTACGTGGATACCTACTGCATTTAATGTAGAAGAAGGCCAAGATGGGATCTTGTAAGGGATATATTCTTCAAGTTATAACCCCTAACACGCACAAAATCTTCTAGCTAATGTTGTGGAGCGTTTTTCCATGTTCCTATCAACAACTCCAGGGATTGGAATTGGGATCCCCTCCAATGCACATACACCTCCTGCATTTTCAACCATAGAATAAAAAAATAAAAATAAAAATCTCGGCTTCTTCAACACACAGCCTCTCAATGTGAACATCACTTGCCCCTCCAATGTACAGGAGGGGATCCATACTCCCCGGGATTGATGACATGACACCCGTATTCTTTTGAAAAACCTTCCATTCAATTAAACAACAATCTGGGTCGAGTCTTTATTTATGCACTTTATGTTTATCTATTAATAAATGACATCTTTCGTTATTGTGTGATTTATGTATTTGTTTAGCTAAATGTATGATAATATCCCTAGAATTGAATCGTGATCAAGAAATATCATATTGAGTTTATGATTTATGAGAATCTTTTATCATTTCAAATATTTAATTTTAAACCATCCCTACTTAAATAATCGGGATATTATTAATACAGCTAAACTAGCATGTATCCGGTTTCTTCTGTCTTAAGAAGACAATGATAGATCTCATCTATTAAAGTGTGTTGACACTTAGACAGATACGTGGACATGTATTATAATTACGTACGTTGGATTGACATGCTTATATAATAATAATTGTCATTAAAGTTGTGATGTTCTATAATTGTCCTTGACCGGAAGTCGTCATAATATTACAGTGTTGATTATTATGTTTTGACTCTATTCGTTGCTTCTTGAAATGAGATGCTCATACGATGGAGATTTGGTATAACTACACCCCATGCGTAGATTTAAGCATCGATTGATGGGATTCACCATTCAAAATAATATGAATAAATATCCCGATCGAAATGGTCATCTTATAAGAAATTTTTATTTTAAAAATCTTTGCAAATTCGTTTCAAGAGAATATTATATTTCAAATATAAGAAATTAGTCATTTATATTTGACACACAGTTAATTTCCGACTAATAGAACACTGATATGATGAAATGATTTATTTATTTAGCAACCTTTCACAGAAAGGCTGAATTCGAAGCTTTAACTTTTCTCGAATAATTGGATAACATATTGCTATATGTCAATCATGATTGATAAATATAAATTAATTAATTGAGAGTAATTAACGAAAATTAATGTGTTTAATTTATCTAATTCTAAATGTAAGAATTATATTCTATATTACGGACAATATATTCGAAAATCTAATGAGTCACACGCAGGGGCGGATGTACCCTTTAAATAGGGGGGCAAGCGCCCCCTCTTAGATCAGGAAAATACACTATTATTTATGTTGTGTATTATTTTTGCCCTCCCTAAAAATTTACACTCGCCCATAGTATCGCCCCCCTCATCCGAGATCCTGCGTACGTCCCTGGTGACACGCACATGGTATATTTTGGCGGAGTTAAATGTAACTATATGATATATAACAAACATAAAAGTTACGGGTTAACATTTAATTATAACTTTTATGTCACCTTATGTATGAGATCATGCCTAAGAAGAAGAAGATATTTATGAAATGACACAGCCACTTGGTGTTTTATGGCAAGCTTTCGTCTATTATAAATGACACATCTCGGCAAGTGCATTGTCCATCTATTAAAAGTCTTCTTCATGCAAATAAAATTTCTCGTGTTGAGTAAAATATATAAGGAAATACCATTATTTTCTATTCGAAGGGAAGGAAATATCATTACTAATATGGAAGATAAAATCATGTTAATAATGGTAATTAAACCACGATAATCTGTAAATCTCTAGAATAAAAGCACAACTGCCGTTGTACTAATGTCTTAACCAAAATAACATCAAACCAAAATATTGCTAAAAAAATTCCTTAACAGAGAATCTGTTTGTTAACTCAATTCAGCATTTATCCTTAATTTATTAAGTGGTGGTTATGTTTATATGTGTTTGATAATATTTTATAATGCCACTTAATTAATTAAAATGCTCGAAATGTAGTGTAAAGTTTTCAGACGTTCAAACCCCTGTTTGCTTATTTGAAAATTAATACGCACCGCTAAACGATAAAGCGGCCCACCCACTTTTATTGTTGAAACCGTATGGAATTTTGTTTATTTTTTATTTTTTTTACAACATTTTCGGATATTTTAGAATTATATAATTGCAATTATTTTTATGATACTTTTAGAATTTGTTAATAGTATCTACTGTTACCCATACCTTATCATAATCATAACCAGAAATAATATATGATAATGACAAAAACAATTTTTTTTTTTGAAAAGACAAAAACATTAAATAGGCGACAAAAGACATAACTAAAATAATTAATAATTTGGGGACGTGGATTATATATATATATATATATATATATATATATATATATATATATATATATATATATATATATATATATATATATATATATTTGTGAAACAATATGCATGGGTCATATGTGTTCAATGATTTTTCTAATATATGAAAGTTGTAATTGCAAATTTGTTAAATTAAAATTTTCATATTTTAGATGTTTGACGTTATCAAATTTGATTTCAATTCTTATTATATTACGATTTGAGATTTCACACAATCGATTTGGATATCGATTTCACACTTGATTTAACAAGCAATTTTCTAAGAGCATAATCTAAAGAAAATGGCACAACTGCCTTAATCAACCTCAATGACATCAACTAACAAATAATAATGCATGACTTCGACATCCAGCATACTGTTCCTCATTAGGTTCAACTTCATCATATTTCTGCATGTCTTCTCGGGAAAAAGGTAAACAAAAGAAATAGGGATGAGCTATCATAACTTAGTCGGGTAAAGAATAGAAGAGTTAATATGTTAAAGGTTGTAAAGTACAGAAAAAGGTGAACAAAAGCATAGGGATGAGCAATACCAATTAAAAATTAAGGTTAAAAGGTTAAGTAAAATACGAGCGCTTTAATCTAAAATTATTGAGGAGAGACAAACGTGTAGAATACATGTATACAAAATGTAATAATACATATAGTATTTGTCATTCTCAATCATTTAAGTTTAAAACATGTCATTATGGACTCTGACCCTAAAAATTAAGATATAAAACAAGATTGAGAGAAAAATTTAATAAATATGAGTACAATGCAACAATAAAAACCTATATTTGTCGGTTGTTAGTCGCTATATATGTATCTATTTATAATTAAATCATACATGCATGTGTGCAGGGGCGGCGGCAGGAATTCTGGAACACGGGTCGGAAATCGAGAACGGCACATCATATTATAAGTGTATAAGTATTAATTTTAAAAATCCAAGTATGATTATGTGTCAAGGGTCAATTTTTAAAAAAAAAAATTCAGTGGGTCAGCTAGTATATATTAGTGCTTAAAAATTTTAAATTGTGTAAAAAATACATATAATTTTTTTTAGGTTTGAGGGTCAGGTGACCCATTTCTCAGTGAATGGCGCCGCACCTGCATGTGTGAAACCCCGAACTTTCACTAAGGGTCTTTTTTGTTTTTTGGAATTTGATTCTCTTTTCCTAATATTTTTATGGTTAATTAAGCCTTTTGGCCTCCAAAACACCTAAAAACCGATCTAGGTCAGAAATCTTTATAAAAAGCCTCCATATAGCCCTAAACTTATAGATTTTGTGTTTTCGTAGTTTTTCGCTAAAGCTTAGGCCACTGCTCCTAGCCTCCGCCTGCAGGGCCGGCCCTATAGTGAGGCCAGAGAGACCGCAGTTTTAAGCCCAATAGTGTCGGGAGGGCCCAACGGTACATTTTTGCTAAATGAAAAAAAAAAATCGTGTAGATTCAATTCGATCCAACCTAATATAATATGTTAATTTTTTTTTATTTTTTATAAAGGCCTAAATTTTTGTTCTAATGATGCTTTCAAACTTGTGTAAAATTCATATGCATACTATGCCTTTTTATAGGCTGAAGGAAGCTCAATTCAAACTGAGGTGTTCTTACACGAAAAGGTAAGGGTTATCACCATTCGTATGTATAGGTGCATCAATTCGAAATTCAGAATTTGAAAAGGAGCATGGATTCGAAAATGCACATCCTTTCATGAACTGATGCATGTATCCTTTCATGAACTGATGCATGGATTTGAAAATGCATATCCGTTTCGTTGCGATAACATTAATTCGTACGGCAACTCGTATGCAAACGATAATCAAAACATTTATTTATGAAAAAATATCTAACAGTTTTGTGTATACATATGAATTTGGTTTTTGTTTCTAAATATGCTAGAAAAAACTATTTTGCATGTATGTTTTGAGGCTATCAATAGATTGAATTTTGTATTTACGGATGTTAAAAACGCGATAAGTATGTTTTCATGAAAAAAACAACTTCAACTAAAAGGCCCAATTCGGAAACTTTGCCTTAAGCCCAAAAAACGCCAGGGCCGGCCCTGTCCGCCTGGGATAGCGCACGGGGTGATTTTCAGACTTAGTTTTTGGAGCACATTCTAGGTTAGTTCAGCAGTAGTTGCGATTTTCAACAGCAGTTTTAGGCTTTGAATATCTTCTTGAAAGTAAGATCTAATCTTTTCGTAGTTGTTCTTGGCTTTGATCATAATTAGGTTAGATTCGAATGGTAATCATTGTTAGATTCGTTGCTGATGTGTAAATTCAGCTAGATTTGGAAGTTAGTTGTTCTTCGGTTCGTAGTTCGGCTCTTGTTTAAGGTATCATATCAAAAGATTGTATTTCTAAGTTGTTTTGACTGATGTTTTATGTTAAACTGCACAAAACTAGACATGATTATGTGTTACCGGGTATCTGCTAAACTGTGTTTTCAGAACATTATTTTGTTTTCTGGTTACTTTTCTGTAAACTGTTTTAGGTGTTTTGGATACAAATATTGGACATATGATGGTAGGTCGGTGTTGTTAGTCCTTAGTTGGTTCTCGTAGGTTAGATATGGACTTTAACTTGAAATCTATGTGCTCTTATTAGTTAGTTGCCTTCCATCGTACTATACAGAGTACCATAGGTATTAAAAGTCCCATGTCGGAGGTATGACTAATTGTATTAGCCACGTCGTGTTAGTGTACGGAGTACCTTGGGTACTCTAAGTCCAAAATTGGAGGTATGGTTAGTGATATTAGCCGTGTTCCATAAAGCCCTTATGTTTCGTTAGTAAGAAACATGAAACATGACAGTCAAGACAAGAACATCGATATATCAAGTAAGTAAGAAACAGGAACTTGACAGACAACATACAAACATGCTAAGTTTGATCAATAGAACACGGACACACTAGGTAAGTAGTTAATGAAACGAACAAGTACGTGGAAGACGAATGGAAGTAGTTAATAAGGCATGTTTTCTATGCATTATTCAACGTGGTTTTAAGAGGATTTCCTTATTTTTCAAGTTGCGCTTTTAAAGTAGTTTTTTTTCATGCTTCAAGTATAAGTTTTCAACTATTTTGTGAACTGGATGAAGTAGATTCATGTCATGTCTACAAGAATCCATTTTCTTTCTCCTTACTGAGTATATGACAAGTGCTCACTTATTTGTTTGGAATAAGAAGATATGCAGGTTGAAGACGAGTCAGATGACGAGTTTGGAAAGCAAGCTTAGTAATTGAGGTATAGAGTTCTTTATGTATCAGCATCTTACTTTTTAGACAAGTTGAGATTTAATAAATGTTTGTACTTATTTGTGATTTACTTTGACAACAGTTGTAATTCAGTTGTGTTGGTTAATGGAATATCTTAAGTGTTAGTTTCTCGAGTCTCTTTCTTGTTTCTTTTCTTTCGTGCTTTTTTTTTTTTTACTCTGATATGACATTAGAGTTACGTGGGATTTAGGATTTACTCTAAATATCACGTGCCGAACGTCACTTTTTCTGGAAAAACTTGGTATCCGGGACATGTGCGTTACAACATGAGTGCATCTATAATTTATACGGCTAAACAACGTATCATTGTATGATTGTATCAATATATCACTATATCATTGTTTTAATATATCATTTTACAATGAATGGTTTGATTCACACAACACATAAAACACATGTGTTTGACACAAAATTACCGTATGATACTTTTACAATAATCTATATTACACACTGTACACTTTCACTATAAACTATGTCTATCCATCTCATTCCATTACATTAATTTAAGGGGAAATTACGATTTACCCTCTTAAACTATGTCTTATGATTTTACACTCTCTAACTATTATATGTTCTATTTACAACACTAAACTATAATAAATTAGTAACTTACAACCTTAAAGTTTTAGTTGCTCAATTTACCCTCTTAAATTAACATTTAGATTAATTTACCCCCTCGATATTCATAAGTAAGATTAAATAAAACTTAAACATGGATAGATCTGTTATTTCATCATCATCATCTTTGTTATCTTCCCTTAAGAATTCATCTTTGGATGGGGTAGTGACTATCTATGTACTATCGGGTGGGCTCTATTATGATAAATGATTGTGCTAGACCATATTATATAGGTTTTTTTTTTTTTTTTGAGGGGCATATTATATAGGTTTTTGGTGTATCAAAAATAACAACTGGGTGGGCTTAGCCCCATCAGCCCTTGAAAATGATAATTGTATTATTAGTGGCTAAGTGTGAGCTGATATAGATGTACAAGTGGCATGCTGTTATTGGCCACCTTAGATTCTGTTTCATAGGTGTGTGTGCCACTGATCTATAAGATCTGTCCATTGTGTAATGCTGATAACTAATGAATGAAATTAGCAACAGAATTCTGTGAGCTTCTTCTTCATGAAGATATTATCTAAATTTTAACTTGGTATCAGAGCCGAAGTTGGTCGATCAAGATGAGCTCAGGAATATCGTCTTCCAGCATTACACCAGAGGCTTCTACATTTGCCGGAGAGATGACTTCAGCACCACCTTCGTCGAATGTTGCAGAAACAGTCGTCACTGGATCTTCTTCCGCCGCTGCCGGAGCTCCGCCGGTCGATCTCTTTTCATGTCACAAACCTATCATGGTTTTCAATTTCCCCCACCATAGCTCACTTCACCTTATTTATTTGGTCAAATTACCAACACAATGGTGCCACCAACTCTTCCACCAATTGTGCCACCTTTTAGATCTACATCACCCAGCTCGCCTCTGCAGCATTCATCTCCCTTCCATGGTCATCTTAATCAGACCTGCAGTGTCAAGGTCACACGCGACAACTATCTTCTATGGAGGTATACCATCTTGCCGATTGTTCATGGCCACAAACTGGAGGGATTCTTGCTTGGAACCAAACCAAAGCCCCCATCTACAGGTATTTATTCCACTCTTCCTAATCCTGCAATAGATGAGTGGATTGCCACAGATCAACTGTTGTCTGGCTGGTTATTGAGTTCTATGACTGAGCAAGTTCTTGTTGAAATTATGGGCTGTGACACTTCACACGAAATTTGGTCTACTCTAGAAGTTTTGCTTAACAGTCAATCAGAGGCTCGTATGTTGGAATATAAAACTGCCTTAACTAGGTCTGATAAAGGATCTAAGAGCATGAGTGATTATCTTGCTCAGATGAAATCCTACAGTGATGGTCTTGCAGCAGCAGGATATCCCATCTCCAAATCAGAGCTGATTCTGGCAGCTTTGGGAGGTTTGGACAAGGATTATGAAGCAGTCATAGTCAACATAACTTCCAGAATTGGTTCCCTTACTTGGCCAGAAGTTCAATCTCAGCTGCTGATTCATGAAAGGTTACTGGCTAGGTTCAATCCTTCCATATCCACTGGGAATGGGGTACAAACTGGTGCAGCTGCTCATTTGGCCACCTATTCACAAAACTCACAGTCTGGCTGCAGAGGTGGAGGCAGATCCAACAATAATAGAGGCAGAGGTGGTTCAAGGGGTGGTAGAGGTAGAGGTGGCAGGACTCAAGGCAGAAGTGGTAATAGAAGTGGTATGACATGCCAGGTCTGTGGCAAGAATGGTCACACTACCTTGGAATGTTGGCACAGATTTGAGGAAGATTTTCAAGGTCCAGTCAATAACAACAGCAACAGCAATAACACTGGAGGACCTAAACAGATCTCTGCCTACGTTGCTACCCCTGGAACAGTTGGTGATAATGCCTGGTACTTAGACAGTAGGGCTACCAACCATGTATTGCTGATCTAGGAAACATGAGCATCAAATCAGGATATAATGGTAATGACATTTTTGCTGTAGGAAATGGTGAGAAACTGGCAATAGCACACATTGGCACAATAGTGTTTAACACTCACAACAGTACATTGCATTTAAATCATGTTCTTCATGTTCCACAGATCACAAAAAATTTAATCAGTGTGTCAAGATTAGTGTCTAATAATCTTATTATCATTGAGTTTAATGGTTTGCTTTGTGTTGTTAAGGACAAGGACACAAGGACAATGGTGCTCAAGGGTCAACTTTAAGATGGTCTCTATCAGATCAGTCTGCCCCATGATATCAACACTCAGAGCTTTCTTCAATACAAACCTGCTTCCACTTGTCTTCTAGCTGCTAGCAACTATCTTGGATGTAATAGTCTTGATAGTGATCCTAATGTGTGGCATAGGAGATTAGGCCACCCCTCTAGTCAAATTTTGAATACTGTTTTAAGTTTCTGTAATGTCAAGTTAAAGAATGCTCTTTCCTTTTGTGAATCTTGCCAATTTGGCAAATCTCATAACTTGTTTCATCCTAATTCTGATTCTCATGCTAAATCTGTGTTTGACCTTGTGTATACTGGTCTTTGGGGTCCTGCCCCCATGCAATCTGTTGAAGGATTTAATTACTATGTTCATCTTGTTGATGATCATACTAGACACACTTGGATTTATCCTTTAAAATCTAAATCTGAAACCTTCACAGTTTTTCTGCAATTCAAGGCCTTTGTTGAAACACAGTTTTCCACTAAAATTAAGTGCATACATCTGATTGGGGTGGTGAGTATAGAACCTTCCAGAATTACTTAAATCAAAAGGGCATAGCCTTTAGACACCCTTGTCCTTATGATCATGCTCAACATGGTCGTGCTGAAAGAAAGCACAGACACATAGTTGAGACAGGTCTCACCCTTATGGCCCAAGCCTCCATGCCTTTAAGATATTGGTGGCATGGCTTTCAAGCTACTGTGTCCTTGATAAATAGTCTTCCAACCCATGTTTTACACAACCTCTCTCCTGTTGAAGCTCTGTATCATACAAACCTAATTACAAGATGTTTAAGACTTTTGGTTGTGCTGTCTACCCTGTCTCGGATTTTATCAACGGAAAAACAACAAGTAATAAATTATAAATCCGGTATACCCCAAGTGCAGGGATCGTAGTATAGCAACTAATACCGGGTCGATCTCACAGGGAATCAGGATTGGTCTAGTTCTTAATTTTTCTAAAGGTTGTCACGAAAAATAACTAAAAACGAAAACGAAGAAACAATAAACTGGACAGAGGGTTGTCAATCCAAAGCCAGAAAATATAGTTGCGGACCTAAACTAACTAAATAAATCTATTCTATAACTAAAAAGAAAAATAAAATTCTAAAATAGCAACGAAGACAAGGCACAAAGATAATTTCAATTAATTTTAACGAAGAACAAGCATTGATCCACCTATCCCGCAACCCTCAATTTCTACTCTAGATCGTTTAGTGAAGATTTAATAAAGATGTGGTTCACCTATCAGAGGTATGAATTCCTACTCTTGTAGATAATTCGCCTATTAATCTTTCATCTCTCGATTTTAAAGATTAACGCTTCCATAACAAAGGTGTAAGATTTCACAATCTAGCAACCTAGAAATTTAACCTAGCAACTCTCGTTATTTTTAGGTTAAAAATCTAATCTTTACTACGGTGATCTAGGTCTAACAACGATTCTAATCACATTAACCATCAACATGCAACAATCCATCGATATAAATTGCATAATCAATACAAAACATAATAAAGAAACAACTTTAAATAAAAACTCACAAAACCATCCAAAGAGTTGAAATCAAAACGTTGCATGATTGGCTTCACACGCTTGTTCAAATCGCCTAGCCTCTATCCATTGTTCTACTAGTTGCGAAATTATAAATAAAAAAGTAGATGAAATTATGTTTATGGGGCGGTAAAAACGCGAAGAAAAAGCGCCCCAAAGGAACTGGGGCGGACGAGGGATCGAATTGTATCAGTATTAGGGTCGTAAAACGCGACTATTTATAAGTTTTGAAGTCGGTTTAGCAGAGGCGGTGGTGGACGCCCGTCAAGGATCTTTGGACGCCATCCAGATGCTTTGAAATCTTGAGTCGGGCGAGTCTTCTCAAACGCCCGTCTATGCAATTCGAACGCTCGTTCAAAGAATTATCTCAAAACTCGAATCAAGTTACTTCTCACGGACGCTCGTCCATACCTTGACGCACGCCCTTGCCCGGACGGAGCGGCCAGAGCGCGACGTTAACTTTATCACATCTTCATTCTACCTTCGACTTGCATCTCCTTCCTTCCATTTAATCTTCAATCAACCATCTTTTCAGCTCATTCCTTGCCATGCAAATTGTACCTACAAGATAATAGAAACGTGCAAAATGTAGAACCATATATATTGATGAAAAATCACTAATAAAATCACGTAATTAACTCGATTTTGCACTTAAACCACTTCAAACCTCATTTGCTCAATAAATCCAATAAATACCTACTTTCTATGCAAATCATCAGATTATAGAGGAAATTATTACAAAATATAACATTATAAACCATAGAAAATCACCCTAAACACTACCCAAATCTCAGACCCTATCACACACATAAATTTCAGTTTCATAGCAAAAGGTGTGTCAATCTTGGCCTTAGCTCCTGTCATAAGGGTTATAAGTGTCTAGATGCTACTGGCAGAATTTACATCTCTATTAATGTTGTCTTTAATGAAGTCCTTTTTCCTTTTGCTCATGGCTTTACACAAGGTCCTTCTAGACAAGTCATTACTGATTCTCTTGCCTCTGTTCCTTTCTTTACTATTTCATCCAACCAGGAAGAGGGGCAGTCCAGTATCCTGGGGATGACCACTGAAAATGCAAGCACCATTGCTCCTGCTAGTCCTGCCAGTCAAAGTCAGGTATCTCTTGATTCTGCATCACCTCACACACCCAACAAAACACCAAGTCCCATAAATGAGACACAGTTACACTCTGGAAATTGTCACATGTCTGACACATCAAGTCCTACAATAGATGGTCAGTCAGATTCTGATCTAGCACAATCAGTGGCACCAACTCCATCACCACCATCATCACCATCACCACCACAAATTCAACATCATTATATGCAAACCAGATCCAAGAGTGGAATATTTAAACCTAAAGTTTACTCAGCTGCTGTTGCCAGTGCTCACTCATTTCCCACAGAACCAAGTACAGTGTCAGAAGCATTGGCAAAAGATGAGTGGAGACATGCTATGAATGAAGAGTATAGAGCCCTCATGCATAATCAGACCTGGGAATTGGTGCCACTACCTACAGGAAAGTTAGTTGTTGGGAACAGATGGGTGTATAAGGTGAAGTTGAGGCCAGATTGAAATCTACAAGGGCCTGGTTTGATGCCCTTAGGTCCCAGATGCTAGAGTGGGGGTTCACTCAATCAGTTTCATACAATTCTCTGTTTATGTTTAGTCTGAAAACTCAGATGCTGTTTGTGTTGGTGTATGTTGATGGCATCTTGGTTACAGGGAATTCTACACAGCTTATAAAGAAATTCATCACACTGTTAGATTCATGATTCTCCTTGAAGGATTTGGGACAGGTCTCACATTTCCTAGGCATGCATGTTGCAAGGGATGTTTCTGGATTACATCTGAACCAGGCTTATTATGCATCTCAGCTTCTTCAAAGACTGAATATGCAGCATCTAAAACCATGCCCTACACCTATGGTTTCAGGCAAGCAACTTGTTCCAAAACATGGTGAGCCCCTTGCTAATCCTAGTGTTTACAAGAGTGCAATTGGAGCATTGCAAAGATGTCGACAACCACTGGACCGGATATTGCATACACTTTGTGAACATCTTGAGTCAATTTATGCGAGATCCTTACACCAGTCATTGGCAAGCACTCAAGAGACTTCTTATATTCGTGCAGGGCACCCTAACTCATGGTCTGCATTTTGTTCCTAGTACAAATTTGAAGCTGCACTTACATGGCTTCACAGATGCAAATTGGGCAGCCTGTCCTACATACAGGAAATCTACTGGTGGATACTGTGTATATTTGGGGAATTCCTTAATCACCTGGAGTTCTAAGAAGCAATCAGTAGTAGCAAGGTCCAGCTGTGAGTCAGAATACAGGGCACTATCCAATCTAGGAGCTGAAGTTCATTGGATTGTTCAACTACTTCAAGAAATGTGGTTTAAACTTCCTTATGTACCTATACTATGGTGTGATAATTTAGGTGCAACTAATTTAGCTCAGAATCCTGTTTACCATGCAAGAACAAAGCATATTGAGATTGATGTTCATTTTATTAAAAACATGGTTCTGGAGAAGAAAGTTAAAGTCTGCTATATCCCATCAGATGAGCAGGTAGCTGATATCTTTACCAAGCCACTGTCCATCAACATGTTCAACAAGTTCAAGGGCAAACTCAATGTAGGAGATAGACATTTTCGTTTGAGAGGGGCTGAAAATGATAATTGTATTATTAGTGGCTATGTGTGAGCTGTTATAGATGTACAAGTGGCATGCTGTTATTGGCCACCTTAGATTCTGTTTTATAGGTGTGTGTGTCACTGATCTATAAGATCTGTCCATTGTGTAATGCTGATAACTAATGAATGAAATTAGCAACATAATTCTGTGTGCTTCTTCTACATGAAGATATTATCTAAATTTTAACTGCCCTCCACTTGGCTACGTCTCTGGGAGAATCCATGAAGAAAGCAAATATTAAAACTTTTCTGCTCAAAGTGTCGCAAAGGGAATCTGCATTCTGCAACACTACCAAATTGCTATTTCTATTATTGTTATTTGTTTGAAGAAATAATTAAAGACAACATACATTCATTTTACTAAGTCTTGTTTCTGAATGCGGTGAAAGGTACGGAGGAGCAGAAAGGCCGGAGCGGTGGTGGAAATAAATGGGTTAAGGATAAGATATGAAAGATGATGGTGAATTGCCAAAATCACCATTGATAAAATGCTTGAATAATACTCCCTCCGTCCCATAATATAAGTTTTTGGGCTTTTTAATAGTGTTAAAATATAAGTCTCACAAAGCAATCTGATATTAAATCGATTGTTTCGTTTTTCATACTAAACAATGTAATATCATTAATTAGTCTCAAAAACAATACAATATTTCAGATTGAAATATTAAAAACAACTCATTCATTATGTTTTTAAAAATGTGTGAAATACTAAAAAGCGCTTATATTATGGGACGGAGGGAGTATTACTTATGAATATAGAGGGTGAAAATTAATTAAAATTTTAGTTTAAGGGGTAAATTGAGCCATTAATACTTTGAGGTCGTAAATTGCTCATCTATGTTTAGGGTTGTAAATAGAGCAAGTAATACTTTGAGGTTGTAAATTTTTCACAAGACATAGTTCAATGGGGTAAATTGTATTTTTCCCTTAATTTAATACCCAAATCCTTGTTATTAATAAAGAAAAAGGTAAAGGATTTTCAAATGAGAGATGAAGATGGAGATAAAGATATCATTCAAAAGAAAGATATGATAGATTGGGTTGGAATAAATCGATTGTAATATTTATATTTTATCTTTTTATTTCAATAAATATTTTATCTTTAGGTTAATTTATCTTAAATTTGGTTGTTATCACATTTCTCTTTATAATAAGGAAATGGCAATGTAAGATTTGATTAATTCTATAAAGACAACAATTCAGAATCTTTTGTTTTTGTTTTTCTTGCAGTATCAGAAATGGGGGCGAGGATTCGAGTGTCTTACTTGATGATGAACCATCGCCCGATCCTTCTTCTGATTTTTGTACTAAAAAAATTGTATCATCATCAATATCCGAATCTACTGCATGTGCAATTATGAAACAAGTTCCTTTATCTGACGGTACAATAATGAAAGCAGATCCCTCCGTCTGACGGTGCGATGAACAGATAAAGCAATAGTAAGGCAAGTTTGTAGTCATCGGAGTAAATTGAAAAGATTATTCGACAAAAAAAAAAAGAAGAAAGAGCCACATGTTAAAGCTACGAGTTAGGAGCCATAATTTAAAAGTCGTCGTCAAAAGTCGTTTAAATCTTTCCAAAACGCGTTTGAGGAGAGTAATAAAACAAAAGATAAAATGATCTTCAAATGAGAGATAGATATAGAGATATAAGTATGGCATTCAAAAGAAAGATATGATAGATTGAGTTAAATAAATCTAGGCGACTTTTACGGCATCACGAATATTGTCACTCTTTTTTATTATTATTTTTCATTTACTTTACTTTACCACCATCCAAATTTACTTTTCGGCACCGCGATATTTAGCGTCGATACTGCGACGCGTTTTGTTTATTATAACGCGTCAGGGTGTCGGCGTTTTTTCAATGATAATACATTTATAACTATAATATCAATCGCCACTAATGTTGGTATTAAAACCAACGCGTCGATATCAAATGATTTCAGACAAAAATAAACGTCAGTGACAAACGTTATGTTGCACAAAAAATAATAAAAATATTATGATGGTGCCAACAGTAATTTTAAGAGTGTCTGAAATAAGGGTGTCAATTGAAGTAAAGACAGAATGTCAATAGAAGCCGCCTAAATCGATACGTAGTATTTATCTTTTATCTTTAAGTTTATTTATCGTATAAATTTAGTATAAAAAGCAAAGGGCGATATAATATTTGATTAATCCAATAAAACCAATATATTTCTGTTGTGTTTCTGTTTTTCTTTTTTTTTTTAAGTTATACCCAATTTTGTTATATCAGTCAAACAAGTTTGGTGCTTAACATTGCTGCAACTGTTTCTGTTACTTTGTCAAATTAATAGTTTTAGTGCCTTAATGTTCATCATTTTACTGTACAAATTAGTATACTCTGCCATGCATAATTTTATTAAAACATCACATTAGCAAACAAGAAGACCTCCCTGCCTCGTTGTAGGAGTGTCTAGACTCGAGATCTAACTCCTTATGTATTATCTCCTAATGCTGTAACGAATCTACACCAGAAAAAACGATGTCTAACTACGAACCGAATTCTAGATTAGTCAGACCAGTTGATTCCGGATTGGAGCGGCTTCAGAAATTTAATAATACGGATCAGAATTTTGTCATATTTTACAATTATTAATCTTAATTTTATATATTATAGTTTAATACAGGTCAATAAAAATAAAGAGATCGGTACATATATAAAATGTGTACCTAAAAAAAAAAATTCAAGATAATATTTTTTTTAGCAGGTCAGATGACCCCATTTGTTAGTATGTGTAACCGCCCCCGGTTCCGGATACCGGGAGTTTTAAGAAAAAAGAAATCCAAGCAATCAACAAAACAATAAGCCAAAATAAAGTAAAACTTCATTTTATAGAAATATATTAAGTTAACCAATACATTAGACATCAAAGGTAAAGAAAGCCTAAACTGCTTTCCCTGAATAACCTTATAAACAACCCAACAAGCAGCAATATCCCAAACTGGGTTTTCGCTACGCTTTGCATCAGTTTCAAAGTACAAAGAATAGTATTATCATCACATGGAGACGCAACAATACGACACTAACACGCTTGTAGATCATTGATCATACCAAAATCAGCAGATTCACACAGTAATCAATGATCTGCAGAATGTATAATGACATAATGTTATAACAGAGTATCGTTTTTAGTAAAAGTATTGAAAGAAGACGCCTAACGAAAAGCTAAATCTCATTTTTTTTTTTCTCAGACAACAAATCAAACATGAGCCATAGATCCCAAAATCACATCGGCCCAACTAAGGATTCCGCCAAAAAGATCCACCTATTTTGATCTGTTTACCTGAAACTAGTTGTAGCAGCATCCGACTGATTTACGCCTTTGAGATGCGGTTTCTTGGCCTCTGAGCTACTACTACCTGGAAGCTGGTTAAACTTTCTACCTTTCTTCTTATTGGGAGAGCCTTCACCGAGAGATTCACCGATTAAAGCCATAAACTGCTGGCTCCTTGATCCGCACATACTCTTTTTATGTAAATGCACGTGCCTGCTTTCTTCCAACATCTTCTATCTCCTTGTTCAATTGTCTCTTGCAAGAAACCTTCTCTGCTGACTTCATCAAATGATTACGGAATTGAATAAACTTGTTCTGAAAATCAAATTTACAGTGTAGAGTTAGTTTCTCCATGTTTAAATAGACATTGGGTCACCACAAAAAAAAACATCACCTTTGACATTTTAAAAGTACATCTAAAGAAACAGCCAAGACATTTTATGAATCAATTAGATAGCTTACCAGGTTCTTCCTGTATATCTCGGGCTTGGAGATCTGGTCAACATTGTTGGCGTGACATTTGCAAGATTCGTAAGCTCAGTTACATATCTGGAGATATTCTCTTTCAGTGCAGATGGGTTCTGAGGTTGAAAGCATTCAAAGGAAATGCCATGGGGGGAATACTAGTCAAAGGTGGGGCTGCGAACGGCACAAAATTTTGATTATTCTCATCTGGGGCTGCTGCAACCGGCACAAAATTTTCCTTATTTTCAGGTCCTTGTATCTCAGTAATTTCTACAAACACTTTATCTGCAGGACCACGGTTACATGGGCACCAACCCCGGATTCTAAAGGCATGGTAGGTGATGGTAAACTAGCATCTATAGGATCTAACACAGACTTTGGAGAAGTGTTTTGTAAAGCTATATCCACGTACTGCTTTTGAGTTTCGTAAAAACTTGAAAAGCTGGGTATTCCCTTTGGGCATAGAAGAGAATGTATGCCTCTTGAGAAAGAACAAACTCCTCATGAACCCAGGTTACCTGCAACAGACAACGTATTAACCCTTTTAAACACAGAAAGCAGCCTAAAATTAGCAAGTGAATGTAAAAACTACACTGTATTTTATGCAAGAAAAGGAAATTATTTAAGCACCTGATCATCATCCATTTTTTGTACCACGTGTGCGGAGCAGAACGAATAAAGCAATAGTAATGCCCGGAATTAGAAGAAAATCCAATATGTACCACCACTGCATACAGATCATACTTCAGTTCAGCCTGTCGAAAAAAAGGACAAAACATTAATATGACCTCAATTAAAAGGAAAAAACATAGTTCAAGACACATCATTGTAATGACAGAAAACTCACATTTTGAGTATGACAGCCAGCAGTATACTCAGACAAGTCCAACTCTAATGGAAAAGAAACAAATTTTTCAATCTTCTCTACAAAACAACCATCGTTTTTGAATCTTTTAAATGAAACATAGCAACAGAAGGAGTCTGGTCCAACATTAGTTGCTTTTCCACAATAACCTGTTCTTTACAATTTTCGCACATGAATTTCACATCTAAATCCTCAATCTTTTCAACCCTAGTGAAAGACTTCAGAGCATCAGGGAGTGTGGCTGCATCCTCGATCTCTAAACTCACGTCAACTAAAGGCTCGTAAGTATCTGAGCAATGATTGCAGTTGCAACATTTCAGCTGCAATTTCAAAGCCAAAATCATCAGTAAGAGTGCTAATGACGGTTAACAGAGACGTTACGTATGGAAAAGCTATGAATTATTTCTTACTTTACTAACAAGCCGACCACCAAAGACTTGCTTCACTATGTTGCCTTCTGAAACACCTTGTAAAAATATATTCTTTGGCTTTAAATCATTCCATCGGTTTTCAAGCTTATCCAAAAAACACTGCAGGAATTCATGGGCATCTTCTTGCTGGTACCTCTCAAAACTAGATGAAAAATCTACCAAGTTGTTGAGTTAAAGAAATACAAATTTCCATATTTATAGTATTAATTGCGTAATCAAGACCTGAGTCAAGTATTAATATCACCAGCAACTTGAACCCCATAAAGAGAAAACATATCAAAATAAGTAATATCAAAAGATCAAGTCATAGTATACGGTTGCAATGAACAATAAGCAAAAGAGGATACAGTGCAAATTGTTCACAAACGCCCAAGGATAAAAGTGCTTGCCAATAGACATCAATGAAAAGTTGAAATGCTCAAGTAGAGCACAAATAACACAGAACCCTTCACCATTTGCTGCAAAACAACAAAAAGACAAAAACCAAAAACACAATTTTTAACAACCACTAAACCAAAGTCATCTCAAAATAGACAACCCCAAACTTAAATAAAGCACATGAAAGGTAAGTCCTCTTACGAAAGCAGGGATATTTATGTTCACACGATATAATCCCAATAAGCAAAGGCACCGTATGCGTGAAGCACTGCATCACCGCATTGAGAAAGCATGTATTTCCTAAATTTGCTAGACCGCCGCCCTACAATTTTCAGATTGAAATCAGATTCTAAGACAAAAAGGCCAATATCATACAAACAAAACAAACTGTAAGTCATAAACACATAATGGATACACAGTCCAACATAAACGTTATCCAGACTGATGCAAAAAATATTTACATGATCCACATAAGCCGTTAAACAAAGGATAACAAAATCACATTACTCAAAACGTTAAACAAAGGATAACAAAAGAAATTAAGAAAACATTAATTGCTTGCAAATTGCATGGTCTGTTTACATCCCCAAATATATAAATAACTGTATCAAAAAACAATTCAGCAGAAAATGATTAAAAGGTGAAAATTTCAAATATGGTGATTTCATTTCAAGCTGTGAAAGAAGAAAAAGAAATCGACAAATAGTTGATAAAAAATGTATATACAGAAGAAAAAAGAAAATTTAATTAGAATTACTGCAAGCTCTAAAAGACTGAAACGACATACCACAATTGATGGCTTGAATATCATTTCCATTAACGAAGGTGTCACATTCGAACCCGTACACAACGACCAATCAGAGCACGCCTCCTGCGTAATCTCAAACGCAACTGATTGATTCAAGGGGAGCTCCTCCTCCTCCTTATGATCCTCAATTTTCAACCACGGTTGGCTCTGATGAGAATCACTAAACTCGCTCTCCCCTAAATCAGTGTCAGTATCGTCAAAAAACTTATCGAAATCAGACAATTCACTCTCTGCTGGGAGAGTGTTATCACTCCACGACTTCAAATTAGGCGAATTCGTGGTGCAATTTGGAAGAGCAGAAGGTAGGGTTTTAGCAGAATCAAGTGAGTTAAGTGGTGGAACATATGATTCAATGGAATTTTTTGGATGGGTTTCCATTAAATTGATTCAAAAACAAACTAAAATAGGTTGGATTGTGAAGGTGGGAAAAAGAAGTCAAAAAATTGAGGGTTTCAAAAAAAGGGGGGAGATTTTGGGATTGGAGGGAAAATGCTAAAATGGGGTCGATTTGAAAGTGCTTTTCAGTGAAATTCCACAACGATTATCAGAAATCAGAGGAATAAACTGAAAAGGAAAGAAGGATTTTTCGGGAATTTTGAGGTAATTTTGTCTGATTGAGGGTTTTGAAATGGGAGGAAAAAAATGAAAATGGAGCCGCCAAAGGAAGCTAATGGTGAAAACTGAAAACTGGAGTGTAGCAGATAGAGAGAGAAAGACCTTTTCTTTTTTCTTTTTTTTTTTTTTTTCTTTTTGTTTTCTAAGGTGAGAGAGAAAGTAGAGAGAATGAATTGTGAGTCTACAGTGACAGAAGTAGTAGGCTTTTATAGGGGATTTAAAAAAACAATTTTCTGTTTTCAGTTAAAGCAAATTTTGTTAAGAAATAAATTCATTGGTTTTGGTCAATTGTCATAAAACAAACTAAGGTAACAAAACAAATCTATGATTACCTTTATAAAATTATTATTAAGAAGGTCCCATTTATTTATTTATTTTTTTTTTTTTTTTTGAGAATGGATGGTCCAATTTGGTAACTTTAAAAAAACAAAAAAAAATTGGTTCTATAAAAAACATAAAAATTGATAAGGGTTATAAGCTATTAATTTTGTGTATGTCTTTTCATATTAAAAAAATATTATTTGTTTTTATTTTTGTTTCAATTTTTTTTTTTTTTTTTTTGCCATACATAGATTTTTATAGAATTTTAGACAGGATATGGAAGTTTTCATGATTTCATTTTAGTAAGAAACTCTTTTTGAGTGACAGTGAGTATGGAAAAATTCAAATCGAATTAAGTCAAAATAATTATAGTATTATAATTTGAATTTATGTCAGCATAATTTATTGTGTGAAAAAAAGATGATAAGGATGAACAGTCACCAACACCATCGGTGGTATTATATTTTTTCTAACTTTGAAAATATTCAAAATACATAAAGATCAAATGAATTCATATGTACACCCTTCTCCCGGTTTTATTTCTTTTGGTTATTCGTGAAAACAAACGTATTCATACTTTTTCAATTATACTAGTTCATGTAATAGTCCAATTATACTTTTTTCTTTGAAGAATTATAATACTTTCTCAAGACTTTAAAAATTACCTCGTCCTTATTGTCTTATTGAATTTGCTAGTCAAAATAAGAGAAATTGTGTTCTCAAGTCATTTATGAATGCTTTTATTTAAGTATCGGTCGGGTTAGGCACGATATGTTTTTAAGTCCTGTTGAAATTGTTAGAAAGTTCCAAAATGCGAATTTGCATGGGCCCGTTAATTTTTTGCCATGCCTTCGTGCAAATATCTCACCTTCATTTTTATTTTTTTTACTTGGCTCCGTTAAAAACAAACGAATTCATACTTTTTCAATTATACTAGTTCATATAATAGTCCAATTATACTTTTTTTTGAAGAGTTATTATACTTTCTCAAGACTTTAAAAAGTACCTCGTCTTATTGAATTTCTTAGTCAAAATAAGAGAAATTGTGTTTCGGATCATCATTTGTATCACCCGTTATTTACGTATCGGTCGGGTCAGGCGCGATATGTTTTTAAGTTCCCTGTTGAAATTGTAAGAAAGAGCTCATGCGAATTTACACGGGCCCATTAATTTTTTGCCACGCCTTCCTGCAAATATCTTACCTTCATTTTTTTTTTTACTTGGCCCCGTTAATTTTTTTTTTCGCCACGCCTTCGTGCGAATATCTCACCTTCATATTATTTTTTTTACTTGGCTCCGTTAAAAACAAACGAATTCATACATTTTCAATTATACTAGTTCATATAATAGTCCAATTATACTTTTTTTTTGAAGAGTTATTATACTTTCTCAAGAATTTAAAAAGTACCTCGTCCTTATTGCCTTATTAAATTTCTTAGTCAAAATAAGAGAAATTGTGTTTGCAGTCATCATGTATGCACCCTTATTTCACGTCGTCACGGGTCGACTCGAGCGATATTTTTTAAGTCCCCTATTGAAATTGTTAGAAAGAGCCCGTGCGAATTTACGCAGGCCCGTTAATTTTTTGCCACGCCTTCATGCAAATATCTCACCTTCATTTTTTTTACTTGGCCCCGTTAAATTTTTGCCACGCCTTCGTGCAAATATCTCACCTTCATTTTTTTTTTTACTTGACTCCGTTAAAAACAAACGAATTCATACTTTTTCAATTATACTAGTCCGTATAATAGTCCAATTATACTTTTTTTTTTGAAGAGTTATTATACTTTCTCAAGACTTTAAAAAGTACCTCGTCATTATTGCCTTATTAAATTTCTTAGTCAAAATAAGAGAAATTGTGTTTTAGTCATTTATGTTGCTTATTTAAATGTCGGTCGGTCGGACTGATATTTTTTAAGTCCCCTGTTGAAATTGTTAGAAAGAGCCCGTGCGAATTTGCACGGGCACTGTTAATCTTTGCCATGCCTTCGTGCAAATATCTCACCTTCATATATTTTTTTACTTGGCTCCGACTCTCGTTGCATTTCTCTCCGTTGTATTTTCCTATGGATCCATTCAAATTTAAACAGGTCAGTGAGAAAATACAACAAAACGCTTTTGGGTGTGTTACATTCCAACGGACTCACATTCTGATTTGAGCGGCCCATTGGAATTTTCAAAACGGCACTTAAAACAATGTCAGGTCTGACCCGACCTGAATAAAATAAAGGGATATACAGTGACTTGAAAATCATTTTTAATGTTAGTACTTATAAAAAATGTTGTGTGCCATGTTAGATGTGATTGACATTTAGGGGTTGTAAGGTAACAATATTAAACACTTATTCTGAAAGGTTTAAGGGATGGTTACATTAAGTGACGTTTGTTTATGCTTTTTCATATCACTTAATTAGTTCAGAGCATCTGAAAATTAACAAAAATTACCCTTTAAGTTTTCTGTGGTCCATCAACCACTTAACGCTGAAAATACAATTGTGGCTACATCCCGAAAATTTTGCTACCATTATTACCCACCTTCTTATTTTCTGTAAGTATATCATCATTTTTTTTTCCTGTCGTTGCCAATGTTTTCTGTTCTTTTTTTTATTGTTGAAAAATACATGTTTTTTTTTCCTAATCTTTTTCTGATTCGTTTTTATAAACATTCCCAGACTATTTATTTCATATATTTTATTCTTTTTTCTAAGGACATATATTTTATTCATTATAAAATACTTTTTTTGTGTTATTTGTTTATAAGGACGTGTTTTGGGATGTAATTAGGCACTTAGGACATCCAAAAAAGATCATTAGTTATATGGACGGAATTCTTTTATCTTTCCAATTCTACCCTTCACATATAAGTTGTCTTTAATGCATATTCTATTTCAATTACCGTGATTCTGATTCTTACGGCTTCGATCCTGCATTCAATTATGATTCTTATGCAATTTCTTCTCGTGTAATCCGATTGTTCGCCGCATCTTATCCTGTATTGATCCATCTGTGTGTATTTTGTTATGGATTCATCAATATCCTGTCGATTTGTGCATCAGAGCTTGAAAAATCATCCAGCTTCATTGTTCATCTTCTGCTTCAATTTTTCTGGTAATTTTTGAGATTTTGTTATTACTCTCATTTAGTTATTCATATTTCTCCACCTGATTGTGTTGTTCTTGCATTCTATTCTTAATTTTTCATATTTTTACGATACTTTTGAGATTTGTTTATTACTCTTGTGTGTTGGTGATTTTGTTCTGCATTCATTTGCAGGTATTTTAAGTGGCATATGAATTTGAATGATTTTGCTTCTTGTTTGAATTAGCTTTTCTTCTTTTCTGTGTTTGTTCAGTGATCTTCATTTTTGTTTTTCTGATTTGGATTGTATTATGTTTGTTTATATTGAATGAAATTACATAATGTTCTGATGCCGTGACTTCTTGTAGTAGTCAGCATTCTTCATTGTTACATTTGTTCTTTTTTAATGATTTTTGTAATATAGGTTAGTTGTTGTGTATGTAGTGACTTTTTTGTTGTAGACAGTGTTATTTCAGTGTACATTTGTTCTTTTAGAATGATTTTTGCAATATATGAAGTGTATTTTGGATGGAATTAGTATGTGTGTTCTTTTATGTGAATTTGATGTTTCTTGTTGTAATTTTGTGAATATACTTTACATGAATTTCGATTGCAATCTAAACAGAGTTATTTGAGTTTGATGACGGTGATATGTCATGTTCTTTTTGCTTTATGGTCTGTTATGTTTTTGTGATTTATTTTGTATTGAGAATGACGTTGATATATTTCCATGTTGTTGAATGAATGTTGTAATCAGTGTAGTTGAATTTCAGTTTTGATGACTATATAGCTGATTTAGTGTATGCAATGATATTCATCTGTTATGCAGTGACAGTCATCTTTTATGCAGTGACATTGCATGCTATGTATTGACATATATCTTTTTTTTGGGAACTGTGTTATTTTTAGGTGATTTTATTCAATATTGATCTAATGTATTGAGATATGAGACTGATATTGAATAATTATTTGACTGAATGAAGTTTTATTTTATTTGGAATGCGTATTCATGTGATGTAGTCATTGCAGTGACATCATTCTCCCTTGCAGTGACATAGTCCTTTTTTTTATGCAGGGTTATATTGTCTTCACAATGTTGATTCTTATGTGCACCTATAAGGAAGATATGTGTGTTGTCACAGTGACAGCTGATACTACATTAAAGTCTATTCATGATAGACTTTCAAATCGGTGGACGGATTTGAAGGATATGTCTCAGTTTGTATTATGTGTTGCCTGATGATCCCAAGTGGTGTTATATTCCGATGATGATGTGTGAGGCCATGATTCTTTGTTCTTTGAATAAATGCGATTGCTAAAGCGTGTTAAAGTGGAGGTTGTAGGGAATGATGTTGTTGGTTCTTCATCTTCTTACAATGGTTGTAGTTGTGTTGGATCTGAGGATGTTGTTGATGATGAGGGTTCTATGATTTCATCTTCGACTGATAGTAATTTGTTGACTTTTGGTTGGGACAAAATAGTAATCAAAGAAGGTCAATTGTTTGTTGGTGGTGAGGATGATTTTAGGGAGTGTCTTCAAAAGTTGTCTATACAAACTGGTTTTAAGTATGTGTACAAGAAGAATAATAGTTGTAGGATATATGTTGTTTGTGCTAAGATGAATAAAACAAATTGTGGTTTGTATGTTCGTGCTTCGGAACAGAAATCGAGTGGATTCTATTATGTAACTAAGTTGTGAAATGTTCATACTTGTGGTACGTCTTGAGATTTTTGGGCGAGATCGTCGTATGACTTTCGATCTTCATTCGAAGGTTGTTCTTCGTAAGGTTTGTGAAGACTCAAGTTTCTTTGCATCAAATTTGCGACTTTTGGCCGGTACTGATCATGGTCGTGCAGTTTCTTATCTTTGTTGCTTGGTGCGATGTTAACAAAGTGAGGGATTTGTTATATGGTGATGTTAAAACGTCATTCAAAAGTTTACATGGTTATGTTAATAGTATGCGTGAAACGAATCCTGGCTCTGTTGCTATTTTAGAGGTGCATCCTGAATCTCGTCATTTTCAACGATGTTTATTGCGTTTAATGCTTGTATTCGTGGGTTCAAGCATTATCGACCAATGCTCTTTCTGGATGGAGCTCATTTGAAGTTTGATCAGTCTAGCCATTTGTTGGGTGCAACTGGGAAGGACGGTGAGAATGATATGTCTTATTTTGAGTAATTGTTTATCTTTTATGCAGTGACACTTGAGTTTATGCAGTGACACATGATTTTATTGTTTGAGAGTTGTTTTTTTTTTATCAATTTCCATTTGGAATTGCTCTGATACCTAATTTTTTGAGTTCCTGTATCAACTGTCTCTGGATTTAGTTTCTGATTTTTGTGTTATGATTGTGTTTTTGCACTTTCTTGTTTTGGTAATGAGATTTTTGTTGCGGTGACATTGGTTTTGTGTTATTTTTTTTGTGATGTTTCGATTTGATATTGTTCTATGAATATATCCTATGTGTTATGGTGTTGTTGATTACGAGGATTTTCGATAATTGGAGATGGTTCTTGTTGTATTTGAAGAATTTGCTTATACCAATTCGTCGGATGGCGTTCATGACCGGCAGGAATCTGGACTATTGGATGCTATACGGGAAGTGTTTCGTGATGCATTTCATTCTTATTGTATTTACCATTTGAAGTTGAATCGAAGACTTGTTTTGATGGTAGATATGTAGGTAAATCTTTGCGTGAGAGAATGGTCCATTTGTTTTACCAATGTGCTTATGCTCCATTGTTGAAGAGTATGACAAGTACATGGTCGATATGTTACTTGAAGGTGGAGAGCGTCTGTAAACTTTCTTTGTGAATTTAGATCCAAAGAATTGGGCCAATGCTTATTTGGAAGGTTGTTGGTATGGTCATAATGCTTCTACTTTGGTGAGTCGTTTAATGCTTGGATATTTAAGAGAGGCACCTACGTGTTGAATATGGTTGATGGCATTCGTATCAAGATCATGACAAGATTCTCATACAAGCGTGCTGCTGCAGCATCATTCAAGTCTTTGATCTGTCCAAAAGTTGATTCTATTTTGTCTAAGCTGATGGATTCGGGGAGTCGCTTTGGTGTTGCTTGTTGTAATTATTATAAGTATGAGGTTTTTTCATCTCCGCCGGTAAGTGTTAATCTGGATATCCGTGCTTGCTCATGCAAGTAGTGGCAGCGGAATGGCTATCCTTGTATTCATGGATTGGCTGTGATTAGGAGTACAGGTTTCTCTTTGAATGAGTATGTGGATCCTTGTTTTTTTTGACACAGTCCTATGTTGATTCATATGATTTTGGAGTACAGCCGATTCCGGGTCCATTTTTGAAGAATAATTCTGAAGATCTTATTGTGCTTCCACCTGTTCCGAAGAAACAGCCTGGTAGGCCTCGGATGAAGCGTCTTCGATATCATGGTGAGAAATCAACTCGTGTTATCCAATGTGGTCGTTGCCATGCCTTTGGCCATCATAATAAGAAGGGTTGTTTTGCTCGTCTTAATTGATAGTTAATCTATTTTTCTGGTTTTGTAAGCGTTGACTTTCGGATTTAATATGCATGATTTGTGAGATTTCCCTAATGCAGTGACATTACTGTTATTACATTTTGTATGCTCATTGAGTTTAGTACTAATGTACTGATCTTTATTAGGTATTTTGTGCTTATTGCTTTTATATTTGTAATCATTTTTATTCCTGATATATGCTTGTCATTGGTGTTTTTGTATTGGTATTGAATTGAAGATTAATGAATGTAGTGACTTGAGTGTGCCTGCATTTTTATGTTTATGGAGTGCCAAGAGTTGTAAATCATTCAGTTGCTATTGTATTCATTGTAAAGATCTTATTATATAGTTATTGTGAAGTCATTTGTATTTGTTTTTTATGCACAATGTGTTGGTGATGTTTCTATGTTTGTGTTTGTTTAGTGAGTTCATTGAAATGATTGTTTTAGTGAGTGTATTGACATCAATGTCACTGCATCTTTCTGAAGACGTACTTTGCATAGAAATTCTAATGCATTTAATTCCCTTTTTCACATAAAATGTTAACAACAATGCATAAAGAATTAGAAATCAATGCACAAGAACATGAACCATCAACCATTTCCAATTTTTCAAAACACAATGAACCATCAAACATGAATTAGTAATTATGAGCCATTGAATCTTTTGTATTTTATAACATTATATAGAATGAGGTTTATTATTATACTTAATGTGAATTCATTTTTGCTTCTTTTTATACCCCCATTTGTTTGCTTCATTTGTATCTTTGTATTTGTTTCTGAATGAACTGAAATGTTTTTGTCCTGTGTGCAGTGACATCGTTGTCACTGCATCTGAATTAACATGCCTTTCAGTGTTAATTCCTTGTCCTGCTGCTGTTTTCATGCACTCACTTGAATGTTAAAAATGAATGCGGAACAATTAGAAATTTTACTAGCATTTTATGAAAAACATGAAGCATCAAACATTTTTGATTTGTGTAAACAAAATGAACCATCAGTTATCAACCATCTAAACAAAATGAACCATCAGTTATAAACCATCAACAAAAACTCTTACTACCTTATGATAGTCTACTTTTCAACTAGTTCATATAAATGATTGACCATCAACATAGCAAAACAAGTAGAATAGTAAAAACAAGTATAATCTACAGCTAATTTAGTTCCCAATGTGAAGTTTGTTAAGTACTAATGAATTTAGAATCATTCCTCTGAACTGGTGCACCTGTTCATTTGCCAGTTGTGGTGGAATTTTCAAATCTTGTGCTAGCTTGTAGATGTAATATGACAAGTAAAGGGCACAGTCCCTGCAATACATTTCAATGATTCTGTTATTATTGTGTATCTTGAGTTTTGGTCATTATGTTAAGAATTGCATTCAGGACTTACGTTGCATTATCTTGTAAATGTATGTTTTCAACCTTTTCCACTTTCGTTGCTATTCTCGGTTCTTCGGGTCATTCGGTTCAATGGCTTGTGAAAGCATATCTAAGCTCGCAAAATAAAGTAGTACATGTGCATTTTTTGTTATATTGCATGATTTTGTGAAGAAAATGTAGTGAGAGTAAATCCAATGATAGAAGATGCGATTTTATCATGATTTCTTGATAACTTCTTGTAATTTCACGATCTTTGATGAATACGTCGGGTATGTCCGGCTTCACCGCTATTGAATGATGCATTTTCAGGTGGTGTCTCTAAAGTGTATGTTAGAGTACCAGTGGTATAGCCTTGGCTCTAATCTCATCAAAGATAACGGGAGGAAAACTTTGTTCCCTTGATGTATTATGCCCAAACATCTCGATCGTTTTCTCATTTCTATAGGTTTTGTCGCGCTCAATCTCTTCAAATATTGCCTGCACATTGCAATTTCATGAGATTATGAATGTGAACTGGAAGCTAGTTATTCAAATCAGTTTTGTATGCATAACCATGCTCCTTCACTGAATATGTGGTAGTTAGGCTTAAGTAAACATGCACGTTATAAGAGCTCAATGCCACCTGTTCCAAATTTCATTAGGATAAGTTAGTTTATGTCTTTATCAAATAATTTAGTGGTCTCAAGTAATGCATTTCGAGTAAGATGGAATTAAACTAAGATGCATTGACAATACGATAGAATTAGACTTTTATGCAATGTGATAAATTTTTACCGTTTAAATCTATTTGTAGCTCATTGAGAACTTCCATTATCGAGTTTACGGTCACATATGGGTGGTCAACGAATGATTTTGCCCATACTATAGCCCTACATTTAGTAATTTTTTGTTAGTATTCAATATATCAAGAAGTTTGATTTTCTATGTTGCTGTTAAGTAATTTATGCTTACTCTTGACTTCCTCGTTGTCTAAATCTTGAATTATCTTGTATACTTCGGAAGAATGTGTAAATCCACACTTGTATTGATCTTTGTCTTTGGGGATTTGAGTCTTTCTTGAAACTTGGATTTTCCTTAGGGATGTAGTACTCTTTCACTTTCCTTCATGATCTTTCTTTTTCTTCTTCTCTTGGCATCTTTGGTAACCGGGATCCTTTTTCTTTGTTCTCTTTCTTGCATTTTTCGTCACCCCTTTCAATTGTGAAACAGGGTCCGTTGATGAAATCTGAGGTCGTAGCTATCGTGCATGTTTTGCAATTTTTGTGCGGCGAGGAGTGTGTTGATCGGCATCATCCTGTTCTTCCAAATTTTGTGTCACCTGATGAGTAGCGATGTTGTCAATTTCATCTTGTAATGCTTGATTCTTTTTTCCCAGTTCTTCAATTTTTCTTTCTCCGCTCTGCATCTTCTCTTTGAGGCTTTCATTCCTTTCTTTCTCACCTTCAAGTTCAGATTTCAAATTTACGATTGTGGTCTATATTGTGAATAATGTTTGCTCAAGTGTTTCCACTTTTTGTCGAAGCTCTGCACTAGTTTTCTGTTTTTTTCTTCCTCTTCCAACATAGCAGCCATCTTTTTCTGTGAAGCTCCTTGTTCATTGTAACTCTCTAACAGATTGTTGATGTACAAATCTTTTTCCTTTATGTTCTCTTTTGCCGGTTAATGGTAGACAATGCAATCTCAATCTTCTCATTCAATTCTTTAACTTCAATCCCCAACTCGGTTTTTGATAGTAGTGACATCTAATGTCTCAAAGATGTCTGCAAACTTTGCTTCAAGTTCTTTATATTTCTTCGACATATCCATTTTCGAATGCTTCAAGTCTTCCACTTTCGATGCTAGATTTAGATTTTGATGTTATAGCTCTTCAATTATTTTCCTCATCATGTCAACACATGCTTGATCACTCTTTTCTTTTGCCTGCAAACATATTTTAAAGTACAATAATTAGTGTCACCATTGTTGTCTATTTGCAGTGACATTATGTGATACAGTGACATTATGTGATGCCACTACATTGTGGCTTTTAGTACTTTGTAGTTGTCATTACCATGGCTTGCTTTAGTTATGAAATTTTGGTGTTGGCATCTTCTAATGCTCTTGACAAGGTGATATTTTCTTTGTTTTATGTATTGAACTTCATCCTGCACATGCTGCACCAGTTGAAGCAAATGTGAATTTTAAGTGCAGTGACATAATTTTATTTTGATTGTCTTTGATGTCAAAAATGTAAAAAAGTAGTTTTACAATTGGTGGTGATGGTGATAGTGTTGGTGTTGGTGTCAGCAATCTGAATGATGGAGTTCTTCCATATTTAGTTGTAGATTTGTGTGCTTGTTTAGGAGTGTGTTGTTCTTGTACCTCTTCATTGTGTTGTTGTGGTTCCATTTCTTCCTCATTGGCTTCAGACTGCCACTCACTTGGTTCTCCTTCCATTCCATCTTCTCTAGATTCGATATCATCACTTTTAGAATTTGTTTCATGCTCTTCTGCTTGCCCATGTTCTTATTCTTTTTCCATGCTATCCTCCTCAGATTCATGCACATCACTTTCAGAATTTTTTTCATGCTCTTCTGATTGTGTCTCTTTTCCTTCTGTTTCCATGTTATCCTCTCCACAGTCATTCTCTTCATGATCATCGGTTTCAGAATTTCTCTCATCCTCTTCATTATCATCACTTTCAAAATTTCTTTCATCCTCTTCAGCTGTCATTTCATCATCTCTAGCCTTGTGACTGGTTCCTGTCTCTTGCTTTTTTGCCAAGTGTAGTATGAGTAGGAACTCAGTCAATGTTGGAGTCAATTCTTCAGCATAAACTATTTCAATTTGCATTATGAAAGTATTCAGTTATTTGTTTTATCATGTACTCACATACAAGTATTCTGTGTTATTAAATAAAGAACTACAACAAGAATGTAGTGCAGTGCATTTCACTGCAGTGACATGCAACAACAATGCAGTGACCACTTACTGACCTTCAAATTTGAGAGACAATGACATTCTTAATATTTACCTGATGTTCACCCATGTGTTGGAGCTTTGTTTTTGTTAGAATACCCTGCAGTTTTCTTAGATTCCACTTTTTTATCCTTGGAATCCATATTTTGCCAAACTTTTCTTTCCCTGTGCTTTTTTTTTTCATTTGTCTGCTTGACAAGATCTTCTATGATGTCTGTGTGCTCGTAGAACCAATGCTATAACGTACGAGTAGATAAAATTGCATTAGAATGAAGTGGCATTGGTTTCCAATTAGTATTTATAATGAAATACAATTATAATCAAATGTTGAGTGAGTGAACACACCAGCAGGAACACGGTGCATCCGTTTACATATCTTGCATTCGACCATTTTCGATTAAGCCCATTCTGCAGTTCTTTGAGTAAATGGGATAACCAATCAAATGAACGTAAATTACTCAAGTCATCCACATAGTATAGGAATGACCATGGAATGTTTTGCCCTGAGGTGGCGAAGAAGACTGTTGCAAGTAATAGTAGATCTGATGAGTTTCACGTGTCTTCAAGCGATGTTGAATCGAGTTTCTTTTACCGCTTCCTTTATCAGTTCTTTCACCCCACATATCTTTATTCTCTCAACATCAGAGAACAATCTTTTTTCAATTGATATCTCCTTTTTTGAGTTATTGCTCATGTCCCCTACCTCTTTGTTTCCATCTTCTATCGCAAATATGAGCTTCACATCATTTCTCGTTAGCATGTGATGGTCCTTTCCAATCTTGAAACCACCCTTTTCTTTGTTGTATGCCATTATCACTCATCTAGAATATCATTCTTCTTTTCTCCATTATAATCTTTTGCTTTTCAAATGCAAAGCAAACAAATGTCTAAATGGAGTTTTCCCATTACTTTCCGATGCTCTTCTATTATATCTCCTTTATGTCATTGAATATACGGTGCATCTTGTTGAGTGTTGATATGTATTGTTCTCTTGTCCTGTAAAAAAGAAAATAACATTGTTTAGATCATGCAGTGATATGTAATTTACACATCTGCCTTGATTATTTATTGAGTTACATCAGAGTTTCATTCTAATAAAAACACAGTCATGTAATTTACACGTCTGCCTTGATTCCTTATGCAGTGACAACATATTTTTCTTCTTATTAAAAACACAGACATGTAATTTACACCTCTTCCTTGATTCCTCATGCAGTTACATCAGAGTTTTCATTCGAATAAAAACACATCCATGTTATTTACCCCTCTGCCTTGATTCCTTATGCAGTGACATCAGAGTTTTTATTCCAAAAAGTTGTGTACCTACTCATATGATATTCTCAAAGTTATTATGAAGTGACATCAGAGTTCTCATTCGAATAAAAACACAGGCATATAATTTACAGGTCTGGCTTGATTCCTTATGCAGTGACATTATACCTCTCTATTACTTACTGCAATTTAGTTGCACAGATGTACACACAAAACTTATTTGTATCACAATGCAGTGACTTCATCTTTACATAACATTATAATGAAGTATAAAGTGGCCTCATTATTCATTGATATGACATTCTACTTCTTTTGAATGCAATGACATGATGTTTTCAACCTTATTCTGCAGTGACATCATAGTTTTCATTCGAATAAAAACTCAGCCTTCTATTTTACAGGTCTGTCTTGATTCCTTATGCAGTGACATTATAATTCTCTACTACTTACTGCAATTTAGTTCCAAGTTTGCACACACAAAACTTATTTCTATCACAATCCAGTCACTTCATCTTTACATAACATTATAATGCAGTATAATGTGGGCTCCTTATTCATTTACATGACATTCTACTTTTTTTGAATGCAATGACATGATGTTTTCAACCTTATTATGCAGTGACATCAGAGTTTACATTCGAAAAAAAACACAGGCTTCTGATTTATAGGTCTGGCTTCATTCATTATGTAGTGACATTATACTTCTCCATTACTTACTGCAATTTAGCTCCAAGTTTGTAAACACAGAACTTATTTGTATCAAAATGCAGTCACTTCATCTTTACATAACATTATAATGAAGTAACAAAACACTATCTACTATGATTTCAAATACAATTTCACCCAATGTCTACACTTATGCCCTAAAATTGCTATTCAGTACAAAAAATTGTATTTTTTGTTGCATGTTCAGTTTGTTTAGATACTTACCCAGATTTCTTCTTCTTTTTTGCTCCTTTCTTCGATTTTTGTGCTGCTGCTCCTCTCTTTTTTGCTGAAATTACTTGCTTCCTCCTCGCCATTGTTCAGTCACTGTATGAATCGATACTTCTTCTCTGTTCCGATTTTCTTCTAATTTCGCTGCTTTCTGCTTGATTTTTCGTCCGATTTGGCTTCGCGGTTTATATTCTTCGAATCAATGATCTTCAGTTTTCTTTCCGTTTTTCTTCCGAGCGGTCGTGGGTTTTTGTTTTACGGTTTTATGAGTAGTTGTATTAACTGTAGCGTATATTTTCTCAAAAAAAAAAAAAAAAAGCGTAAGCGTATTTGCTAGAGGAGAATTGTTAGTAATACCATCCGCAACGGAAGCGATTTAAGGATCTAGATCTATAAATTACACGTAATAAAATAACTAGATCTACATCTACAAGGGAATTGTAGAACATACCTCTTGGATCTCAAAATCCAAGTTGAAGAACCGCAATAGAAAGAACGAACAAGGTGTGAAGAGCACCACGATCTTCCGTCACGTGTGATCCAAGCAACTCCGGTGGAAGGAAATTCTCGACTCGAATCCTTCCGATATGCTACCCGGAAAAATCTCCAAGATTTTCCCTCTAAACCCCTTGGCGAATTTTTTGCTCCTTCTCTAAGAGAAGTGAAATTTATCATGTGTGTTAAGGCAGGATAATTCTCTTTATATAGGAGAGTAAAACTTAGCCTCCAATGATTTAATAATTAATACAAAATCAATTATAATAATCCCATTAAATAAAAGATAATCCCATAATATTCTAGAACAAATCTAGAATAATATTTATCTTTATTTCTTTCCATAAATATTTATCCAATAAATATTTTATGCACATCTTATTAATACACAAGAAAACAATTTCTTGTTTCATAATACATGCTTGGGTGAAATTTATCACATATTGACCTAGTCAATATTAATTTTGCCATTACACAATAATTGGGCCAAGATTATGGAAAATGTCTTTTCCACATATTTAATTATTTAGCCCAACTAATTTAATAGTCCACTAAACAATTAATTCACATATGGCATTAATAAAGTCCAACAAGAACTAAATTAATATTATTAGGATTCGACGTCCGAGAATAGCTATGCTATATTAGGAAGCACGTCGGGGACCATGGACTAATAATCAGTGGCTCCGATAAATCAAATAAATAATTATCTTACGAACGAGAATAATTATATTCGATAAATCAATCATGAGAATATGCCACCATAATCCCGTGATCGCACTCCTCCGATTAAAAGATTATATTTATCTCCTCACGAGAATAATAATAAGCGTCCATTGATATAATCATTACATATGGATTAATCCTCCATAGATTATTCATTCTAAATCGGAAGTTACCGTTAACCACTTTTAGAACATCTTATCCTTATTTACCATTAACCCCTAGTGATCAATTAATTCATACAACTCACTGGTAGCTAATCGGTGTAATATGAACTCCATGGATCGATCAGTTCTAGGATTAACAAATAAGAGGAATCATCTATCTACTTCCGAAATGGAAGGAATAGATTCCGTATCTGTGATAACACAGACTACTCACTCAATCCAAGACAATGCCAAGATGGGGTAATTCGGACCACGACTCGGTGTAATCCTTAACCGTCAAGTCAAACTTCATACCGATTCAAGCGGTTGATCGTGATAACCTCGAGGATTAAGATATATCCATAAATATGATCATCCATTGATTCGATAAGACTTCTCGATTACGGAATTATATCGTGAACTCTAATCAAATCGGTCCGATACTATATGATATATCTATCATATATAAATGCCCCATTAGGTTCTCTTAACCGAAAGTCGGATAAGACAATCACACTATTGTGTTATGGCGCATTAATAGCACGTTAAAGGAGAGACCCTATACTCTCGATTAACTTCACTACGGGCTAATTGTATTTTAAGTACATCTTCACTAACTCAATCCTCCCGTGTATATACCATACACTGAGTTAAGTGATTACATAAACGATATACTTTAGGGTTTTAGTAGTGTAAATACTATCATTACATCGGTGATTATGAGAATAATAAATATGAATAATAATATCATTTCATTTATTAAATAAAACAATTTACAAAATTGTCTTTCGGGCATCACACCTAACAAGAATTTGGTCCATATATTAATTTTTTTGTCCTTATAAGTAAGTGTTTGTTTTGAGTGTCATTTTTTTCGCTAATTAAGTCCAATATCGTCCTTTTCAATAATTGTCCCTTTTTTTTTGCTAATCATATAAAATATTTAAAAAAAACGTATCAATAATTTTTCCAATCATATACGATATCATTGTATTGAAAAATGTTTAGTAACGTATCAATAATTTTCTTGTAATTAATACGATATTATCATATTAAATCATGTGTTTGAAATAGATGGGAACATGTTTTAAATAGATGGGAATCCTATAATTGATCATATGAGCCAATGAGGCCTAGCTCAACTGGCTAGAACTGAGGCTCTGAGACCCTAATGTCTCAGGTTCGAATCCCTCTGGAGGCGAAAATTGTCTTCCAGCGTAAGAAACTCGTAACATAGTGTTTTTCTATAAACACAAAATACGCATAGATACAATTTTAAAATAATCATTTTCGGTTTTAGGATGTATGATGTTACCAATCATCAAATCACTTTCAAAGACTTATATAATTTAGTTATTTAATACATTCGAGATTTTAGAGGCGATTTTGATTTGATTTTGATTTAAGAACGTCCCTTAGTTTACCATTATGTCGTGAGTGGCAAAGATTTGACTTGTCGTTTATCTTTTGGTTTGACCTTGTAATGTATATATATATATATATTTCAGTTTGATGATTCAGTCTCCTTTTTTTTTTGAAGGGAATTTGTTGATTTTCTTGCAATGTTAGTCCATACGTTTTTGTCCCGTACGTTAGTTTGGACGGAAAATGTGTAAATATAATTTTAAAAAGCAGAAAAATCCTAAAATATACAAAAAAAATATTTATTATTCAAATTCCATGTATTAAAAAACATAAAAAGTAAATTTGAAAAAATTGACAAAAATGCTAAAATAATCATAAGAAAAAAAAAAAATCAGATAATTAAAAAATGCAACAGAAATTACATGAAAGAATGTCCCGGCCTGATCCTTACCCCTCTTCCCCTTCACCACTCCGACCTCTCTCCCCTCCCCCCCAAAAAAAAAAAGGAAAAATAAACCTTTTTTTCACCACAATTTTGTAGTGTCTCTTTGAATGAAAATACAATCGACACCCACCCTTCTAAAAAAATTGACAATTTTTTATTTTTTCGTTTCTCGTGGTCAACGTGTCACTGCTGACCTCTCCTTTTGTTATAAAAATTTGTTTTGTTATGGTCAAACCTTAACTACATAGATCCGCGGGATGAGTAGATATTTTAATCAAGAATCTAATAACTGAGTAGTGCACTGCTTATTATTATACCAAAAATGAAAAGAATTATCTCATTTACGGAGTTTGAACATTCACACTCCATTTAACGCTCATTTGTCAATTTAAAGACGCAAAGTTCCTTACCATTTATATCGTGTCGCGGGGACAAAAATTTGTTTTGTTTCTCCTAGGCAACGCGCGCGGTCATTGCTGACCCCTCGACCCATCCACCATCGGAAAAAAATATTTAGTAGAAAAAATTAGGTGATTATTGTGCATTGTAATCTTATATCGTTACAGGTTTTGTACAATCCTTAATTTATCATTTTATTATGTTGTGGTCATTTATTAATGTCAATTTATACCGTTATAGTATGTTTGTTATGCATGAATGAAATGAAATGCAATGAATTTTCATTTCATTCTAATGTTTCTGTATGATTAATAAGGTATGAAATGGAATCAAATTTTATTCCAATGGCATGAAAAATGACCATTTTCATTACCTTCAAAATTGGATGGAATGGGATAGAATGGAATAAAAATCGATAAAACACGTGGGTAAGATTAATGTGAGGTCGGTTGGGTAGCGAGGAAGGGTGGGGGTGAAGTTGGGTAGGTGGTGGAGTATTAGAGGGTGGGGTAAAGTAAGGTGGGTAGGGTAGGGTAGGATATGGTGATGGGTAGGGTAGGGAAGGGAAAGAATGGGTGGTGGGTAGGGTAGGGTAGGGTGGGGTGAGATAGGTGAGTGTGTTGTGGTGTAGGGTAGGTATGGTGGGGTGGAGTCGGGTATGGTAATGTAATGTAGGGCAGGGTAAGGTGGGGTAGAGTGAGGTGTGGTATGCTAGGTGTGATATGGTAAGGTAGGTTACGAAAGGGTAGGGTGTGGTGTGGTATTGTAAGCTGGTTAGTGTGATTCGTAACTGAATAAGATCCGAAAATGCCCGACGACTTGACTGAAGGCACCAATAAGACGAGCACCACGACCTTTGGCTAACGCATAGCAAAAAGACATTGGTATATATGGACACCCACAAGGTTCGCTCGCAACTTTGATAACTCCGGTTTGGAATCCACGAACGTGAAAAAAACTCACCAAATCTTAAAGATTCAAAAAAAAAATATTTATCTCAAAATTTGTCTTTCTATTAAGAGTACAACTAAGGCCTTTTTATAGGCTACAATGAAAGAAATAAAACAACTTCCTGCCAATTTGGGACAAAAATAAATACTAGAAATAAAGAATAAAAAAACCTAATAAATAATAATAAAATTCTACTAAAATGTGTCATGAAAACAATGTGTGATAAATGATAAAATAAATATACTTCAGGCCAAAACGTCTCATCTTCGATCACATCAGTGGGGCATGGTGGGGTAAGGTAGGGTGTGATACAGTATGGTGTGTGGGGTGAGTATTGTATGGTAGGGTATGGTAAGGTAGGGTAGGGTGGGGGGGGGTGGGGTAATGGTAATGTAATGTAGGGTAATGTCGGGTGTGGTAGAGTGAGGTGTGGTATGATATGGTAGGGTCTAGGATGCACGGATAAGAATACGTGGATACGGGATATGCGATACATAATTTTCGTAAAATATAGAATACCATACGGTGTGTATTTGTAAATAATGAATGTATAAGAACGAAGCTGGAAATAATTAGAATCGAGGACCAAATTGTAAATATAAATAACTTAAAGACCAATTGTAGTTACAAATAACTCAAAGACCAATTCATATAGGGATTAACAGAGAAGATGGAATGAAAAGTTGCAATTCTTGGGACGGTGGAATTTTGGGGCTTTGAATGGGCACATAACTTGTTTTTCACGATTTTATGAAAAGAGCAAATTTTTTCACACGGTGGCGTATCGACGACTAATACGCGTATCTTATCGAAATTCACGTATCCAAAATGCCGTATCCGAAGTTTTCAAAACTACAAATCAGCCCTATACGTATCCCGTGGCTTATCCTTGCCGTAACCGTATCTGCGGTGTATCGAATACTCGATAGACCAGAAAACCCACGTATCCATGCATCATAGGGTAGGGTAGGGTGATGTATGGTAAGGTAGGGTACGATGAGGTAAGGTGTGGTATGATAGGGTGATGTGAGGTATATATCTTTAGGTAGTAGGGTAGGGTGGGCCGGGTAGGGTGTGGTATGGTATGGTATGGTGGGGTGTGCTATTGTATGGTGGGATATAGTAAGGTAGGGTATGGTGGGGTATGGTTGGGTAGGGTAGGTGGTATACTAGGTTGAGGTAGTGCGGTAGGGTAGGGTGGGTAACGAGGTAGAGTGCGGTGGGTTGATAGGTAAGGTGATTGGTAAATGATGGGTATAGTGGTGTGGTGGGGTGTGGTAGGGTAGAGCTACCCCACCCACCACCTCATCCTATCCTACCATATTTTACTTTAACCGACCCTACTCATCCTAATACCTGCACCCCATCACATACTCTACTCTACCGACACCCACTCTACCCAAACCCACCCCTACCTACTCGCTTCAATTACCTACCCTATCCTACCACCCACCCACTCTTACCCATCAACTACGTGTTTTATCGATTTTCATTTTATTCTATTGCATTCCATCTATTTTTGGAAAGAATAAAAATGAATCTTTTTCATTCCATTGAAATTAAATTTCATTTCATTTCATTACCTCATAATAATACATAAAAATTGGAATGGAACGAAAAAAATATTACATTCCTTTCCATTCACGCCTAACAAACATGCCATAAATATTATTTAATCTCACCATAGAAAGTTGCGCCTTGCTACACTGAGGCCTTTTACTTTTGATTTTTCTTATTAGTGCAATTGGATGTAGGAAGCGTTTCCCCAGTCACAATACAAGTCAAGGCTTGAGATTTTGTATGAGAAATTTATGAAGAGTTTTGGGAAATATTTTGAGGAAACAACGGATATACAATCACATGTGCCTGTAAAAGAGAGAACCGACTTGAGGAGAATTCATGGCACAAACCGCCATGGATATCAAGAAGGAAAGCTAGACATCTCCTACTGCTGTGAAGAGAAAACCAATATTGCGAAGAATAATTGCAGATAATCGCCACGTTCTTGAAGATACTAAGAGGGGAAGACAAATGATGATACAAGAGCAAGAGGCTGATAGTGAAAGTTGTAGCGATGATACATGATTCACAGTTGATTCTTATGTATGAGTCCATCGAAATTATTATCTAAATGTTTTCAGTGAGGTTTCTAAGGGAGCGTCTTTTCACACAAAACATGCTTTTACACATTCCAGCGAGAGTGAGCTTCGTTTTGACATTTAACACACATATCATTCTCACTCAAATTGAGTCCAGATCATATATTATTCAGACTACGTATTCAAGACCTGGAACATTATGTTTTCCAGACCGATTATTGGTTTGAATAAAGAGATATTATTATGTACGTTTGAGAAACAATATGGGCCATTTTACCGGCCGAAAAATAACGTTTTCCACTCATATTTCAAGTCAGAATATAATCATGGCGCTATGAAAATTTTGAAGACGTATCGGACCATTTTAGAGGCCGAACATGTAATGTTTTTCTGACCATGTTCAGGTCAAAATAAACTAAATAATTCTGACCACATTTGAGTAGGTATAACTCTATCTCAAGTTAGAACATAAAAATGTCGCTATAAAAATTTCGAAAATGTATCGGAGCATTTTAGAGGCCAAACATGTAATTGTTCCTGACCACGTTTGTGTCAGAATAAACTAAATTGTTCTGATCACATGTGGGAAGGTATAATGTTTCACATTCTGACCGAACTCCGGTCAAAATGTAGACGTGTGTGAAAAAGACAAAATCGGAAATTAATTATTGTGCAATAAGATAAATGGCCGTGTGAAAAGACATTTCCAATCTCAAAACGTGTTGAGTCTATGGGTATTTATATTTAAATTATAAGTTGACAATCCTATATCTGAAAATTATGGCTAATATATTGAATATGTAGATTAGTACGGTTAAAAACAATCCAACACATTCATAATGTTCTCTTATTTCTACATGTGTTTTTTTTTTTTTTTTTTTAATGAATAAATTAAGGACGATATTTTTCTCTTAGTCCATCGGTCTTTTGATTTGTATTTGGTGTCTGTTCACGTTGGGTGGATGTGTTGTGATGATTTGTGATTTTTTTTAGAAAAAACATAGGAGGCTTTATTTGCACCACTGTGATCTGTATTCAGTATCCTGCACTCAAGTGTGTCAAACTATATATGCAAGATCATGGAGATTTGTGGCATGAACGAAAGTCAAATATACAACTTACTTACGTACATTCGAACTTTCCAGTGTCGTCCTGGTTCGATGCTACCAAAATTCGCACATTGACTATAGATTCGACTTTTACAAGATCAATTCCGTAAAAAAAAATGTAGTGCTCTGGTAGGTTGGGGAGGAGGGGGATTGAGGGACAACATATAGATGACGTGTGGTGCAAATAATAACCCAAAACGAATTGGGATTGGGAATATATGGCACCGAGGTACAACCATTTTTTTTTCATTTTATATTATTTTTCTGTACTCTGCTACTATATTTTTTTAAAGAGATTGTAACATACTCTCTCCGTTTCAGAGAAATAAGAATCACATAGATTTAAAAAAATGATTAATATGTCTGAAATAAACTGTAAAATAACAAAATTAATATAAATGAAGGGTAAAAGAGGAAAAAGAAAGATAAATGATGCATTGGTATTGTAAACAGACAGATAAATAAAAACAATACAAATTTTGAAAAATGACACTTAAGAAAAATGAAGGGATTGACGGATCCAGGAATTTGGTTCAGTGGGTTTTACCGGAGAATCAAACAACATGTTTTGTCTAGAAATTTGTTTCAATGGGATCACCGAAATCTAAAATAACATTTTTTAACAACAGAACAACATCGTTTTAATAATAAAAAAATTCACGGATCTCTATGAAGGTCAAGTGACCCCACCCTCTATATGCTAGATCTGCTGGTAAGTATAATGAGAGACTTTTATGCTTAATCGGTTGTAAGAAGGTTTGCAAAAGTAAGCATACATTGTAGCCTCTCATTTTTACTCTCTTTCACATAGTAACACTTTTATCGTGTGTGAGAGGTTAGAAATGAATGGTTGTAATGTATGCCACTTGGTACAACCTTGCTACAACGGTTGTATTATAAAATTTGTCTAAGTATAATAGTTAACCTTATTTCTTTAAGAATATGTCTTTTTTGTTTTTATAATTAGCGAACCCAATTTTGAATTTTAGAATCTATTCATGTTTCGACGTGCAGAGATTCCTTTATGACAAAGTAGTCCCTTCGTTAAAAGATGGATTTTTCCGGATGAAATGAAAGTTGGATTCATGTAACGGAGAAGGATTTCCCATTCCTTAGCCGGAAAGATATGTCCACCTTTACCCCCTCAATTTAATTAACTCAAGCATTATAATTTCTCGTGTCCATAAAGACTATATTGAAAGTTTATCATTTCTCATGTAAGAGGAATCACTAAAGTCATTAAAATGACTTACTTTTTTCGTTGCTTTATTTGGCAAAAGTGAGAGGTTAAACTAATAATCAATATGATACAATTTACTATATTATAAATCACATTATTTAAATAAAAAAAGAGAAGGATAATTTTATCATTTTACCTTCTATTTCAGACATATTAATCAATTTCTTAATCTGTGTGGTCCATCTCTCAGCGACTATTAAAAAAATGGAGGGAGTACTTACTTTAAGACGGCTATATATTATTTTTGTTAACCTTGTACTTGTTTGAAATTAATTGATCTTATATTTCAGTCAATCTAGCATTTGAGAAAACCATTAATTGTCGGTTTTATTGACAAACAAATTATACCAAATCAAGCACTAAACGTTGTTCTAAAATTAAAAAAAATCACTATATGTTGTGTTCTCCATTACGATCGAGGAAAGAAATAAAATTAACGTGTTAAATAATATAGGAATGTATCTTTGAATATATTGAACCTTTTTGAAATATAATTCACTCATTGATATATATATATATAATCTAGATGCTTGAAGTAAAACAAGGAAAAAAATGTAATGTACATGTACGAGTACGACTAACTAAACTTGTAAAAGTAATAAAAGAATCGAATTCAATTAATGTTAAAAATTAAAATATGGAAAGAGGGCATGATATTGATTTTTAAGGAATTAATGAAAAAAATTAAAATATGGAAAAGTAATAAAAGAATCGAATTCAATTAATGAATTATTTATCATTATTGTCTTCAATTTCTATCATTAATAAATCCAAAATTCATTTTTTAGTTATTAACTATAGGTTTTTGCGGTAGATTTTATGAGTAGAGGGAATAGAGGTTAAAATCATAATAAAAACGAATTTGATAATAAAAAAACAACTTGTAGAAGTTCTAACTACATGTCTTTTATTTAATTGTTTTATAACTACATGTTTTGAGTATTTATCTTTTTGTCATTATATATTCGGTGGTTCCTTTCTTTAATAGCGATAATTTTGTCACATTATCGAAAGTTCGAAACCAAAATTTTTTTTTGCCACAGTATAATATGTTAAAATACCATCTTTGCCAAAAGAATAAATGGATGAGTTGATAGATAATTAACATTTTACATATTTCAATATCCAAAAAGACTATTTATCACATTATCGGTTTGAATGGGTCGACCCAACAAGACTTTAATAACATATGGTGTAATGGATTAATGGTTCGATCCAACATTACGTTAATAATTTGAACTACGTAATAATTTATATTTTTTTTTTTGTATTTTTTTATATTCGTGATGCTCAATTTTACAACCATTGACATATAGAACTGATTCTATGGTTCTACGTTAGCTACTTTTAGCGCACTGAATTTAACACAAATATAAGAAGCATCAACAATTACTCTTCTATGATTGGTTTTTTTGATTTTTTTTTTTTTTAATTTTTTTAATGTGTAAATGCCGTCCAAAAGGACTATAAAAAGGACAACCAAATGTTCATAAGTATTTGTGGCAAATTACATCATCTGAAAACTTTCTTTTAAATCTGGCAAAGAAAAAGAGAAAAAATGGCTGTAAAGATAGAAATGCTTCTGTTCTTAGCCCTTCTAATGGCCCTCGTTATAGCAGTGCAAGGAGACACTGCAACTGCAACAGTTACTCATGCCCACATAGTCCAACGTACGTCTTACCATCTTCCTTTATAGATATATCTTTGGTTTTTTATTTCCTCACAATTTTGTATGTTTATGTGGTATGTGTATGCATGTCATCCGGTAATGGATTCAAAAAACTAATTTTCCTACGTATCTTTGCCACAGCTTATGGATGTGCAGAATTTGACGACACAACAGGATATGTTGTGATATTTAATGAGAAACTTTTGCCCGTTGAAGCACAATGTGGTCAGACCTTTCTCTTAACAAAGAATCCTGGTCATAGTCTTCCTGTGAAATATGTTAGTACATGGGTCGATAGCAAATGCAGTGGGGCTGACATCTTAGTCACCCTCGATGTGTTCCTTCACCTTGCTGACTCTGACTCGACTTCTGATATTCTTTATGGCGTCCAGTATTCCTTGACAACACCGTAAGCTCCGATCCTCCTCCATCGTTCGTTGCATATCTGTGTTAATTTGGTACATTTCAACCATGTTTAACAGATCATTATGCTATGTTACTTTGAGAATAAAAATAGAAACATTAATTAGATATAAACACCGGCCCGACTGGCCCCGTATTCAAGCAATATTTTATTTATTTTTAAGTTTCGTTGTGTTCCTTTTTTCTATAAGCATATTTTTCTTGTTTTCAGTGACCCAAATATTTAGGCCCTGGTGTTCGATGAAGTTGCACGCTGCTCTCTTCATGTTCTGTTGGCTTTTCTACTTGTCGTTTTATTCTCATTTGAATGCTGTAGAAATAAACTTGCTGATCTAGATGAAAATCCTCTTCACTAAACTCTTTGCTCTTTGGTGGTGGATCGGAGTTCATGGTGCTTTTTGTTGGTGGATTGTGGTCGCAGGCGTGTCGGGCAATATTATGGTTCAAGTTTTCTTGTTTTTTTAGTTTCTTAATTAACCTAGCTTTTACTGTAGTTGGCCGGACGAGGTCTGACATTGTTGTAACATTCGGCGGTAGTTTAACTACAAGAAAAACTGGTTATAGTGTCGCCAAAAGTCTGATATGGAGACGTTTCCTTTTATTTGTGGCGTATTTCAATGTCTATTCTTTTGATATCGCTATAACTAAACGCCCTAAATAAGACTTTTCAAAACACCCTAATAAGTGCAAGACCAGGCCGGACCATAAAAAACAACTTAATAGACAAGCGCCTCCCCAGTTACGCTCACTAGGTGCTCTGGTCCAAAGCGCCTCCATAGATACACTCTTGAGTTCAATGCCCAAATTGGATATGATTTTAATTAAATAATAAATACTTTCTAGATATTCACAATTTTACCATGGAACAATCTCCCAACTCGAGAAATCCCGAACCTATCCAAGATAATATAAAATTAATATGCAAAAACTCATTATAGTCAATTGATCGTCCTTTTCTAGGTGTCCGAAATCTTCGACAAATATACCGGGTCAATTGTAGTCTCGTAAGGGTGGGACAATGTCGTATCCACGGAGATGTGAGGCTAAGTACCGAATGACTTTATCTTGGTCTAAGTTAACAAAAGACAATTATGTAGAGTATAAGAGATCAAGCTACGATGCCCAATCAAAATAAAGACTAAAAGTAAGTAGGGTGTTGATTCAAAGAGAAAAAGGCCTAGCCAAGACACTGCAATGCTCAAGTAATATCTCTTATAGTATCAAGGGAATAAATATTACCGACCAACCATCCATTAATGATCAAGTGTTATGTTAACGGAGCTAACCTCTATTCTAGTAATTGCCCCTCATACAAGTGCTTATAATTACTCTATGTCTGCTCCTTGGTCTAAAGATACTTTAAACCTAATGATTCAACATGACTTAGCTCTAAGGTTGCATGGACAAATTATAAAATCAATGTAAGAAACCTAGTTCCACTTAAGGTCGGTTTTACCTATCGGTCTCCTTATCTATTTTCCTACAAAAGAATCTTTGGTCGATATCATCTAAGTGTGTGTATGTATATTCTAGGTCATGAGTCCAACACAAACAAGATTTCAACTCAAACAATGAGAGGTAACACACAGAAGATTCTAACAATTATCTCAATCAATCATAATCAACTAATTGAGGTAAAAACTACAAATGCATAATCTTGGCTAGATAGAAGAACTAGCCACTCGTGGAATCTGACAATAATCTGAGAGATTCCGTGAAAGATTCGTTGAATCTATGCGGAATCTGGTGAGCATGAAGTGAATCTGGTGACTTTGAGCCGGAAAACCAAGAACTAGTAGTTGTAGCTCGCCGGAAACCAAAACTGGGTGGTTTTCCTTCGCCGGAGCTGCCGTAAAAATGTTTTTTGGGTGGCGGTTTTAGCCGAAAAAATGCTAAATAGGGTTAGTTTCCCGATAACGGAACCAACTGGTAATGTCGGAATTATCACGAATGGGTGCGGATGATTTATGTGGTGGATATATGGCTGAAAGTTGTGATTTTGCCGGTGGTGCACAGCGGTGCTCAAGAACAGTATGAAGGCGAGCTGAAAAGAGAAAGAGGTGTTACTCTGATGATGTCCGGAATGATTTATACGTGCCGCTATTTATAGGCGCGGTTCGTGAATGTCGGTATTAAAACTACAGTTAGAAGTAAATAAGTGTGACAAGATATAATTAATGTATAAGGCTATCGAGGTGGCTCACTAAAAGGGTGAGCTACACACTTAGACGATGTATGTTCTTTGTCTTGTAACCGTCATGTCTAAACTCTGATGGCCTTGATTAGCGGGCTTGGTCTCGCCGGGCGCGATTGCGAGAGTGGGAGGCGGATGACCGGCCCTAAGTGCTTAAACGTGTCGCATTTGTGTTTGGCGGGTTGAAGGCTTTGTTGTTCGACTCACGTAGCCTCGCCAATTATATAAATTGTAAAGGCTTTAGCGCGGTTTGGATTATTACCTGCCCAGTCCGGCTTATGTAGGTGCGGACTAAATGGGCCGAACACCATATCCGTTACCGGACCCACATGCGGGCCCAATGTCGATCCGCGGGCTCTTTTGTAGGTTTGGCGTATCAGATATTTAATAAGGGTTTTTAGATATATCTATCACAATACAACACGTTAATTTTAAAAAGGTGTTTCAAAAGAAAATTCAGCAAACAAGTTCATTTTTAATTTTTATCTCTTCACAATAAGCCATGCGGCCTGCAATGTCATAATCAATTTGAAATTGAAGGAACACAATTACGGTTGCAATTAAAGTGTATTCAAATCTTAATGCCAAAATATGGCCATGGACAAATAGTCACGTAGGGAATAGAGGTTGAAATATAATAAGATCGAATTAGTAAACAAACAACTTGTAGAAGTTCTAACACGTCTTTTATTCTTTTGTTTTATTACTACATATTTTGACTATTTTCCTTCATCTTTTTGTCATTTTTATACGGTGGATCTTTTCTGACTATAATGGCAATAACTTTGTCGCATTATATAATGTTAAAAGTATATATACCGTCTCTGCCAAAAGAATAAATAGATGATCAGTTTATTGATAATTAACATTTTATATATTTCAACATCCTACAATACTATATATCACATTATCGGTCTGAATGAGTCGACTCAACAAGACTTTAATAAGATATGGTGTAATGGATGAATGGTTCAATCCAAATTTTTTGTATATGTTTTTATATTCATGATGCTCAATACTACAACTATTGACATATAGAACTGATTCTATCTACTTTTAGCGCTCTGAATTTAACAAAAATATAAGCAGCAACAACAATTACTCTTCTATATATAATGGTTTTAGTTAATGTGTAAATGCCGTCCAAAAGGACTATCAAATGTTCATAAGTATTTGTGGCAAATAACATCATCTGAATACTTTCTTCTACAGAAGTTATTCAATAGCAAAGGAAAAGAAAAAGATAAAGAAAAGAAGGAATAAAGCAAAAAATGGCTGTAAAGATAGAAAAGCTTCTGTTCTTAGCCCTTCTAATGGCCCTCGTTATAGCAGCGCAAGGAGACACTGCAACTAATGGCCCTTCTAATAAAAATAGAAACAATAATTAGATATAAACACCGGCCCGCGCGACCGGCCATGTAATCAAGCAATATTTTTATTTATTTTTAAGTTTCGTTGTGTTCCTTTTTTCTAAGCATATTTTTCTTGTTTTCAGTGACGCAAATTAGGCCCTGGTGTTCGATGAAGTTGCACGCTGCTCTTTTCACACTACAAGAAAAACAGGGTTTGGAGGCACTAAAAAACGCCTCGAAACGTGATTTATAAAGGCGTTTTGTTCTCATTTTTCAAAACGCCACTACTGTCGATGTCACTATAAGTTAAACGCCCTAACAGTTAGCAAGTCGATACACTGAAAAGCGCCCCAACAGAGGCCGAGTCGATACACTGAAAAACGCCCCAATTGGCATTATGCACCTCCAATGTTCCATCTAGACCAGCAATATGACATCAGACTAGCATCCTGCAGCATTAGACTACTACTATCAATCAATTTTATGGATAAACTAATGACTATTGAAATATGGAAAAGCCATAAATAGAATGAAAACATTGTATAAAAGCAATTGATTCCATAATAACTAACCCAAGAACAAATATCATAGCAACCAAACAGGGACAATATAATTCTTAGAAGGGTAAGTCAATCCTTTAATTGTGATGTTTTAAGTTAAATGCCTATCGTTAAGTCAAAATATGTAAGCTATTCTAAGATTGAATTTCATTAGCATTCAAGCATTCAAGCATCCGATCATTAAAGTAGCGAGTTGATAAAACCAAGGGATATTTCCCTACACTCTTCATGTGTGAGGAAATTAGCTACAAACAGTCCAAAGTCAAATTGAGTTTGAGAAGCAGAATCTAAAAATGGATAGCCTGGAAGTCAACTTGAGCTAATTGGGAAAAAAATTCTTAGATGGGCCCAGCCAGGCTTGGTTCTTTTAGGCAAGGAATAGATCAAGCTCAAAATGACTGAATTGGCTATGTCCCGATTCATCGAGGAGTTCTTATGTGTTGTATAGACATTACATTAGACCCAATTCTATATTTGATGAGGCACATCAAGCTTGCTTTATATTATGTTTGAAAATCTTAGCAAACTGCTTGAGTCAGAGCATGAGTTCAGCTGGACCTAGACCAATAAGAATTTTACTAAGACAAACATGATCTAGACCGAGCAGTTTGGATCATATGCATGTCTAGTACAATTTTCATAGTATTGGTCCTTTTTGCTCTATTTACTGTAGATTGTGGAATTTTAAATCATCCCACCACCCCACACACCCTATGAAAAATGGGAAACAGAAACCTGCTCACACTCAATGATACATGAGCTTAAAGTAGACTAGTATAAATTTCCAAAACAGACAATCTAGGGCTCCTGTGTCACCACATAGTACTTATATTAGTAGGAAAAATACAATAGGGTCATGAAAAAATCAAGACTAAGTAGGTTACTTACATCAGAAGCAGTTGTAGATCGGTGCATCTGCTGTATTGGGGGAAAAAGAGTTATCACTAGAAATTTTTGTGCTAACACAGCAAATTCAAGAGGCCTTTCAATTATATACCAGTCAGTACACACTTAAATTAAATATCAAATAGAAAGAAAATAGAAAAGGGCTACTGGCATATAATTGAAAATCCGACAAACAAGAGAACTCAAGTATAGGATACTCACCACTCCATAATCAATATTCCTTTTAGCCGTATCTTTCCCGGACTTGGGGGGGACATAGACAACCCTAAACTTCAAATCTTCTATCACTTTTCCATCTTCCTTATTAAACAGCATGCAACAACATCAACGTTAATCATCTAAGCATATAGCTCTAGGAAGAAAGCAGGATTTTGGGGTGTAATGTATGATAAAAAGAAGCAGGTAAGTAGATAAAAGGAAGTAAGTAACATCTAGAATTCTATATCATCAAACGACTGTTAGGTTCTAATTGTATACCTCTTATGATACATGAGTCCCAGACTCCCATGGCTGAATGACACCGGTATTAGGTCGTACAAACTACTTCTTTGGGGAAGTTGTTTTCACCTAAAAAGTAAAAGAAATTCATTTGTAAAAAACAGAAATGAAGAATAAAATGGCAGAATACATTGTTCATGATAACAACCCTTCTTGCAATATACCTTGAAAGGAACATGGTGCTCTGTGGAGTTCGCAACCTTGAGATCGCAGAAACTTAGTTTCTCCAATTCAACTGCGTACTTCCAATCAAAAATTCGAAAGGGAAGTTGTTTTCACCTAAAAAAAAAAAGAAATTCATTTAAAAAAACAGAAATAAAGGATAAAATGACAGAAAACATTGTTCATGATAACAACCCTTCATGCAATATACCTTGAAAGCAACATGGTGCTTTATGGAGTTCGCAACCTTGAGATCACATAAACTTTGTTTCTCCAATTCAACTGCGTACATCAACTGAAGCCTCGGCTGGACCCTTGAAATATCCGAGATGTTGAGCACGTTGACCAAGGAACTGTTGGACCTATTTACAAGATAAGCAATAGCTTATAAAACCCAATATTGAAGTAATTTTCAGAATGAACTAGAATAATGTCAAAAGGCTTACTGAAATACCTTAAGTATGTTTCTGGTTCCTACATAAGCACAAGAAAATAAGGTCATCACGCAATGCTTTCTGATTTTCAGATTAAAGGTCTTGCAACTTCTGTTGTTGCCGCTACACTTTCCTGTTACACAATATTATGTTCTTCAAAATCAGAGCAATCTGGCATGGTCTTGGCCATACAATCAAATTTACTATCAAAGTTATTAAATAAGCCGTAGTAGTAGAGAATGACATGCCTAGACAGGGTAACAAACGCAGCATGATTGTGGCTATAAATTGTCCCAACAAGAATCAAAGATTGAAATTGATAATGAAATTGACTGTCATTTCTAGACCTTTGACCAAGAAACCCGCATAAACTGGAACCGCATGAGTATACTGTTGAATTTCTTATCAGCATTGTATGATATCTTACATTTTTTTATCTGCATCTGCTGGATATATCTAAGAAGTATTACCAACTAATATTACTATCCACTAGCTACACAAAACTGTTTAGTGTCATACAAAGAGTTGTTTGGGCCCAATTATACATGCAGCTTTTACTGAAATATGATATAAACGTAACTAGTTTACTGTTACAAACCTACATTGACTAAGCTGATCTTCAGGTCCCAAAATTCAACAAAAGTATCTTCATATGCATACCTTTGCAACCCCCTATGTCATAAATGTTTTGGACTTCTTCAAATGTCGTTTCAACCGCTCCCATCTACAAGAACATCCACAAAGGCAAAGAGGGAATCAAGAACCAAACATAAGTTGTTTCTCAGATTATGTTCTAATCATTGTGAAATCGATGTTTAACTGACTCTTACAAAGAGAAAAATATTTTTTTCATATTATACAAAGAGATAAAGTCATATTACTTGTCATGCTTGCCACTTACATGAAATTATTGAATGAATCAAACTTCAAGGCTAAGATGCAAGAATAATTTCAATGACAAGAGCATAACAACAACAAAATAAATGCAAAATCTTGTTTCCCCTATAGCAAAAAGGACTAATTCATGGGATCGAACAAAGTGGAGTTCATTAATTTTAGATATTGTGAAAGAACAGAGGACAAAGCGTTTGCTTATTCATAATGTTTGGAAATTAGTGGAGTCAGATTCTTGATATCAAAGTTCATTCTTCAAGACACTAGAGAAAACACGAATACATTCAGCGCTTAAACATGCATGTCTCCTGACTTGAAAATGAGATTTAAATCAGAAGACACAGAGATGGTACAAAGTTGCAGGCATCATAAATCCACAAAGACTGGCTTTTAGAATAATCAATCTTCTCGTCCAGAGTCATTAACCCCTGAGAAAACTTTAACATGCTATTAAACAAAAGAGAGATAGATCCAACAACAAGAACATTCAAGTCATATTAGAAATCACTTGATTCAGCTACGATTTTGTGTGCATTATGTCAGACAATTCAACATCAATAAAGCTTTTCAATCACCGTTACAGTCCTCTGATGACAAAAAAGAAGCCAACGAACAAACATTTCAGTCAGTCCCATATAAATAAAAGCAACTGAAGATTACAACATAAAAAATAACAAATAACTCTACAAATCCCTTCCTAAACAGAAGTGCGCAGGGGTCAAATGGTTACCTTTTTCCATTTGAGCAGTAGGACGTTCCATGTCTTTGAAGGGTTAAACTTTTTTCCAAATCGCTAAACTTCAGACTTTGATGCAATTTGTTGAACACCTTGTGAGCAGCTTCATAATTTCTGACACTAAGCTGCAAATCGTCGAACACCTTGTGAGTTGCTTCAAAATTTTTGATACTAAGCTGCAAATCGTCGAACACCTTGTGAGCAGCTTCAAAATTTCTGATACAAGCTAGAAGATTGTAACCGTTTCACCATCCTCAAGCGTACGAACATGACAGTGTACAAAAATCCGGGAAAAAGTCAGGAAATCTTGGATATCGAATTTTCGAACATTTGAATATTTCAAACATTGATCAGAAAAAGCATGAAAGATTTTTTCCAATAGATTGGGCAGAGAAATCGTTTCATTTTACCATGACCGATCTAATCGAGCAAAAATGCTAAGAAAAATAAAGAGGGCAGAAGAAAAATTGATCGAAGAAGAAGATTGCGGTGTGGTTTTACCCTAATTCGATGTTGAAGGAGGCAACTAAATAACACTTTTTTAATTTGATGTGTGACTCAACGTGTCACAATATGTGTTTTTTTTTTTTTTTTTTTTTTGAAAGGTAAAATTTGTGTATTTTAAGTTTCACAAAAAAGAAAGTTTATATCTTACTGTAACAGAAAAATTATGCTTATTTTCTCAAAAGCCTTTTTCCTACAAAGGTTTGTTAGGTTTTATTTTCCTTATTTCGTATTAGACCGGGAGAATATGAATATATATATATATATATATATATATATATATATATATATATATATATATATATATATATATATATATATATATATAATTTTAGCATAGTGTTTTTGCAGACATTTGAAAACGTCTTTTCAGGTTCCTTTGGATACATTTGGAAATGCCTTCTCAGGTTTCTATATATTTTTTAATAGGAAATGACCTAAGACATCTAAAATGTCTCTACATGTGAAGCTATAAATACATTTTATCATTGGTGCCTCCATAGGCATCTTTTAAATACATTTTTTAAAAAGAGCCTCTATAAGTATGTCTCTATAGCTAGTTTTTGTTGTAGTGTCATGTTTTGTTGGCTTTTCTACTTGTCGTTTTATTCTCACTTGAATGCTATAGAAATAAACTTGCTGATCTTGATGAAAAGCTTATTCAGTAAACTCTTTGCACTTTGGTGGTGGATCAGAGTTCATGGTGCTTTTTGTTGGTGGATTGTGGTCGCAGGTGTGTCGGGCAATTTTATGGTTCAAGTTTTCTTGTTTTTTTAGTTACTTAATTAACCCAGCTTTTACTGTAGTTTGCCGGACGGGTCCGACAGTGTTGTAACATTCGGCGGTAGTTTAACTACAAGAAAAACTGGTTATAGTGATGCCAAGAGTCTGATATGGAGACGTCCTTTTATTGTGGCGTATTTCAATGTCTCTTCTTTTGATATCACTATAACTAAACGCCCTGAATAAGACTTTTCGAAACACCCTAATAAGTGCAAGACCAAGCCGGACCATAAAAAACAACTTAATAGATGGGGCAAGCACCTCCACAGATACACTCACTAGGTGCTCCGGTCCAAAGCGCCTCCATATATACACTCTTCAGGTTCTGAAATCCACAATGTCACTTAGAGATTTCATAACTATGAACACATCTAAATAACAAGTAAAGGCTAAGAATTTACCCAACCAAAAGCTATTAACCTCAAGAAGAGAAACTTGCAATCAAATCCATGTAGCTCCATGGAGTTTACACCAAAAGATGATAACTTGTTCCACAAAGTATTCCAATATCAAAACAAGAATTCCCAATGTTTACAAGTCGAATTAAATGCTAAAATATGGTGGATTTTGGCTAGAGAAGCCTTGGAAATGGAAGCGTCTCCAAGCTTAAGGTTTTGAGTGTTAGATGGAATGTTGGTGAACATTGAATATTATTCCTTAAATTCCTACATCTGCCATCTATGGAAGGCGCCATTAGTAAGTTGGCGGGCACCAATTGTAAGTTGATGGGTGCCAAAGGTAAGTTGGCGGGCGCCAACTCTGAACGGTAGGTGTGGAAGCTGATAGTCATTTAATGCATTGTAGTTGATCTGATCACAAGGACCAGTGGGCGCTGAGCAGTTGGCGGGCACCAACAAGTGTAATTTTGCAATTTTAAAGCTCCGACTGAAGGTGGAAGACGTAGTTGATGGACGCCAACAACTTTGAATTGTGATTACCTGCTCTTTTAAACATCGAATCAAACTGTGATAGAATCCTCATCTTGACACTTTGACGAACCATACTTCTGAGCACGATAATGTGTCATACAAAACAAAAACACAACACTACCACGCGTAAATCCGATAACAATATTTGGCCATTATGGCGTAGATAATTAAAAAAAACTATGATTCTTATAATATATACTATTTACTCGAAAATGTCTAATTTGTCACAAGAATTGCTCGAAATGATACAATAATACCAATAAATGCATAGAAAATGGGGATAAAATATCGTGAAATGTTTCATCGAGCTGACTTAAATCAACCACTCCCCACTTAGCTTTTAATCGTGAGAAATTATATATTCAGGTCACTATAGGACCCCATATTTCATGTCAGGTCGGGTCAGACCTGACATTTTTTTAAGTCCCCCGTTAAAATTCCAACGGGCCCGTTGAAAATGTCACGGAGACGATAAGAGGCCCATTGAAATGTTAACGGGTATGTCACAACCCGTTCAAAATTTGAACGGGTCCGTTGATATTCTCCCACATATTTGCAAATTGCAACACAAATTCCCCGCTGATATTCTCCATGGTTTTCTTCCAAAAACAACAGAAGCCCCTTATTCCTCTTTATCATCCTCCGCCCCTTCTTTCAACCATTTTCTTAAAAAAACTCTCCTCCGCCCCTTCAACCTCCTCCGGAAAATCACAGAGATTGAAGACGAAAGCTTGGTTCAAGAATCAATAAAAGATTCATCCAATGTAGAATACTCGGTGTTTCCAATTACAACTACTCAATAAGTTGAAGATTAAATTCATCCATTGAAGAAACCTTGGTGTTTTGCATGGTTTCAAATCATCTTCACAAACAATGCAAGTTCTTCTCTTCTTCTCTGTTTTCCTTGTTTCTTGATTTCTTGATTGATATACCAATCATAACAGTAACAATTTCTTTGTTAGTGGGATGAGTTTTTAGGGGTCACGATTGCTCAATCCTAAAATCTTTCTGTTTTAACTTGGGCCGTGGAATCGTTATTGATGCTGGAGAAGCTTTAGCCCTCTACCTTTGTATGACTTTGGTTTACTCTTATGGTTATTGACATTTGGTTTTTGAAGATGATTCCTTTAAGACATTTCAAAAAACGGTATCTATTAAGGAAGACCTTTCCGATTAAGGAGGCATTTTAGAATAATACAAAGACCTATGCTCTTGGTTCTTGTCTGTTTCCTTTTCCTTTGTACATAGGGCTTTTGTACAATTTCGTGTTGATAGCATTCATCTGGATGAATGTTTGTGAAAAGCACCACTTATTGGTCTGACAGTGTAAACTCAACAGGTTGAAGATATCACTTTTGCTTTGACAACATGGCTTTCTTGATTCCATCTGCTTAATTCCCAATTAATTGTCGATGTAATGAAGAAACATCCCTTCATGTCGTTAAAGATTGTCCAAAGATAAAACAAATGTGACATCTATTTCTTGATTGAAATGATTGGCGTAATTTCATTCATGATGAGAGAGTATAAGCAACTGGATTCGACCAAAACTTATCCTACATTTTGGGGTTGCTCATCACGAAAGGTGGATTGAGTGCTCGTCTTCTTTGAAACCATTATTACTACGTGGTACTACTTGGCTCCTCTGTTTTATTTCCCTGTTGCAAACTTGTTTGCTCCTTATTTCTGTGCAGGATTTTTGCTAGTGAATATACAAAAAGATATTTTGCAAACTTGTTGCAAACTTGCCTGCTCATGATATTTTTCTACAGGTTAAATGTGGAGTTGTTTTTTTACCAGTCTGTGGACCCAATTAAGTATACGTGGGTCCGCCCCTTGTGTTGTTGTTATAAATGACATTGATCAATAAAACATTTGGTGTCAAATGGATCATATCAAATTACCTCCACCCCAACTTCATGGGAAATAATTCATACACTAGCCTTATGATATTACAAGACAGTAAATATTTTAGGTAGCCAATTTAGTAAATATTTTATGTAGCCAATTTAGTACATATTACAAGACAGTAAATATTTACTTGTCAGGTCGAGTCAGACCAGTAGAAAAACACCAAGGTTTCATCAATGGATGAATTTAATCTTCAACTTATTGAGTAGTTGGAATTGGAAACACCGAGTACTCTACAATGGATGAATCTTCAAATGATTCTTGTACCAAGCTTTCGTCTTCAATCTCTGCGATTTTTCGGAGGAGGTTGAAGGGGCGGAGGAGATTTTTTCTTGTAAGAAAATGGTTGAAGGAAGGGGCGGAGGATGATAAAGAGGAAGAAGGGGCTTCTGTTGTTTTTGGAAGAAAACCATGGAGAATATCAGGCCGGGAATTTGTGTTGCAACTTGCAAATATTTGGGAGAATATCAACGGACCCGTTTAAATTTTGAACGGGTTTTGACATACCCGTTAACATTTCAACGAGGAGTGTCATTTTAGGATGTTTCTGAAATTCAACGGGCCTTTTATCATCTCCATGACATTTTCAACGGGTCCGATGGAATTTCAATGGGGGACTTCAAAAATTTCAGGTCTGACCCGACCTGCCATGAAATATGGGGTCATACAGTGACCTGAATATATAAATTCTCTTTGATCATCCTTGTGCAAATTAAGCATCAAAACAACTCAAGTCAGAAATAAGACTATACAACTTCAAGAGGTAAGTGCACAACTGGATGATGCAACCATTCGGACTGATAACACACATTAACCTCAATCTAAGAATGTGGTAGTGTGTGTGTATGTGTGAATTCTCCTCGAATTTGTTACCAGGCAACCAAAGTTGAAACCATGCATATAAGACTTATTAAGTGCAATCTATAGGCTATAGAATGATACAAATCTCCACTAATTGAGGCATTCAGAGTCAAGAAGATAGATCATGTAGGGCTTTTAGCTTGTAACTTTAGTATCGGGTATTGGCTAATCGAAAGGATAAAAGGATATATCAAAAATAACACATGCAAGATAGAAATAATCTACACAATCGTTTCCAAAGACTTTGAGTTGGCATCTCCAAATCCTTTGCATAATTGTCAAAGATGTCTCCTCAACAATAAACACAACAGATTAAAATACGACTTCAATTGAATTGCAATTCCCCAAACTTAAATTACTTAACTTTGATGAACTTCCCTTCAACATGACCTTTCATGACTCTCGAATTATTTTTAGACTTTATTCAATTTTTTTAGAAGATGCACCAATAGGCCTTCGAACTTGCTTATATACCATCACATCATTGTGCTAAACACATCATCGAACTCTTAACTCAATTCAAATACTGTCACCGGGATCATTACATAGAAACATGTCAAACGTGCGGGACATCAAGGAAATGTAGACCAAAATCGGGCTACAGGTCGGATTATAATGAGCTTATAAACGAATAGCTAGTTTCGAGTGAGGTCTCACCACTCTCCAAAGGTTGAGAAGGAATCGGTGGAAAATAAAAACTTTAACATACAAAGTTCTTTTTACATTTTCATCGATCCCTTCACCATAAGCCATCTGCCTGCTGATAGAATAGTGAAAATGAGAAAAGGCTTGTTGTTATTCAATAGAAAGCATTACAATAAATAAGCCTCGAAAGCCTTCTAGAGGAAGCTTAATATATAACCATAAATGCAGAATATATCACTATAAATGCATAATATCAAAATATATAATCTAAATCTAATTATATCTCTAATAGCCCCCCTCAAGCTCATGGGAGCGCATCGGACATGAAGCTTGAAACTTGTAGGCGTTGATGGCGGTTGGATGCATCTTCAACAGTAACCGGGAGGAATGAGTAGTGGGTGGATGAAGAAATCCTGGGACGCAATTTCAGGATATACCCTAAAAGAACCGATGGTCAACTGTGTTAACAAGAGGATGGATATACTGCTTGCATAAAAAAATTTGGGATTTACCCGTGCGGAAAAGAAAATTTGAGGATATACCATTGCAGAAAAGAAATCAACCTGTTTGAACAGGAGGGAGGGGGACGTACCCTAGCAGAAAATAAAATTTTTGTGGGATATACCCTTGCATAAAAAAAATTTGGGATTTACCCATGCAGAAAATAAATTTTTGTGGGATATACCCTTGAGAAAAAAAAGTAAAAATGTGGAAGGCGATATCCTAAAATACGGTCCCAGAAATTTCAGCCTACCCCAATCGTTTACCTCCCATTATTTACCTTTACCACCCATGTTGGGGGATGCTGCCGAGATTTTGTTGGTCCAAGTGCTTCCATTAATTTGTTTAAAGAGTGTCCGCTTCATGATTCAATCATGTACTTGTTGAATCTAATTATTTCTAATTGTTTTTCCATGCGGTGATAGTGCCAGCAAATTAGGTATCACATTTTCTGCAATAGGCCAAACAAATTATATGGGCACCACAAGCGGCTGCTTTAATTTCTATGAGTGGCGCCACCACAAGCGGCTTCCATGACGGTGACTCTGTTTCAATATTACAGCCGGCTTCGAGATCTGTTTCCTTGGGCCTGAGAGGGCGGTGCTACGAAGCTGAACGGGTGGCCATTGATGCCGGCAATGATCCGGTGGCGGCTAGGGTTTTATTCAAAAGGAAAAAAAAATCTGGATATTAACTATAAAAAAAAAAAATTGCAACGTGAAAAAAAAAAAAAAAAAATTTGGGAGGGGGTGAGGGTTTGATCATATTGATGTCACAAACCCCCACCCTGCAATGTCATATTTAATTAAAAACGAAGGCATATGATTACGGTTGCTATTAGAAGTAAGTTTTCAAATCATTATGCATATGATCAAACAGTGTGTAATCACCATTTGGACTTAGGGAAATTGAGGTTGAAATCATAATAAGATCGAATATGTTTAAAAAATACTTGTAGCAGTTCTAACATTTCTTTTACTTGTTTTATAACTACATGTTTTGAGTGTTTATATTTTTGTCAACTTTAGTATTTTATCAATGAGAATAAACTTAGACGCATGTATACCGCCTCTGTACGTATTTTTATAACATGCACAAACTTACCTCTAGGGGAAATTTTGGAAGGTGTATCAGCACCTATTTTGACTTTAAAACACATGTGTTTTACACTTAAAAACACGAGTCTTTTAAAGTCAAAATAGGTGTATCCATACCATGTGGAAACATTACCTAAAAATTTCCCCACATATATATTGCTGGATATACAGAAACCCGAGTCTGGATTCGATCCAAAATTGGATCGTCAGATCTGATTCACAGCACCGATCGAGACACTCGATCATGCACATCGGAAGCTAATAATTAAATTCGCATGCGATTTTACCACGATTTAATTCACATGATTAATTATTATAACTACAAGAAGGTAGTAGATTTACCCAACCGGAGAGAAGCCATGATCTTCCGGATTGTATCTCCAAGCGACGACTGCTGGACGTCGATCCCACATTCGAACCTCATCGAATATGCCTTCAAGAAAAACCCTAGGATTTTCTTCTCCCAACGACTAAGACAGGAAAACAAAATTTCTCTCTTTTATTCAAAAAAGGTGGCGTCCCTTTTTTCCTCAAAAATGGCGTTGGAATCAGTATTTTGTGTTGGGAGAAACTCTATTTTATAAGAAAAATAACTAATAATTTGAGAGTTTATCTTTTACATACAAATTTATCTTTTCTTTTGAGGAAAATAAAAAATTTATCCAATAGGAAATTTTTTTTCCTATTTATCCAATAAGAAAACTAATTTCTTATTTATAATTATTTAACATATAAATAATTATATTATCCGGGAGAAAATTTCTTTTCCCAAAATCAAATAAAGTGGCACCATTTTTAATGCCATTTGGGATAATAGAAAATGTCTTTTCTATATTACATATTATTTACCGAATAAATAATATCTGCATATTCATTAAATAGACCAACTATTTAATTTATTCTCGAGGTTCCAAAAATACGAGAAAACACTCGCCTGCTAGGAGCCAACCTGGGGTCCATGGACCTATAACCAGTAGCTACAATAAATTGAATAAAATATTCATCGAATATAATATTTCTACTCAACTTATTAATTCCGGAATTACGCTACCATAAATCCGAAACTGAACTCTATCGATTATAGATATAACTTATTCTCAAAGCGTCGAGTCAATAAGTGTCCACTGATATAATCATTACATACAGACTAACCCTCCATAGACTATCTGTAACGAAGCGGGATTATTTCCGTAAACTTTCTTCATTACATCTCATCCTTATTTACCATTAACCCACTAGTGATCAATTAGTTCATAACCAATACGAACTCGGCCGATCGATCAGTTTCTAGGATCAACAAATAAGGGGATTGTCTTTCTATTTCCCGTAGGAAGGAATGGATTCCATACCTGTGAGACACACACTCCTCACTCATTCCAGAATAGTGCCAACGCGAAAGTGATTCGGATCGCGCCTCTTAGCGATCCTTAACGAACGCATCAAACCCTATCTTGAAACAAGCAGGCATCTGTAATCACTTCAGGATTAAGGTTAATCCATATATGATCATCTTGTGATTTAATGAGATTTCTCAATCACGGAATTATATGAGAAATTCAGATTAAATCAGTCCAGTCCTATATGACTACATTATATATAAATGCCCCACTTAGATAACCAATATCGAAGGTCCGGATAAGACGGTCACACCATAAAGTGTTCTGGGTGCATTAATGGTGGTTTAATAAATAGACCGCATACTTTGATTAAGTTCACCACGGACTAATATTTCAAGTGTATCACCATAAACTTAATCCTCATGTGTGACACACACTAAGTTATATGGCTACATATGATACTACTTGGAGTTTTTAGCAGTGTATTACTATAAGCACGAAGCAAATAATAAGATGAGAATAAATCTATCATTTATTAATTATAAAAATAATTACAGAAATTGTCTTTCGGGCACTACTTCCAACAATCTCCCACTTGCCCGTATAGACAAGCAACAATTGTCTTTCGGGCACTACATCCAACAATCTCCCACTTGCCCGTAAAGACAAGCAACACTTTTTTTAGAGCACCACACCCTTATTCTATCTATCCACAATATTCTCCCACTTGCTCTAAAGAAGATGAGACATACCTTCCAATTTCATACCCGCCAAGCGCTTATCAGTGACACTAGATGCCACACGACTTGGTAAACTGATCGGCTAGGTTGTCGGCTTGAGGCGATCTTTTAGGACCGAAACGCGCCTATCAACACGGTTTGTCTGATCAGGTGGTACTCTCTCTCAATATATGCTTTTGATCTCTTATGACTGCGAAGATCATTTGCATGAGTGTTAAGGCCATATTTATATGATTATTAAAGGGTTATTTCATTATTATTTTCCCCACATTTGCATAATTTACATGAGAATTAAGGGTTTAAGTGTAATTATTGAGTAAAGATGATTTTAAGGGGGTTGTATGCAAAATTGATGATTTTAAGTGTTGATTTAATGGAATTATTATTATTTGGATTTTATTACATTTTTGCATTGTTTATTTATCATGTAGGAGTTAATTTTCGTGCATATAAAGAGGATAAATAAAGCTTAAGTCGAATTATAAGAGATAGAGTTGGAATTGGCTTGAAGAAATTGGATAAAGATGATGAAATCCGATCCTCAGCAGTTCAAACGAGCGTTCGTGCAGCGTCCACTCCAGACGGGCGTTTGATAAAGTGAACGAGCGTCCGGAATTGTATTTTACATTCAGAGAGTTCGGACGGAGGATGGACGAGCGTTTACTCAGCGTCCAGGCATTCCGGACGGGCGTCCACAAGACCAGACGAGCGTCCGTTGCCGACTTAACCCTAACCGACTTGAAACTCTATAAATAAAGCGGCAGCCCCAACCCTAATTAATATACCACATAATTGAGATCGCAAATTCACCAAAAAGCTGCGGCCAGAGAACCCTAATTTCACAGAGATGCAAATCTCCCAACCAACAATCATATCCAACATGATTGTTGGCTAAAAACCTTGCAGTGAGTCGACGGAGGAAGCCCATCATCAACATAACCAACTAGAGAGTTCGATGCTTTATGTTAGTGAGTTTAATTTATAGTTTTTCATCACTTTGGATGCTGTTTTGTATTGATCATGTTTTGTTGGAATTAACGGTTTGATGAAACGATTTATCTATATCTATATGCTTGGATCTATGTATGAAAGTATATTGGTTTAAGTTTTATTTCGTTCAAGTGATGCAATTATTCGTGTTTTAAGAGATTATGCATGATTAGTTGAGTGAGAGTTTGGAAACAACCTCGTGATTCCGTGTTGATTGCATGTTTAGTTTATTTGAAAAGATAAACGAAACCCTAGAATTTGATTGAAGATATTTAATTGGATTCGTGAATAAATCACTACTAAAAACTACATCTTAGATCACCATCTAGTTGGGGGTTGTTGGTTGATGGGTGGATTCGTTGCCTCATTTGTGTTTTTCCTTTAATTGTTTTAATCGAATCGTTTAGATTAAGTTTAGTTAAGTCTAGTTTGATAAACCCTAGTTTCCTCTTTGTTTTTACGCAATTTTCATTCTCGATTCAGTAGTTGGACGCCGTCGCGATAGCAGACGCCCGTCCGTTAGATTCCGTTTTCAGACGCTCGTTCACCAAAGTGAACGCTCGTCTGGCTTTCTGTTTTCTTATTTTTCTTGCTTGTTTTTACTCTTGTTTTAGTTTTAGTTGATAGTTTTAGGTTCTAGTTAGTTTCAACCTTCGTTTAGATAGATAATTGTGACATAATCGTTAGAATAATTGTTCCTTGATCCGATAAACATTCCACTCCCTTAGGACGACCCGTAAACATCCTATACTACGATCCTTATACTTGGGGTGTTTCGGTTTATAAATTATAAAACTAGTTTTTACCGAACAAGTTTTTGGCGCCGTTGCCGGGGAGTCGGTAACGGTTGTCGGATTCTTCTAGGTGCAATTTTTATTTCGGTACTATTTTTTTTAGGTAATAATCTAATTGCTACGTTTTATTTTTATTTTTATTTTATTTCACTTTATCATAGTTTAGATTTTCGATTTTATAAATTTGATTTTAATTATTTTAGTTTTTATTTATTTATTGGTCGCATTAGATTTTTATTAGTTTAGAAGCCTTAGTTTTAGCTTAGATTTGCCTTAGATTTTAGATCGTATAAATTTATTGCCTTAATTATTACTATTTTAGGTTTTTATTTTCTTTCCTGCTATTCTTTTCTGTATCTGTTTCGTTTTTCAGTTTTTTTAAACGGGCGTCCATCCTTTCAGGCGCCCGCCCATTCTAAAAATCTTCTTCTCGCATCGTTTAAGTTTGATCAGACGAGCGTCTGAACTACCAAGCGCTTCGTCCGACCCTCTCGAACACCCGTTTCTCCCCAATCATCTTCGAACGCTTGATTTGATCAACGAAACAGCGTCCACTTCCGAATTTCCTCCGAACAGCGTTCACTCATACCGACGCCTTGATTCGATCTCTTCAATCATCACTTCTTTTCTTTCTTCTCTTTTCTTTTTCTAAACCTTTCTAAACCTATTCTAACCAACCCCAAAGGGTTGATTTCTTTCCTTTCCTTTCTTCCGGTTTATGCAAAGCGAAGTAAGAAGGACCTCTCATCTTTGATCCTGAGCCTGAACGATCTATCCTTAGAAGAAGGATTCTCCCTGATTTGGATAAAATGGCGGATCAAGATCCACCAATTCCAAATCCTGATCCCCAAGCTCAGTTAAATTTACTCCTTCAACAAATGCAAGCTCAAAGAATAAAGCAGAATCAGCAAGCTGGCATAAATCAACAACTTCAACAATTCCGCCAAAACCAGCTTAATCAACTGAACCAGGACCCCTACACTCCATATCTAAACCAAGATTTTCTCGAGGGACATAGACCTATTCGTCCTCCCGACATGGGAGGAGCGAACTTTGATCTAAAGAACGGAGTAGTTGCTCTGGTTCAGAATAGCTCTTTCCATGGTACTGCTCAGGAAGATCCACACGACTTCTTGTCCACATTCGTACAAATCTGTGAAGCAGGCCATTATCCTGGTGTTGATTCTGAGATCGTAAAGTTAAAGCTATTTCCTTTTGCTTTGAAAGGCGAAGCAAGTCGGTGGTTTAAATCGTTAGCACATCATTCCCTCCATACATGGAATGATGTCAAAAGAGCCTTCGCTCTTAAGTGGGTTTCACCAGGCAAGATTATGGAAATGAAACGGGAAATAGCTACGTTTGAGCAATTTGGAGGATGAGGCTGTTGGCAAGGCTTGGGAGAGATTAAATCATTAATGAGGAAGTGCCCCAATCACGGATATGATAGACATGAGTTGTTGGAACTATTTTACAGAGAGGAGTCTCTCAACCTAATAGAGACTATCTTGACTCCACAACTCATGGATCCTTCTTGGGGAGGTGATGAGAGGCGCCACTGAGTGGCCGAGAGACCATCGCCAAGAACAATATGTGGTCGACTCTAAGAAGACCAATATTGTTAAGAAAGAAGGTCACTGCAAGCAATCCACGATACACAAGCTGTTGGTTGCTCGGATGGAATTGATAAGCAAGCAGTTGGCCAATCTTCAGATGCAGCCTTCTGATTCAAATTATCTTGAAACTCAGGCAGGGACTGAGATGACGGAGGAGGTAAACCTAATGGATAATCAAAACCAACCCTTCCGAAACTTCAACCAGAACCAGAACTACTCAGGATTTCAACGACAAAACTTCAATCAAGCCAAGTTACCACCTGGCCCTTCAAATCCAACTTCTTTCAACTCGAACTATCAAAGGCCAGTTCAGAACTCCCAAAGGCCCCAAGGTGGCTGGAATCAACCTCAGAACAACAGTCATACCACCTCATGTGTCCTCAAAGACAAATTCGATGAAGTTTGGTAGACATGGTGAAGACCTTGTCTACTAGTGTTAAAGCAATTGAGAGACAAGTTGGTCAAATGGCAGACCAGCAAGCAAGCAGACCTCACGGTAAACTCCCGAGTTATACCGAGAGAAACCCAAAAGCTGATGTGAATGTTTGCACTGCCATTACACCACAATGGGAGTATGGACAAGAAGAGGAATTGAATGAAGTAACGTTGAGAAGTGGTAAACAGGCTGGACCCGGCAAGATGTCGGGAAACGAGTAGCCCCTCCTGACGCCATGAGTTCGGGAGGGGAAATCGAAAATCACATGCCGAAGAAAGCAACGATGAGGAGGAGCTTAGTGACAATTCTTGGAGGATGAAAATAATTCGATAATGAGGAAAGGAAGGGAAGTCAGGAGGCGTACTCGACTAAGAAAAAGGAAGAGAAGTTTGTGAGATGGAAGGATAAGGAAGATGAGGCGATAAGGAATCAAGCTACGAGGGAATGATAAAGCCCTTCCTTATCCACCAAAAGGAAGAGAAAGCCCTCACTAACGACAAGCGTTATCTTTGGAGTGAGGAGGATACTTAGGGACACTAAAGTGAGTATGCCCTTAGTCGAGGTATTTGTCGAAATGCCTAAATGTACTAAGTATCTTAAAGAATTGCTGTGGGAGCAAGAGAAAGCTTCAGGGATGGGTGAGGAAGTGTTTTGAGAAGATTGCGCAATGGTTTCACTGAGAAAGTCATTTGATAAGCGAGGTGACTTTCGCGGACCTTCAATATCTTGCGAGATTGAAGGCCATTTGTTCGAAAATGTCTTATGCGACTCAGGGGCCTCTATTAATGTGATGCCATTAAATGTATGCAAGAAGCTCGGGCTAGACAAAAGAATGCGAGAACGCCCCATTTCTCTTGGATGGTAGACAAATCTAGTAAATCTGCAGCAGCCGGTGTGTAGCTAATGTTCTCCTTCAAATTGAACATTTAGTCTTCCCTACCGATCGGGTTATTCTAGACTATCCACCGATAAAGAGATGCCTCTAATTCTAGGCCGAACCTTTTTAGACACTTCTAACGCTCTCATCGACTTTCGCGAAAGGATGATTACTCTTAGAGTCGATGACACATCTGTCACCTTCACACGAGGACACATCCCGAAAGAGCCGTAATTGATGAAATATCGTTTGTCGAAGCCATATATGAGGACGGAGGAGGTGCTTATTATGAAGATGCAATGGAGCTTACGAGAGATAGGTGTTTTTGAAGTCATGGACATTGAGGATCCGGCCGATGCGGACCATCTTCTAATTCATTTCAGCCGTAGGCATTGGCGAAGTCATCTTCACTCGCTCATACTGAGCTCATATTGAGTTGGAAGCATGGAGGTGCCCCCGACAAACGATGATTTCAAAGAATCGAGTCAGGAAGACTTCATCCAGGTGAAGAAGAAGCTCGATGGGTAGTTGGGACGAGGTAGAGTTTTGGAAGAAGCTACTCATTGGGAAGTAGATGATTGGGAGGAGTTAGCGAGAAGAGCTTAAAGGCGAAGAGTTAAGGAAAATGATCAATCACAAGAAAAAGGAAGCAAGTGTTGACCGGAGGATTCCGATGGATGATTTGATCCAGCACTTTTCAGGGTTGAGCCTCGGGAAGATGAGGTGTTCACGCATCAACCACTTCAAGCTCATAGGGAGAAAGGTGGCCCGTTAAAATCTAGTATTGAGCAACCACCTGCTGATTTAGAGCTCAAACCGCTTCCAAAACACCTTAAGTATATCTTTCTTAAGGATGGAGATAAATTGCCTTTGATCATTTCTTGAAACTCGACTGAGCAAGAAGCACGGTGATAGAAGTGCTTAAGAAAAACATCCTCGCGTTCGGTTGGCAAGTGGGTGATATCCGAGGATCAGCCCGGACATATGCATGCATAAAATCCGAACGGAGGAGGGAGCTAAAAGGTTAGACAACCTCGAGAGAAGATCGAATCCGCATATGCGGAAGGTTGTCAAGAAAGAAGTGATAAAGTGGCTCGACATGGGAATCATCTATGCAATCGCCGATAGCGAGTGGGTCAGCCCTACTCAAGTTGTGCCAAAGAAGGGCGGAATCACAGTTGAAAAGAATGAAAAAGGGGAGGAAGTTGCCTTACGTCTCGTGACAGGCTACAGAGTCTGTATTGACTATCGTAGACTTAATGAGGTAACTGCCAAGGACCACTTTCCCTACCCTTCATTGACCGACTTATTGAAAGACCGAGTGGTCACAAGTATTATTGTTTTCTCGATGGATACTGCGGTTACTTCCGGATAGCCATCGAATTTAATGACCAAGAGAAGACAACGTTTACGTGTCCATCGGTACTTTTGCTTTTTCGTAGAATGCCATTCGGTCTATGCAATGCACCCGCGACTTTTCAACGGTGCATGTTGGCCATTTTCGATGGACTTGTTGAGAAATGCATGGAAGTCTTCATGGACGACTTCTCAGTCTACGGCGATAGCTTTGATGAAATTTTAAAGAACCTAGATATGGTACTCCAACGGTGTGTTGAGAAAAATCTGGTGCTTAACTGGGAAAAATGTCATTTTCTAGTAGACGAAGGAATCGTTTTGGGACATAAGGTGTCCAATGCTGGTATTCAAGTTGATAAGGCTAAGGTTGAAGCCATTGAAAAGATGACGTACCCTAAGACAGTGAAAGAGGTACGAGGTTTTCTAGGGCATGTTGGCTTCTACCGGCGTTTCATTAGAGACTTTTCTACGATTGCCAAGCCTTTATCAAATCTTTTGAAAGAAGATGTAGATTTCTTGTTCGATGCGAAGTGCAAAGAAGCTTTCAATTGTTTGAAAGATAAGCTTATCAAAGTGCCCTATTTTAGTAGCACTGTTGGACCAAGCCTTTCGAGTTGATGTGCGATGCCTCTAATTACGCCGTGGCGCAGAGTTTTGGGTCAAAGAGTTGATAAAAGGTTTAGGCCCATCTATTATGCGAGTCGTACCTTGAACCCGGCTCAATGCAATTATACTACGATCGAGAAGGAATTCTTAGCCGTCGTCTTTGCCATTGACAAGTTTAGAAGCTATCTTCTAGGGTCTCAAGTGATTGTATGGACAGATCATGCGAGCTTTACGCTACCTTATGGATAAAGCGGATGCCAAACCAAGGTTACTTAGATGGATTTTAATTCTACAAGAGTTTGACCTTATGATTAAAGATAAGAAAGGTAGTGAGAATATTGTGGTCGATCATTTATCTCGCTTAGTAAATGAGGGTGCGAAAATCACAATGATATAGGCATTGATTTTCCGACCGAGCAATTGATGAAGCTTGAAACGGTTAGGCCGTGGTATGTCGACTACGTCAACTATTTAATGAGCGGTCATTTAGAAGAGATGACGATATCGGAAAGGAAGAAATTTTTCGGTGACTTAAAATATCTCGTATGGGAAGATCCTTATTTGTTCGAGTCCAGTAAAGGCGGGTTGCTTCGACGGTGTGTTCTCGAGCATGATCGGTGGGATATTTCGAGCAATGCCATAGTGGTCTACCGAGGTCACTATGGAACACCGAAGACGGTTGCAAAGATTCTTCAAGTTGGATTCTACCGCCAACTCTGTTTAAAGATGCGAAGCCTTTGTAAAGGTTGTGATAGGTGCCCAGAATCGGACGGCAGAGTAGTCGGATGGAAATGCCACTTAAGCCCATTCTTGAATGCGAAGTTTTCGATGTATGGGGCATAGATTTTATGGGACCCTTTCCATCCTCTTGTGGTAATAAGTATATCCTAAATGCTGTGTGGACTATGTTTCAAAGTGGGTCGAGGCCATAGCTACTCAAACTAATGATCACAAGGTTGTGAAGAAATTCTTGCAAAAGAATATCTTTACTAGATTTGGTCGTCGAGAGCACTCATTAGTGATGAAGGTACTCACTTTTGCAATGCGCCGCTTGACAAGATCCTTGAGAAGTATGGTGTCAAACATAAGATTGGTACACCATATCATCCCCAGAACTGGATGGCCAAGTCGAGGTAAGCAACCAGAGCTTGAAAAGAATTTTGAGAAGACCGTGAACAATAATCGATCTAATTGGAGTCTTAAGTTGGATGACGCGTTGTGGGCTTATCGTCATCGCATTCAAGACCCGATGGGCACGTCACCCTTCCAAATGGTCTATGGCAAGGCTTGTCATTTTTGTCGAACTTGAAACAGAGCTTTCGGGCAATTAAATTCTTAAATTTTGATAGCCAACTCTGTGGGGAGAAAAGATTGTTACAATTGAACGAGCTCGATTTAATTCGGACTCCGTGCATACGAGAATGCTAAACTCAGCAAGGAGAGAACTAAGGTACTCCATGACGCTAAGATCAAGGACCGAGAATTCAAAGTTGGTGACATGGCTTTGCTCTATAATACTAGACTTCATTTGTTTCTGGTAAGCTTAAGTCTAGATGGTCCAGTCCCTTTGAGATTCTCGAGGTTAATCCAAGTGGAGTAATTACTTTGAACGGGTATGGTAATCAAGCTTTTAAGGTGAATGGCCATCGACTTAAGAAATATTTTGGGCAAGCAAAGGAAAAGCCTGAGATTCTTTATTTCCAAAGCGAGAGATGAGAGTACTGGATGTCCGATTTGTGAGGAGATTCCATCTTATTTCTTTGAGTCGGATGACGATGACGTTCCTATCTCCACCCGTGAGGTACCTGCTGAAACTTCGATCATACCACTTTGTGTCTATGCCTATCGTGCGCGCAAGAACAAGAAGAAGAGAGTCGAGTGTAGTTTGAGAGAAAAGTTTAATGATCTTATTGCACACTTGACTTGTTGTTGTGGTGAAAATCATTTCCCCCAAAGGCTCTCGATTCGATCATCGAGGTGGTTGTTAAACCAAAGTGGCCCGATCCGGGTTGATCTTTTGAACTTTGTGTCAAGCTATTGACATTAAAAGAGCGCTCCTAGGAGGCAGCCTAGTTTTCTTTGTTTGTTTTCTTTTCTTAGGTTGTTTTGTTTTATTGTTTTAGAAATAATACTTTAGTTGATGTTGTGTTGTTGGTTATTCCTCTTACGTTCATTGTGAGTGTTTTGTGTTATGTGTTGCTCATATACCCCGAGATTATATGGTATGTCGAGTGTTGCAGATACTTTTGAGCAGGTTCACAAGCTTTTATGTCCAGTGTTGTCTATTCGAGTTGTTGCGGTATATTCATGCTCCGGCCTGACCTCTGCCAACTTTCATCCGACAACCACTGTTGAAACCAGCTAAGTTTTCTTGTCTTTTATATTTGCACATTCTGAGGACATAATGTGATTTAAGTGTGGGGGGTGTTTGGGTATGTTTTTATGCTATACCTTTGAAATATAAGTGAATATAAGTGAATGTTGAATTTCTGCGAAATTTAAAATTTTTTGTGAGTCTCGAGCATATAATTGGAACTAGATGCTTGCTAGTTGTAGTTTTCTAACGATGATAGTATGTGACTTAGTGAGATAATTATAGCATGTTTTACTTTTATGGAGATAGTTTCGTTTTTTTTCACTCACGAAAGCCTTTGATTTTGAAGCATGACTTTTGAATTATATCCTTTCATTATTTTGATGATTCATCTTAGGAAGGTCGGTATAGTTACACCTAAGTTAGACCGCGTGCTGTGAATATCATAAAGTTTGAATGTGATAGGTGAGATGTAACTTATGACTTTGAAAAGTGAATAAATAAAGTGAGTGAGCAATTATTAATAAATACGTTTGTCGGAAGCTGGTTTATGATTTGAGTGCGGTAGGGTATACCTCGTATGTCCTATACCACTATGATGACCAATGGCTCACGACAGTCAGTTTATAGCTACCTTATGATTTGAGTAAGGTAGGGTGTTATCCCGAAACATCCTATTCTACTATGATGGGTAAGAGCTTATTCTGATATGCGTCACATTTGAAAATTTTGAAAAATGATGAGTAAAAATAGAGTGAAGTCTTTGTTATCATGGATCTTATACCCAGTAGAACCGCATGATATGCTGTAGGGATTATCCTACTGAGTGCGTGGGAAGGCTTTGAGTGGAGTCACATCTTATCTGTACTAGGATAGTCATTGGAATTTCGAGAGGATATTTCTTTGAAAGGCTTGTTAGATTGAGAACGGCTTGTCACACTTACACGAATCTATCTACGTGTTGGTATCATTTGCTATAGTTGTTGTATCGTGGTTACGTGAGTTAGAGATCTATGTGGATTATTTATGAAGTTGAGCTATAGTTTTGATTGTTTTGTCCGAGGACGTACAAAAAGCTAAGTGTGGGGGTGTTGTTAAGGCCATATTTATATGATTATTAAAGGGTTATTTCATTATTATTTTCCCCACATTTGCATAATTTACATGAGAATTAAGGGTTTAAGTGTAATTATTGAGTAAAGATGATTTTAAGGGGGTTGTATGCAAAATTGATGATTTTAAGTGTTGATTTAATGGAATTATTATTATTTGGATTTTATTACATTTTTGCATTGTTTATTTATCATGTAGAGTTAATTTTCGTGCATATAAAGAGGATAAATAAAGCTTAAGTCGAATTATAAGAGATAGAGTTGGAATTGGCTTGAAGAAATTGGATAAAGATGATGAAATCCGATCCTCGGCGAGTTCAAACGAAGCGTTAGGTAATGCGTCCACTCCAGACGGGCGTTTGATAAAGTGAACGAGCGTCCGGAATTGTATTTTACATTCAGAGAGTTCGGACGGAGGATGGACGAGCGTTTACTCGGCGTCAGAGCATTCGGACGGGCGCCCACAAGACCAGGCGGCGTCCGTTGCCGACTTAACCCTAACCGACTTGAAACTCTATAAATAAAGCGGCGCCCTAACCCTAATTAATATACCACATAATTGAGATCGCAAATTCACCAAAAAGCTGCGGCGAGAGAACCCTAATTTCACGAGAGATGCAAATCTCCCAACCAACAATCATATCCAACATGATTGTTGGCTAAAACCTTGCTGCGGTGAGTCGACGGAGGAAGCCCATCATCAACATAACCAACTAGAGAGTTCGATGCTTTATGTTAGTGAGTTTAATTTATAGTTTTTCATCACTTTGGATCTTTGTTTTGTATTGATCATGTTTTGTTGGAATTAACGGTTTGATGAAACGATTTATCTATATCTATATGCTTGGATCTATGTATGAAAGTATATTGGTTTAAGTTTTATTTCGTTCAAGTGATGCAATTATTCGTGTTTTAAGAGATTATGCATGATTAGTTGAGTGAGAGTTTGGAAACAACCTCGTGATTCCGTGTTGATTGCATGTTTAGTTTATTTGAAAAGATAAACGAAACCCTAGAATTTGATTGAAGATATTTAATTGGATTCGTGAATAAATCACTACTAAAAACTACATCTTAGATCACCATCTAGTTGGGGGTTGTTGGTTGATGGGTGGATTCGTTGCCTCGCTGTGTTTTTCCTTTAATTGTTTTAATCGAATCGTTTAGATTAAGTTTAGTTAAGTCCTAGTTTGATAAACCCTAGTTTCCTGCTGTTTTTCTGCAATTTTCTGTTCCAGTTCGTAGTTGGACGCTCGTCCGCAATAGCAGACGCCCGTCCGTTAGATTCCGTTTTCAGACGCTCGTTCACCAAAGTGAACGGCTCGTTGGCTTTCTGGTTTTCTTATTTTTCTTGCTTGTTTTTACTCTTGTTTTAGTTTTAGTTGATAGTTTTAGGTTCTAGTTAGTTTCAACCTTCGTTTAGATAGATAATTGTGACATAATCGTTAGAATAATTGTTCCTTGATCCGATAAACATTCCACTCCCTTAGGACGACCCGTAAACATCCTATACTACGATCCTTATACTTGGGGTGTTTCGGTTTATAAATTATAAAACTAGTTTTTACCGAACAATGAGCTACCTCTCAACTGTTTTCACACTAAAATGGTATCGGCTCATCGAGACCTGGATTCACTTCCCGATCCAACAAAGAACTTCTCAAGCCACACTATCTCTTTAGCTGCTCTGAAAGCTGCTATGTATTCAGCTAACAGAGTCAAATTGGCAATGCTGGATTGCTCTAGACTATAGCTCCATCACAATGAGTGAACACTGAGCCCGAGATCGACTCACGATCATCCTTAATCCGACTGAAAGTCAGAATCAATGTAGTCAACAATATCTAGGTTTGCACCTGAATATACACGCACATAATTCCTCATTCTCCGAAGATACTTGATGATGCACTATACTGCTATTCAATCATTGAATCCAAGATTCGACTTTAATTGACTTTTAATAATCTGACATTCTCTATCCACCAGAGAATTTATCCCATTTTCTCTTTATCCAATGACTGAGAGAATTATTCCATGAGGGGCTGGGTAGGAAACCTCTCGTTAAATGTTGCATACGAAAATGCATTATATCATCTTAACCAATAAGATGCATGGGATATTTCCAACAACTTGTTCTCATGAATTCGACCGAATCAATTTCTAAGAATATAGTCCACTTCTCTAATTTATAGAAGCTTTGGCTCGTCAGTTACATACTTCAGATAACACACCCATGTTGTTCACAACTGTTACAATGTTACCTTTATCAACACTAACATTCACTACTTTACCAAAATTGATTCTCTAGTCTACAAAAGACTTATCAATATTCTGGTCAAGCCCACATATTTCAAACATGTGGCTTTAAATGACCTAGAGGTTTGCTTTAATCCACCGATGGATATAAGCATAGGCAATCAATATGTCATTGGCTTTAAGCTAAAACCCTTCCGTTCCGAATGAATCTAAGCTCCATTGTACGGAAAGAAAGTTTCAAGGCATCACCCCTGTTAATCTTTCTGTATTCCATGGAGTCAAGCAAGGCTGAGTGGTGAGAAAGTTTCAGGGCATCACCCTTATTAAACTATCTACTTCTCAAGGAATTACCCCTAGACCACTTGGCATTGCCTTGAAAAATAAACTTTCCCATTCATTAAACTCTTCACGTAGATCCAATTACTCCCACTGGGCCTGAGACACTCAGGTGGTTCTACAAGATTGTGAACAGAACTGGAGTACCAAAACTCCATTTACAGGTTTATGGCTTTAAACCAACCTCTTATTATTAGAATACTATACAGCCTTCCCAAAAAGACCATAGGTGATCAATCACCCCTAGCAGACTGTGAAGTCTACATAATCACAGTGGGTCAATGGTTAAACCATACTCCCACTGCATTTGGGTGGATCGATATTCTGATCTGGGGCAGTAGTATTTATCAGCGTAACCCTCACAACCAATGTTGGATGTGGTCTGATTAAATCAGATAGTAACTTCTTGAGTAACTTTACTTCAAGGTCTAAGGTTGTGTTATATACATTCTCCTAGAAAGGCTGTGACAGTACAACCGTCAATATCCGATCTTCAGAATCTTTTGACCAACCTTCACTTATTGCATTAAGATATTTTATGAACAGTCACTATCTAAACGTGTATGTAAATCTCCAGTCCTACCAGTCAAGCAGTAGTGCTAAATGCCTCTATTTGCGGAAGTGGAGTAATTGTACTTCACTCTTTATTAACAAATTCATAAGCATCTTTTAGGTAGACTTCTCGGTATTACATTGTAATGTAAACCGTTATTTTGCAACCAATATCTTAATCGAGTTAAGCAGTGTATTGTAGCATATCAATAACTATATATGGCAACCCATGGTTTATCCTTTCAGTGAAATCGTTTCACTCGGACGTAGGCCAAGCATCAGTGCCAAAACTATGCTATAACCTGTATCTGAGCATAGAATACTCTCGTCTCTGGTAATATCAGAATTACCTCCAAATATTTAGATAAACTAATCGGCGTTTCGAGTAGTCATTAGACAAAATGTCTATTACTCAAAAGCTCCCACTAGCTTGTATCCTTCATGTTGGTCCCTTGAAAAGGATTTGGTTAAGTTTAGAGGGGGGGTGAATAAACTTAACACTTAAAACTTTTGGAGTTAACAAACTCAAGAACTTCAAATTGCTCACGACCGGTCGAGAGTCTGCGATACTCGATAGTCTGGCCGATTGTTGAGTTTACTGAATTTGTGCAGCGGAAATATATCAAAAATTAAGCTTTATTACTTGTTGTTAAATATGATACCAAGTATTAGATACTCAGTAGTCTGTGTGTGTGATTCAGATGCTAGATTTAGTAGGTTGATGTGCTAGTTATACTAAATGCAGATTATAAATGCAGAAAGTAAGTAGGCAGATTTAATAGTGGTTCCAATTGGTGTAATCCTGTGAGTCCACTCTTCTCTTGTGATGTTGGAGGTAATTCACTAAGGATTCTTGAGGTAGCTGTTACAAAAATCCCTAAGTTGCTTGTCCTTCACCAATAACTATGGCTTCACAAACTAAACACTTGGAACAAGTAGGATTGCTGCTCCAAAGTCTTCCACTGGTCCTTGAAGGGTAGGATTGCCTCTTCACTAGCTACACCACAAACAACAGTCCTTAACATAAACGTGCTTCACTGTCTTCAGTAGATTCCTTGTAAAAGAAAGTTTGAATCAAGTAAGTGATTGACTTTCAAAGAGCTTGATTGATCAGGATGATATGATCAAGACTTGATGTCTTCAAGTGTGTAAACTTGATGTAGCTTGAATGTAGATTACACTTGAAGAAATATACTGGATCAGTAGCCTTATGCTTAGTAGGGTCAGTAAGGTGTTTGATCGATTTAATTCTGATAGCTCAAGATGGATCCTTATTTTTCTTCAAAAATCATCCCTTGTATCTGAGTTAGGAGTCCTCTATTTATAGGTAGAAATCCTTGTGACTTATGTTTGAAATTCAAACATAGCCGTTTTGGATTTGTCTCCATCTTGACTTGCTTTTTCTGACTGTTCCTAGGATTGACACTGTCAGATTCATTTTGACAGTATTCAGTCTATCCACCCTTTGACTTGTATCTATTGGATAAAGGTCTGAATCATCCCAACGTCCCTTTAATCTTAACCATTGATTTGTTTGATAAAGTCAGAGGTTGTTAGCTGTCCCTTTCTTTGTAATCTTCCAATATAACCTTTGAATAATTCGAAGCATGTGTATCAGCAGGTTCCTGTGATCATGAGTCTGCTGAAGTACATATTAGTCAGCTGATCCATATCTTGCTGTGTTTATGAAACAATGCAACTGACTTCTTTTATCTAACTTTTATTTATGAAGTTAGATTACACTATTTAAACATAACCAAGTTCCTATCACCATTTAACTTGTGGAACTTAGACCTTGTACACAAGGTATATGTAATCAGTTTATGTCATCACAGACTTCCCTATTTTCTGATTCCATATCCTTGACTTTAAATACTAAGTTTGATCCCTTAGCCTTCAATAACTGAGTTTGAACCCTCAGCCTTCAGTCTTCAGCAGGTTCCTGACTAGTCTATTGACCTAGGTACCTTAATGATATAGACAAGTCTGCTGATATTGGTCAGCTGACCATTTACAGTGCTTGTTTGATCAAACCTATACAAGATCAAACTCTAATAAACCTATACATTTGATCTAGACAACTTTTTGCCTTTGCTCTATTACAGCTAGTCTGGCACTCATCACTAAAACTTAAAAATAAGTCCAACAATTTCTCCCTTTTTGGTGATAATGCCAATACCCTCCTTACAGCAAAGCAAAAAGATTAAAAACAAGAACATAACAAACTTAGTCATCTCTCATTATAATCATTTGTTCAAAAGTATTACAGTCTAGAATCAACAAAAATATAAAGCAAATAAGGTATGCTGATCTAGCTTCTTCTTTCTCTTTCTTCTCTTGCTTTCTCCACTTGCTCTTGATAAGCTCTTATTTCTCTAATCATTTCTCTCATCCATTCTTTTTCAATAAGAGAGAAATCAATGTGAGGATTCACTTCTTTCCACCATTTCCATGCTTCAGGTAGAGTAAGATTGATTTGATGTACTCTAAAGCCTAAACGCATGTATACTTCTTTGAATTCATTCAGTGACTCATTTGCATTGGTGGTAGGTAAAATCCTTTCACCTCTACCACCTCTTCCACCTCTTCCACCTCTTTGTGCAGCTCTCAAGGGTTTAACCCTTGTTTCCCAAAACTTAAGTCCTAGAAAGGAATTAAGTCCCTCATGGAAACCTTTGTCATGATAAGGCCTCCTCTTGCTGTTGTACACTTTCTTGTATTCTTTGAGAAGATCATCAGTAAGTGGAAGTCTGCCAGGTGCAGGTTCTCTGAATGCATTAGTGTCATCTTCCCATCTTTTCTTTGCAAAAAATTCAGCGACCTCTTTTGCTACTCTTTGTTTGGCTCTCTTCCCCGTTATTGACATCATCAACAAAATGGGACAGCATGCCATGAACACTTTCCTGTGTGGTGACTAGAGTACTCAGTTGTCCTTCCATGATTTCAGTTCTTGTGTCAACTGCAGTAATCTTTCTTTGCATTATGCATTCCGATGGTTTGATCCTCTCAGTAAGCTTAGGATCCAATCCAGTAGGTTGAAGTGTTCCAGCAGGCTCAGGCACATCAGGCTTGGGTGCCTCAGCAAGTTTATCAAGTTTCTGGTGGATGGCTTCAAGTTGATCTTTCAGAAACTTTTCCTTCATTGTGTTTCCTTGTGTCGATCCCCTTTACATCCGGACTCAAGGTCGCAAGAGCATATCTTGTGTGGAAGTAATATTGGAGGCAATGATTTGATGAGTTCTTCCTCTATTCTCCACTAAATTCATCAAGTCTTCAAATCTTTGCTCTTGCCTGTCAAGTTGAGTTCTTAACCTTGTAATGTCATTTCTGACAGTCCTCAACTTATCCAAAATCTCTGCTGGTACTCCACCAGCCATTCCTCCTGCCATATGTCCAGCAGCTTCATCAGCAGGCTCTTCAACATTGTATTGTGCCCTCTGTCTGCTGACAACCATGGCAAAGCTCATATCCCTTCCAAAGTAGGTTAGGTCATTGGAATTCCTCCGAATAGGATCAAGCGAGTTCTTCAAAACTCGGTACAAATGCCTGTTGAGGTTCATTCTCAATAGGTTCTTCCTCAGGCACTTGAAACTCCTCATCAACGTAGTCATAGTCCACCAGTTGCTCATCCTCATCAATAACAAAGATCATCGACCATCTTTACCTACAGTGGTGGTCTTGTCTCCAAAGAGGCTCCACTACAAGCCACTGTTCAACAACAACAAGCAGGGGTTTCCTCCAAACCCAAAGATAGTTCCAACCTTTGTCCAGTCTTTGTTTGAGACTCAAAGAACTGCACTCCCTATTCCAACCTTTGTTCAGTCTTTGTCTGAGTCTCGTGACACTGAATCTCCTGTTCCAAATCTACAGTTTGCTGATCATCAGTATGCTCAGCAGGTTCTTCAACAAATAAAGCATCTGAAACACCAACCACTCTATTGCATCCAAGATTTACCCCATCATTTATTAAGGCCTCCAGACCATCTATGGTGAGATTTTCCACATCTTCATCAATTTGTCCAGTCTGCTGGCCCTCAGCATACCTACCAATATCAGTGGGCTGTTGTACACTTGGCTCATTTAATAAAGCAGTCCCACTGACTCCCCCTGGACCAGTGGGATAATCATCACCAGAATCAGATGATGAATCATCACTGTCTGATTCATCTCTAGGATCTCTGAACTTGATACCCTTTTCCTTCTTTTGCTGATCAATGAGATCCATCAATTTAGCTTCCAGCAGAGAGGTATCAACCAAATCCAGTAGACTCTCCACTCCTAATTTCTCAAAAGCCCACTCCTCAAAATCTGTCAATGGTTCTGCAACTGGCTTTTGTCTTTTATAAAAACCAAACTTCCACTGAAAGTAATTAGGTACCAGCTGGAGCTTTGGATCAACATACCCTTCTTTCTTCTTTTTCTCTTTTCTTTCAAAGGGCATGGTTGGCTTTCTAGGAGCTGTCTGTCCACTCTGCTGACCTCCAAAGGTCTCAACCAACAGAGTCATAGTTTCTTCAATAGATGCATCTAGGTCAGTAGGTTGCTCAGATTGTATATTAGTGCCTACTACCTCCATCTGTACAACACTTGGTTCCCCATGACTAACATGCTCATCAGCAGGGTTAGCAACAGATTGCTCTTCCCCCTGACTTCTTGCAAAACTTGCAGGGTCTTGTACCAACGTTTCAACTTTCACAGCAGTTACAGACTCAGTAGTCTGCTGTGGTTCTTCAATAAGTTGCTCAACAACAACTTGTGCAGCTTCAGTAGGCTTAGCAGCCTTTACATGAGAGGAATCAACAACTTATACAAGCGAGGCTCAAAAAAGATGATCATTGTGATTCTTCGAGAGGTTGCCCAACAACAACCTCTACTATCTTAGTAGGCTTAATAATTGTTAAAGGTTCAGCCTCCATAGCCTCTGCTTCTTCTTCTTCTTTCTGAGCCTTCAGAGTCCTCAACTGTTTTCCTTTTCCATATTTCTTTTTCTTGGCAATCTCTTTCATTCTTTTGGAAAGTTGCTCTTCTTCAACTTCAGCAGCTTTCCTCTTCCTTGTGATTTTAGTTATATCAATAACTTCAACTGACTGCTTCTGTGCCTTCCTAGGCTTTAACATTTCTCTTATTTTTCTTGTATCAGTAGCCTTTCTCTTCCCAGTAACCTTCTTAGGTGCATTAGACTTAGCAACTTGCTTAACCTGCTCACCACCAGCATCATCATCTCCACCATCACCATCACTTTCTGTGGCCTCATCATCCACATCTTCATCATCATCCAAGCCAGGAATAGGAGTAGCAACTTCTGGCTTGTATCTGGATTGGTTAATCTTTTCAGATGAAATATCAGGTATCTGAAAATGATTCAACAAGGTCTGTATCAGTAGACTTAAGGGCTTGACCTTGGACTTCCTTATACCATCTCTATCTTCAATAAACACCTTCTTTATGTAGTGTATGAAGAATCCAGCCCAATCAAATTTCATACTTCTGTAGATGATGATTAGCATATCTATTTTGGGCCCAGACAGTGTGTCTAGACTTCCAACAAATCCCAAAATGGTCTTGGTAACCAATTTGCTCAGCAGGTTATACTCATAACCAATATGCTTCACATTAATGCCAAGATTTGATGCAATTTTCTTATTTGTTTTTATTGCATCCAAAAACTGCATCCTTGGTAGATTCATTGCCTCTAGATTGGTGGGGGCATTATTTCCAGGTGCAAAATGAAATAGCTCCCTCAGTAGGTCTGAGGAAATTTCAATTTCTCTTCTATTAACAGTTGTAGTGAAGGCCTCTCAACCTTCATGTATAACAATGTTCTTCCAGAACTCCAAAACATTGATATACGAAATCCTTTCCAGTCTTCTATTGATAATGTTCTCCAAACCAGATTACCGTCTGATTCTTCTTTCTATATTAATGCCCAGTTCAGTAGAGTGACAGTCAGTCACTTAGCCTCTTACACTTTGACTGGTGCCAATATGAACATTATCTTTGTTTGCCATTTTGAGTGAATGAGATGAAGAAGAGAGCTTTCAAATCTGTGTTCACACAAGAAATTTGCAGAGAAAAAGCAATTCGAGAGTTGTATGTATCCTCTGTGTATAGGTCTGTATATATAGACAGAGGCTAGTTGTAACTGTCGAGCACGTATTGTGGTATTAACCACGATTAAATTTGAGTGAATGCTGTCTTGACACGTGGCCCATTAATTTTTCATAATGTTTTGTAACCGTCAGATCATGTAACTATGGTTACAATGATATAATAAATATCCCGCCATTTTCTTTTTGACTTTTGTAAGTTTGATTGTGTAAAGTTTCCTTCAGCAGCCTTGGCTCAGCAGCCTGCTGACCAATATGCCTCAGCAGCCTGCTGATAGGGTTACTCTGCTGATATTCTATTCCTCTTTGTTTTGTTCAATTGATAATACAAGATGAAGTTTAATACCAATGATTGATCTGTCAAATGAGCTCACCCAACAGGACAAAGACCAATCCCCTTGGCAACTTCATTTGCTCAATTGTCCAAACATAAATAAGTACATGGAATTGTTGATACCAATGACTAGTCTGCTAAGTGAGCTCACCCATCATAGCAAAGACTAATCCCCTTGGTGAATTCCAGTATACTGCTGATCAAGGATGTGTCAGTCAACTTTAATAATTCCAAGTTCAGTCCTTAGTTTAGCAAATCTTTCACTATCCAGTGGTTTAGTGAAAATATCATTAAGTTGATCTTCAGTAGGGATGTAAAGAACTACCACATATTTCTTTTCAACATGATCTCTTATGAAGTGATGTCTTACATCAATGTGTTTGGTTCTTGAGTGCAAAACAGGATTTTCTGTGATTGCAATTGCACTTGTGTTGTCACACATTATAGGAATTTCTCTTTCTTCAATTCCATAATCCCTTAACTATTGTCTTAACAAAAGTATTTGTGCACAAGAACTTCCAAAGAAAGAATGTACGGCTTAAGCGGTGGAAGTTGATATAAATTACTTTTTCTTGCTAAACCAGAAATTATCTATTTCCCATTAACTGAAAGGTTCCTGTGGTGCTTTTTCTATCAATCTTGCATCCAGCATAATCAGAATCTGAGTAAGATATAACTTTGAAGCTTCCATCTTTAGAATACCATATCCCAACTCCCAAAGTCTCTTTAAGATATTTAAGAACCCTTTTGACTGCAGCTAAGTGACTTTCCTTAGGTTTTGATTGAAATCTTGCACAAACACCTACAGCAAATGATATATCAGGTCTGCTGGCAGTGAGGTACATCAGACTGCCTATCATCCTTCTGTATAAGGTCTAATCAACATCTTTGCCATCTTTGTCTTCATCCAATCTAATGTTTGTACTCATAGGAGTTGATACTTTGGTGCTGTTTTCCATACCAAACTTCTTCAGTAGCTCCTTGGTATACTTGGTTTGATGAATGAAGATTCCATCTTTCATCTGCTTGACTTGCAATCCCAAAAAGTAGTTCATTTCTCCCATCATACTCATTTGGAATTTACTTTTCATCAGATTTGAAAACTTTTCACAAAGTGTATCATTTTCTAAACCAAATATTATGTCATCCACATAAATTTGTACCAGCAGGGTGCTGTTTCCTTCATTGATTCTAAAAAGAGTCTTGTCAATGGTACCTTTGGTAAAACCATTGTCTACCAAGAATTGAGATAGAGTCTCATACCATGCTCTTAGTGCTTGTTTCAATCCATAGAGTGATTTATTGAGTCTATACACTTTATCTTATTGATCTTTAACTTCAAATCCAGGAGGTTGCTGAACATAGATCTCCTCCTCCAGAATGCCATTCAAAAATGCACTCTTGACATCCATCTGATATACCTTGAAGTTTTTATAAGCAGCATATGCTAAGAATAATCTTATAGCTTCCAATCTTGCAACAGGTGCATATGTTTCATCAAAATCTATTCCTTCTGCTTGAGAATAGCCTTTTGCTACTAGTCTGGCCTTATTTCTCACAATGGTACCAGATTCATCCAATTTGTTTCTGTATACACATTTTGTTCCAATTATATTTGCATGACTAGGCCTTTCCACTAGTGTCCAAACTTGAGTTTTTTCAAATTCATTCAACTCTTCTTGCATAGCAATTATCCAATCAGGATCTGATATTGCTTCTTCAACAACTTTAGGTTCCATTTGAGATAGAAAACAAGTAAACATTGCTTTAATCGTCTTTCTAGTCCTCACACCTTTCTTTGTATGTTGCCAATAACTTGTTCAAAGCAGGTGATCCCTTAACCATTGTGGATTACGGTTAGATTGATTTTCGTGAACATCATCTTGGTATGGTCTCTTTGTTTCTTCAACAGGGGTTCAAACTTATCCTTGAACCGCTTTGGTTGTTACATCATGAGTGTTACAAAGCAGGTGTTCAAGCGGCGAGAATCGAAACCTTTAAGTCATTGAATCTTTCCAAAACTTCAACACATTCTCGGATCGGTGACTTGTTGATTTCTCAAAGAGGTTCAAGCTTCATCTTCCATTCCAGTGAACTTAGGTTCATCAAATACAACATGTATTGTTTCTTCATGTTTCAGTGTCCTTTTGTTCAGTACCCTGAATGCCTTGCTAACTGAAGAATATCCCAAGAAAATTCCTTCATATGATTTTGGTTGGAATGTCTTCAATTGTTCCTTATGATTCAAGATAAAACACTTGCTTCCAAATGGATGGAAATAAGATATATTAGGTTTTCTTCCATTCCAAATCTCATAAGGTGTCTTCAGCAGCTTCTTGTTCACTGACCTTCTGTTTTGTGTATAGCATGCTGTATTAACTGCTTTAGCCCAATATCTTTCAGGCAGCAATGCTTCACAAATCATAGTTCTTCCTGCTTCTTTTAGAGTTCTATTTCTTCTTTCAAAGAACCCTATTTTTCTTTGAGGTGTACCAAAGAAACAACTTGGTTGATGTAGTACACCATTCTGTTCATAATATTCTCTTATAACTTTATTGAGAAATTCAGTACCATTGTCTGATCTGATCTTCACTACTGTCAAAATTTTCTCATTTTGCTATCTCTTCAAAAGTTCAGGCATCTTTTGAAGTGTTTCACTTTTCTTGTTCATGAATATCACCCAAGGGTATCTTGAATAGTCATCCACAACCACTAAGGTGTACTTCTTTCCTGGTACACTTGTTGGTGTTACTTATCCAAATAGATCCATGTGCATCAGCTCCAAAACTCTTTTTGTTGATTATTTAGTCTTTGACTTGAATCTTGACTTTGTCTGTTTACCTTGCTGACATGCATAACATATAACATCCTTCTTGAATGCGATCTCAGGTAAACCAATCACCAGTTTCTTTTTCACCAACTGATTGATATCATCAAAGTTCAGATGATTCAACTTCTTATGCCATAACCAATTAAGTTTTGACTTGGTATGCACAATCAGGCATGTTTCTGGAATAGCAGTAGACCAATCCACAACATACATGTTTTGTTGTCTTCTTCCAGCTAAACTTGATCACCTCTTTCACTAATGACAATACATGTGTTTTTGTCAAAAGTGACCTTGTATCCTATGTCACAAAAGCGCCCAAAGGCTCTCTCAGTAGGTTGTAGTCCAAATTCCTTCCACATATGCAACATTCTTGATTGTTAATCCATTTCTCACAAGTGTGCCATATCCTCTTGTGTATCCTGGTGTGTTCTTGTTGCCAAAGTTCACTCTTGGACCATCCTTTGCCACAAAACTTGACAAACAGTTCTTATTCTTTGTCATATGTCTGGAACATCCACTGTCAAAGTACCAGACACCCTACAAAACAAAGTTAATGCATTTTAGGTACCCAAACCTGTTTGGGTCCATAATGGTCAGTGGTAAACATGACCCTTGGCAAGTTTCCATAAGGTCTTCTTTGAAAGGTATCATACTTTGGTTCATACATGTATTCTACACATCCATAAGGTCTAACAATTGGTTGTGTAGGATTCACATATGCTTTCAGGCCTTTTGGAATATAATGCTGTTTAATGTGATTTCTTTTGTTAGAAGCACCAGGATGACCATAGGTTTGCTGTCTGTTAGGAACAACCCTGTAGTATGGAGTCTGCTGAGGTCCCTGCTAAGGTTTTGTATAAGTCCTCTGCTGATTCCATTACTTAGGTTTTACCCTAGCAGCATGGTTATACTTGTTGTTTCTAGCAGTATGTGCAGGAATATTCCAATCATCATCAGTAGGGAATAATCTACCTTTCCCCTTGAGATAAGTATCCCTTGAATGATTAGCATTTTTGGATTTATGATTCTTATCCTTGGAATATTTCTGGTTTTTCCCTTTGTGGTTCAGCAGACTTGGTAGCAGGTATGCTATCAGCAGGTCTAGAAGGCACAACAGTCCTATTTTTAGATTTATTCTTTTTATTAGGAGTTGTTGACTTCCTTGAATTCCGATTTTGCTTCCTTGAAGCTTTCTCAGTAGGCTTTACTGCCTCAGCAACCCTTTTGGGAGTTGGATCTTGTGCAAGCACAAACTTAGGACCAATTCTGGTCCTAGGTTCAGTGACCTTACTGGATCCACTCTTATTCGATTGTTGAGTTCCAAATCCAAGCCCTGTTCTATCACCATAAGGCTTTCCAGATTTGAATGCAGTGGAGGAACAAGATGGTTTAGCAGACTCAGCAGTTACTGAATGTACAACATGCTTATGCTGATTCTGTCTAACTTCTTTTTCCTTTCCTTTGAGAACTCTTAATTCAGCATTTAATCTTTCAACTTCTGATTGAAGAGCTTCTTTTTCAGCCTTCACAATCTCGTAACCAGATTGTATTATCCTTTGTTGATTAAGGATGGCATCCAAAGTTTCTTCATTGTCAGAATTTTTAGGATTTGAACCACAAGTTGATTCACAATCACTTCCAGCAGGAGTGTTAATAGATACATAATTGTATACCTCCTCTGTTTCATCCATATTTGCCATTAAAGCATAATCTTCCATCTCAGCAATAAGTGCAGTATCATCAGATTCATTTCCTTTTTCTGATTCTACTTCATATCCTGATTCATCTTCAGCAACCATAGCTTTCTTGCCAGATCTTCTTTGTTGGCTCTTGGTCTTCAGTAGGTCTGGACAATCAGGTCTAAAATGTCTAGGCTTCTTGCAATTGAAGCAATGATAATCAGGTTCCTTTTTCTGTTTTAGTTCAGGACAATCAGGTTTGAAGTGTCCTGGTTTCTTGCAATGATAGCACAAGTAATCATTATCTTTCTTTGATTCATCCTTCTTCTTTTCACTGAATTTCTTTGTGAAATTACTTGGAGAACCCTTTCCTGTTTTCATCATTCTGATTTTCTTGCTCAGTAGGGCTATCTGCTCTTGCATCTCATCCAGTAGATCATCTTGAGCTCCTGATGTTTCTTCTTGATGTGAAGCAGCCAATGCAGTGGTCTTTGGCTCTTCTTTTTCAGTCTCAGGCACAAGTTTTTTGCTAAATTCATAGGCCTTAAGATCTGAAAACAGTTTGAAGGTGTCTTCTTCATGTAAACTTCTCATTTCTTCCAAACTTCTTTTGCAGGTAATGCTTCCAAGATTTTTGAGTTGATTTCTTCCTGTGAGTACTTCACACTCAGTAGGGTGAGTTCATCCATGATTGCTATTGAATCTTGACTCCATTTGTTCAATGGTTTCATTTTGAACTCTTGAAACTTTTTCTTTGCTACGCTGATCTTGTTCTTTTGATTGCATTGCCTTTCTTTTGATTACAACTTATCCCAAAGTTCTTTTGCCTTGCAATCTTTCAATTACATACTGCTATCCAAAGTTCTCAGTATATGATATCAACAGCAATATTGTTGAGATTTGCTCTTTTTCTATCTTCAGCAGTCCATTCCCTTTTTGGTTTTGGAATGTACTGTGTCTCATCTCCCACTGTTACTGACTTGGTAATCTCTAGTGGTCCATCTGTTAGCACATCTATCATTTCATCATGTGTTGCAGCTAGATAAGCCTGCATACGACATTTATACTCATCAAAACGATCTAAAGAACACATCAACATTGTTCTAGCATACTGGTTGTTATCAATGATGCAAAGCTTTGAAAATCAAAAACTTGAAAAAGTTTTCAAAGTATTTTCACAAGCACAACAAGTAGGATTACTTCAGAACAGAAGCACTGCTTTGATACCAATTGTTGGTCCCTTGAAAAGGCTTTGGTTAAGTTTAGAGGGGGAGGGGGGTGAATAAACTTAACACTTAAAACTTTTGGAGTTAACAAACTCAAGAACTTAAAGCGAATTTACTGACCGTCGATAGTCTCATTGATCGTTGAGTTTACTGAATTTGTGCAGCGGAAATATATCAAAAATTAAGCCTTATTACTTGTTGTTGAATATGATACCAAATATTAGATACTAAGTAGTCTGTGTGTGTGATTCAGATGCTAGATTCAATAGGTTGATGTGCTAGTTATACTAAATGCAGAATATAAATGCAGAAAGTAAGTAGGCAGATTTTATAGTGGTTCCAGGTGGTGTAATCCTGTCAGTCCACTCTTCTCCTGTGATGTTGGAGGTAATTCACTAAGGATTCTTGAGGTAGCTGTTACAAAAATCCCTAAGTTGCTTGTCCTTCACCAATAACTATGGCTTCACAAACTGAACACTTGGAACATGTAGGATTGCTGCTCCAAAGTCTTCAACTGGTCATTGAAGGGTAGGATTGCCTCTTCACTAGCTCCACCACAAACAACAGTCCTTAACACAAATGTGCTTCACTATCTTCAGTAGATTCCTTGTAAAAGAAAGTTTGAATCAAGTAAGTGATTCAGCTTTCAGCAGCTTGATCAGGATGATATGATCAACAGCTTGATGTCTTCAAGTGTGTAAACTTGATGTAGCTTGAATGCAGATTACACTTGAAGAAATATACTGGATCAGTAGCCTTATGCTCAGTAGGGTCAGCAGGGTGTTTGATCGATTTAATTCTGATAGCTCAAGATGGATCATTATTTTCCTTCAAAAATCATCCCTTGTATCTGAGTTAAGAGTCCTCTATTTATAGGTAGAAATCCTTGTGACTTATGTTTGAAATTCAAACATAGCCGTTTTGGATTTGTCTCCATCTTGACTTGCTTTTTCCGATCGTTTCTAGGGTCGACAATCGCCGATTCCTTTTTTGATATTCGATCTGTCCACCCTTTGACTTGTATCCATTGGATAAAGGTCTGAATCATCCCAACGTCCCTTTAATCTTAACCATTGATTTGTTTGATAAAGTCAGAGGTTGTTAGCTGTCCCTTTCTTTGTAATCTTCCAATGTAACCTTCAAATAATTCGAAGCATGTGTATCAGCAGGTTCCTGTGATCATGAGTCTGCTGAAGTACATATTAGTCAGTTGATCCATATCTTGCTGTGTTTATGAAACAATGCAGCTGACTTCTTTTATCTAACTTTTATTTATGAAGTTAGATTACACCATTTAAACATAACCAAGTTCCAATCACCATTTAACTTGTGGAACTTAGACCTTGTGCATAAGGTATATGTAATCAGTTTAGGTCATCGCAGACTTCCCTAAATTCTGATTCCATATCCTTGACTTTAAATACTAAGTTTGATCCCTTAGCCTTCAATAACTGAGTTTGAACCCTCAGCCTTCAGTCTTCAGCAGGTTCTTGACTAGTCTACTGACCTAGGTACCTTACTGATATAGACAAGTCTGCTGATATTGGTCAGCTGACCATTTACAGTGCTTGTTTGATCAAACCTATACATTTGATCTAGACATCTTTTTGCCTTTGCTCTATAACAGCTAGTATGACACTCATCACTAAAACATAAAAATAAGTCCAACACTTCATAAGACCCCGAAGGTCAATATGAACAAATTGTGATACTTCTTCAGCTCTATTAACTTTTTCTAATTGAAAGGTTACTTTAGTCATTTTTCCTTTGAGATAGTGTTCTTAGACAGGGAGATATGAATCACCCTTAGCCAGTCTTCAGATCTTATCTTTAGGATACATGCACTAATGAATAGATGCTGAAGAATTGTTTATCTTAATATGGAAACTTAGCATATGATGTGTTACATATACCTTTTTCAGCATTACTTAGTAGTTCTGACTTTATCAGACAAAAGTCCGAGTCTCAGAATCGTATACAAATGTCATATTCACTTTCTTTAAGGCAACTATATTATCCATTTTAAAGTGAATCCATTCATTCCAACGAATCTGAAAAACAGAAATTAAATTTCTACGATATTCAAGGATTAAAATCCGAAATTTGTTTCCTTATATCCCTCCCACTATCTTAGCTGAAATAACTGTCCGTTGTCTACTCTTCATCATGAATGCCAGCTACCTTGTTCTTACAAAAGAACTTAGCTTCCAGGTCAAAATACCCGGTTAAGGAAGTCTTTATGGATTCATAGGTTAGTGATCCGAATTCACTTTCCTTATCCTATACTTTCTTTCATTAATATTTCGGTTTAGCTTTTAACTTGTTTAGTTTTGATGACTTATATTCGTAGACATTTACTTTCCCATTCATGGATTTCTTTAAAGGAAATGGCCGTGAACTAGCAGTTCATTTGAGTAGAAAATGCTCGTGAACTGTGCGATGCCAACCGATAAAATAGACGTAGTTACAGCAAAAAAATATAGTAACACTAACATGGATCGTGTAACATAGGTGGTGTAATTTTGCATCAAAATCGTAGATAAAGTGAGTATTTTGTTTCACATTAAAATAAAAAATGTGTAGTATAATTGATGCGTAAATAATGGAGAATTAATTGACAGTTATAATAAATGATAAATGAGCATTAAATTCATTAAATGCATTGATTGGCTGTTATTTTTTGGTAGAAAAGCATTAAATGACAGATTTTAGAAGGGCATTGTTGGACTTTACTCCAGTTTTGTCCTGATTAATTATCAGTTTCCTTAAATCCTCATTTATTCATAAAGCTGTCCTTATTGGCAAATATCTATAATTAATATAACTACAAGAAGGTAAAAGATTTACCCAACCAGAGAGAAGCCTTGATCTTCCGGATTGTATCTCCAAGCGACGACTGGCGGATGTCGATCCCGCATTTGAACCTCCTTGAATTTGCCTTCAAGAAAAACCCTAGGTTTTTCTTCTCCTAATGACTAAGACAAGAAAACAAAATTTCTCTCTTTTATTCAAAAAAGGTGGCGTCCCTTTTTTCCTCAAAAATGGCGTTGGAATCAATATTTTGTGTTGGGAGAAACTCTCTTTTTATAAGAAAAATAACTAATAATTTGACAGTTTATCTTTTACATACAAATTTATCCAATAGGAAAACAAATATCCTATTTATCCAATAAGAAAACTAATTTCTTATTTATAATTATTTAACATATAAATATTTATATTATCCACATTATAAATAATTAGGATAAAATTTATTTTCACAAAATCAAATAAAGTGGCGCCATTTTTAATGCCATTTGGGATAATAGAAAATGTCTTTTCTATATTACATATTATTTACCGAATAAATAATATTCGCATATTCATTAAATAGACCAACTATTTAATTTATTCTCGAGGTTCCAAAAATACGAGAAAACACTCGCGTGCATCATTCTCGATTATTTAATGACTATGTTTTGGTGCATGTTTTAACCCCCGTTTATGACACTCTTGGCTTGTTTTGGGTGGTTTTAGACCGATTATAGGGTAACATCGCTTTGAGCACTTACTTAGAGGTAATCCATCAAATTGATGGAACACCTTATCATTTTACGGTGTTTTGGCACTATTTGAGCCCTATTTATCTTGCGGGATTATGCTTGGTTTATTGTGCTATGGAAATGCAGGAAATAGGTGACTCATAAGCCCGGAAGATGAGGCATGAGAGACTTAGAATGGCGAAACCGAAGCCCGGGGATGGAAACGGATCAAAGGTGGTTGGTGCTCTTACCATTTGTTCACTTTATCTGCAATTTTATCCCATATACAAGCATTTTATGGACTTATAGTCTTCACAAAAGTTGTAGAAAATTGAATGCGCTTTCCAACGCACTTTGAATCACTCAAATCGGAGCGCTACACGCAAAGATATTGCCAGATTACTGAAGGTGTATCAATCCAGGAATTTTTGGCGCGCGCTGAAGACTTTGGCGCGCGCCAAAGTAGAACAGAGACCACAGAAAGTCACAGAACAGTTTCAGCGCGCGCCGAGGACTTTGGGGCACGCCAAAACTGCTTTATCTGCACGTTTTTGGGCGTTTTTAAATAGATTTTTCACCCCCATTTCATAAGAACTCATACCTAGACTTAATTAGGACACCCTTAGGTCGATTTTCTTCCATTTTCTCCCTTAGATTAGCTCTTCTTTCACTCTTTCCCATAGATTAAACACAATTTAACATAGATTCTCTCCTCCTTGTTGGTGTTTTTGAAGTCTTCTTCCCCAAGTGATAATGGGTTTGGATGAAAATTGATTCAACTTCAATTTCCTGCGTTTTTGGTAATTAATTTCATTCCTCTTTCTCTTTTATGGCTTTAATCTTCTCTTTGATTGTTATTTCATGTTTTACTATGAGTAGCTAAACATTTCATAGTCAAATCATGTGAAGGTTGAAGAAATCACCCTCTAATTGATGAAATTGGGAATGGGTAGTGTTTAATTGTTGTTATATTGAAGAATTCATGTCTTAAAACTTGTTCTTAATGCTTGAATTAGACTATACACCTAGTTCATTAACTCACACACCACTTTTATAAATGTATGTTGCGAAGGGGTGTGGGAAAAGGGGTTTTAAGATCGTTATTTACATTTGACTGAGTTGTTTAGATCAATTGGGTAACAAGGTTTGTCGGTGTAAATGGAGTGGCTCTAGTTCTTAATCTTGTTTCGGTCAGTTAAATCCTTAAATGCGGACTGTTGAACCGGGCAAAGGGTACTAGGTTGTTGCATGGCGTCTAGTACTATCTTAGGAGTTTGCACCCATGAACGAGTCGATATAAGCATTAGGGTTGTTGGTTGGTAGTTTCCATTCCCAAATAATCGATTAGAGGGGAGAAAGTATTCAATTGGATCGTGGTTTGGCTATGTCTCTCTCTCTTTATCTCTTGTTTAAATAGCGTTGTAGTATAATTACCGTGAACAAACTTTGATTGACCTAAACTAAGTTGAGAAATGACTTTGGTACTCGAATGATTCCTCGAGGGATACGACCTTGCTCACCTCTATAGTACTTCCGACCCGGTATTCTGCCGGTTAAGGTTGGTCGTTACTATTTTGGTCATCAGCTAACCCGGGACCAATGACCTATAACTAGTAGCTACAATAAATTGTATTAAATATTCATCGAACAGAATATTTCTACTCAACTTATTAATTCTAGAATTACGCCACCATAAATCCGAAATTGATATAATCATTACGTACAGACTAACCCTCCATAGACTATCCGTAAAGAAGCGGGATTATTTCCGTAAACCTTCTTCATTACATCTCATCCTTATTTACCATTAACCCACTAGTGATCAATTAGTTCATAACCAATACGAACTCGGCCGATCGATCAGTTTCTAGGATCAACAAATAAAAGGATTGTCTTTCTACTTCCCGTAAGAATGAATGGATTCCATATCTGTGAGACACACACTCCTCACTCATTCCAGTATAGTGCCAATGCAAAAGTGGTTCGGACCGCGCCTCTTAGCGATCCTTAACGAACGCATCAAACCCTATCATGAAACAAGTCAGGCGTCTGTAATCACTTCAGAATTAAGGTTAATCCATATATGATCATCTTGTGATTTAATGAGATTTCTCAATCATGGAATTATATGAGAAATTCAGATAAAATCAGTCCAGTCCTATATGACTACATTATATATAAATGCCCCACTTAGATAACCAATATCGAAGGTCCGGATAAGACGGTCACACCATAAAGTGTTCTGGGTGCATTAACGGTGGTTTAATCAATAGACCCCATACTTTGATTAAGTTCACCACGGACTAACATTTCAAGTGTATCACCATAAACTTAATCCTTATGTGTGACACTCACTAAGTTATATGGCTACATATTATACTACATGGGATTTTCAGCAGTGTATTACTTATAACCACGAAGCAAATAATAAGATGAGAATAAATCTGTCATTTATTAATTATAAAAATAACTACAGAAATTGTCTTTCGGACGCTACTTCCAACATATATAATGAAAATGCTTTATACACCGACTTTGTTCACACATTATGCACAAAGAAATTATCTACACCTTTCATTAAATTTAAGAAAAAAATGAGAAAACAAAAATAATAAAAAACTGGACGCTCAGATCATTTGGAAAAAATTAATACATAGAAATTTGACAGAATAAGAAGAACTCCAAGGCACGCAATAAGCTTTGTCTTTAAAGTGATGTTTCGTCTCTCACAATTGCCACTTAGAGCACAAACGAGAATATCTCTTAGAATACAATGGAGGTGTTTGATTCAAACAGTGACTTATTTGAATCAAACCCGAGGACATTGAGAAATTGGTTGTGATGATGCTTTAAAACTTAACAATGATTTCGTTTGCATTCTTGTGCCTTATGAACTCACAGTAATTGAACCCGCTCTTGAGCTGTTTGACGATTTTGAGGTATTTGTACATAATCTCATTTCTGGTTTCATATGCTTCCAATATCTACTTGACGATAAGTTAGGTGTCTCAATATACATCAACATTCTCAACCCTCATAGATCTGGCGAGCTCAAGACTTGAAACGACGGCCTCATACTCTACTTGATTATTTGAAGCAGGGAACTCGAAATCTTAAAGCATTTTTGATTTCATCTGTAATTCGTGACTCGACAAGTATTATTCCGGCTCTGTAACCGTTTTTACTAGCCGCTCCGTCCGCTGCATGAACATGCCAACAATGTTTTGGCCTTATCGGCGCTTGTCACGGATTTTATGCAATGAAAATAAACAAGTAATAAAATTTATAATCCGGTATTCCCCAAGTGTAGGGATCGTAGTATAGCGATTAATACCGGAGTCGATCACAGGGAATCGGGGTATCTAGTTCTTAATTTTTCTAAAGGTTTGTCACGAAAAACACAAAACAAAGCTAAAACGAATACAATAAACTGGACAGAGGGTTGTCAATCCAAAGCCAGGAAATATGATTACGAACCTAAAATAACTAATGCTATTCTATAAACTAAAACGAAAATAAACTTCTGAGATAACAACGAAGAACAAGGCACAAAGATAATTTCAATTAATCTTAACGAAGAACAAGCAATGATCCACCTATCTCGCAACTCTCAATTTCTACCCTAGATCGTTTAGTGAAGATTTAATAAAGATGTGGTTCACCTATCAAAGGTATGAATTTCTACTCTCGTAGATAATTCGCCTATTAATCTTCTATCTTTCGATCTTAAAGATTAACGCTTCCATAACAAGGTGTAAGATTTCTCAATCTAGCAACCTAGAAATTCAACCTAATCAACTCTCGTTATTTTTAGGTTAAAAATTTAATCTTTACTACGGTGATATAAGTCTAACAACGATTCTCATCAAACGTTAAACATCAACCATGCAACAATCCATCGATACAATTGCATAAAAACAAATTAAACATAATAAAGATGCAACTTTAATAAAACTCACAAAACAATCCAAAAGAGTAGAAATCAAGATGTTGCAGAAACAGTTTCACATGCTTGCTCGAATCGCCTCGACCTCACGATCATCCTCGGCAAACAAACAAAATAAAAAAAAGAAAAAGAAAAGAAAAGTAACACTCGGTCGACCGAGCAGAAGCACTCGGTCGACCGAGCAGAAGAACTCGGTCGACCGAGCCGAGCGTTCTAGGGTTTTTGCGGCTGGTATGATAATGTGTAGATATCCCTTTCTCTTGTGCTGCTGCATGCCTCCTTTTATAACCTGTTCAGCCGACTTAGGGGTTTAAGTCTCAAACCCTAATAAAATAAAATGAAGATAATTCCAAGTCTATCCTTTCTGATCTTCTGGACGCACGTCTGGTAGGGTGGACGCTCGTTCACTTTAAGTAAATTTCTTCGAGTCGAGCCGAGCTGGACAAGACGCCCGTCCCATGAATTTTTGAACGCTCGTCCATCTTGCATCTTCATTCCAATCTCATTTCACATCTTCCTCCTTCCATTCAAACTCCTTTTACGACATGCTCGTGTACCTACAAAATGACAAAAACATGCAAAATGTAAAATCATACATATAGATAGAAAATACCAATAAAACCACGTAATTAGCTCGATTTTGCACTTTAATGATTTCCATACGCATTCTTTCAATATTTCACTTAAACACCTAATTTTCTATAAAAATTAGTAAAACACGAAGGAAATTGTTACGAAATAAAGTCATATAAACCGTAAAAATCACCGTTAACAACTCCCCCACACTTAGCTTTTGCTCGTCCCGAGCAAAACAAAACAAGAAGACCATGGACTTACTTGAACATTGAACCACATAAAATCCCATATATCAAATCACAACCGGTCGACTAGAATCAAAAACATACATCCCATACAATAAACTATTACTCGAATGTGTAGTGTGTGCAAAGCCTTCTTCAACTTCCACCGATTCCACACTTGACAATTAAAATCAAGCTAACCGACCAATACCCATTAAAGACATATAATGAATCACCCTGACTATACATACGCCCTACAAAACTACTCACGTCATGACTAGAGTAATACATGTGTTTTTGAAATTGTTTCAGTTATACCCAGAGGATATTCCCTACAACATATACCTTGGCCTATACTGGGGATAAGGTAGGCGATAACTAAGTCTTTCACTTATTCATACCAAATTCCTTATGTAAGTTGATTTAATTTATCCTTCACATTTATACACACATCAGAATGAGCTTTTGCCCGTCATAGCAGAATAGGATATTCGTGATATACCCTACCTTACTCAAATCATCAGGCAGCTCCTTCTGACTGTCGTGAGCGTTTGGTCATCATAGTGGTATAGGACATTCGTGATATGACCTTCCGCACTCAAATCATCGACCAGCTTCCGACACACCCGATTAATTCATCATATTTGTCTTAAAACAACTTTTCCAAAGCACAGTAGTTACGTTTCACTTATCACATTCAGGCTTCGGTATATTCACGATACTTCCTACTTCAATTCCAACTACACACATATTACAGTTGTCATGACATCAGCACTAAGCGAACGGTCTGATAACCAAAATAAAACATCATCGGTTTAAATAAGTACAGTCTACTAAGTTCAGCTCATCATCGAAGAGGCTTACGTGAAAAGAATTCGAGTAAAGGCTTATTTACCAAAGGTCTATGCAAAAATACTAGTCAACTGAGCACAAGTATGGGAATATAACAAGTAAGTAAACCAAAATAAAATCATGCTCGGGACGGATTTTTTAAAAATTTCAAAAAATTTTCGATTTTTCACAAAAGATACAAAAGATAAGTATAATAATTAAGCACATGTGTAGATACCACTAATCCCTCCCCCACACTTAAATAACAACATGTCCTCATGTTGTGCAGAATAAGAAAAACTTAGCTGATTGTAGTTCGAAGGTGGCAAGTCTGGAAGTGGTCGCGAGTCAGATCCAGAAATGCTTGAAGAAATCAGTAGACTGTGGACCATCCACCGGAAAACTGATATCGCCTGAAAGCTCACAAGCGCTATCGCAAATATCCTGCACACTTGAAAAACAAAACAAAACGTACCTCGGGGGATAGGGGCACAAAAGGGGAATATAACATGTCGCAACAGAAAAATTTGATAACAAGATATATAGCACATGATATAATCGCTTCAGACGGAAAAAATCACCCAAACAGTTAAAACACAGAACATCTAAGCGTCAATTATAAAGACACGGAGGCTTGACATCCGTATAGGTTCCAACATGTGCATACAGAAATATTAAACTCCAACTGAAAGTGCAAATGCGCGTTAAGGCTTACAAGATTCATCAGAAAGTAATAGCAACGGAAAACCGACAGTAGCTTCAACTAATGTCCAGATGAATCAAAAAACGACAGTAGCTTCCGCTCATGCAAGTTGCCTGGCCACAGAAACCGACTCCAAAAACCTAGACGACACAAGACAAAACTAGCCCCCCTTATTCAACAAAAAACAAAATAATCCAAAATAATAAAAAAAACTATTCTTATTATTGGGTTGCCTCCCAACAAGCGCCTCTATTTAGTGTCTTTGGCTGAGACACACGTATTTAGTCGACTGGATCGTGCCACTTAATCTTTCTTCCGGCCACTACTTACGTGTAAGCTCTGGTCATTAGTGTGGCTGTGGCTGAAAAAAGATCTCACACATGGGGTCGGGTTCTTTACCGCTTTCCAAACATTCTTAATTTTCCCCATTGCGCACTTCTTCTTCTTCAATCTTTTCTTTAATCTGTGCCTCCCGCTTAAACTCTTCCATATCCCAACTACCGGCCGTAACTTCCTCTCTTTGGACCACCGCCGTCATTCTCGGAAAACAAATCGGGCGAAAACTCGTCAAACTCATTGACTTCAGGAGTACCACACCCGAGGATGTCGAGGAAGTGAACAATCAAAGGCTTCTCTTTGGGTTGACCGATATAATGCTTACACATTTCACCATTCACTCTGAACGGCTGGTCACCATGACCTCTTAGTTCTAAAACACCTCCAGGAATGATTTGGAGAATCTCAAAGTGACCGGACCATCGTGTCCTTAAATTTCCAGGAAACAGAACCTGGAATTATACAAAAGAACTTGTTCCCCGACTTGAAATTCTCGCTTCTTGATTTTGGCATCGTGAAGGAGTTTTGTCTTTTCCTTACTTATCCTGGCGCCAGAGGGCTGAAGTCTAAATTGTCTAACTCATGCAATTGTTGCAATCAATGTTTTTCCGCAAGATTGGGAATCGAAGTTTAAAAACTTAATGGCCCAATACGCTCTATGCTCTAATTCGATTGGCAAGTGGCATGATTTTCCATACACCATCTGATAGGGTGATGTACCCATGGGGTTCTTATAGGCAGTTTGATATGCCCACAGTACATCATCCAACTTTAGACTCCAATCTTTTCTATGACTGTTAACTGTTTTCTCCAGGATCTTCTTTAAACTTTGGTTGCTTCTTTCAACCTGACCACTAGTCATAGGATGATATGGTGTGCCAATTTTGTGCCGGACACCATATTTCTCAAGAACTTTCTCCAGAGGTCGGTTGCAAAAGTGTGTCCCTTCATCACTAATCAAGGCGCGTGGACACCCGAATCTCACGAAGATGTTTTTCTTTAAAAACTTCATGACCGTCTTATGATCATTGTGAGACGTGGATTGAGCCTCCACCCATTTCGATACGTAATCCACGCAGACTAAGATGTATTTATTTCCACAAGATGATGGGAATGGTCCCATAAAATCGATGCCCCATACATCAAAGACTTCGCATTCTAAGATGGGTTTCAATGGCATGTAAAAACGCCTTGTCAAAGTTCCGGTTCTTTGACACCTATCACAAGCTTTACAGAAACCTTCTGTATCTTTAAAGATCGTAGGCCAATAGAAACCGGATTGGAAGATCTTAGCAACGGTTTTCCAAGGACCAAAGTGACCTCCAGTGGGTCCACTGTGGCACTGCTCAATAATATCGCGCTGCTCAGATTCAGGAACACATCTTCTCAGCAAACCATCTTTACAAATCTTGAAGAGGTAAGGTTCATCCCAAACGAATGTTTTCACATCAGAGAAAAATTTCTTCTTCTCCTGATAAGACAATTCTGGATCTAGATACTGGGAATGTAAGAAGTTGACGATAGAAGCATACCAAGGATTTTTAGGAGTGCACTTGTCTAGACGCATAACATTCTGGAGAGGAAGGTAAAGGTCTATCCCTTCAGGTTCTTTCACTTCTTCATCCTTCATTCTAGACATATGATCATCTACTTCGTTTCCACCTTCCTTACCAGTCAAGAGATCAGCCTCCCGACTTCCACTAAACTCTTTATTTCTCAGGGGATCAGCCACCTGAGTACTCTCATCCAGAACAGGGAAACCACTAAGTTGAGTGTCGGACCTTACATTCATAGCACTAGCCTCTTCTCCACCATTGTATGTGGATGCATAGTTAGATTGAAGTGGATTCTCATAACTTGCATCATAATTGCTATTAGTATTCCATTGGTGGGGTGAATTACCTCCACTGCACTGAGCCTCATAATGGTTTCCACCACAATACGAACATCTCACTTGAACGTTATTAAATCCTTGTCCATAAGAATTCTCATCAGTTGAGGATATACGAGCATCGGATCCAAAGACAGATGAATCATTTAAACTTGACACTTCTACTTTTGGGGGACCACTGATTGAATGCCGGATCCTAAGTTCATGGCATTGTCCTCTTCGCTATCATAAGGAATTGGGGAGCTAGGTCAATGCCTAGGTCTTGGGCCATTTCCCCGATTCGTCTCTCAAGATTCTTGTTTATGCTCATCAGGAGTTGGATGTTTTTATTTTGCTCCTCCAATTTAGCTTCAAGATCGTCAGATTGAGTGGGGTCTTGATAGTTCTGAAAGTTCTGTGGGAAAGATTGGCTAGACTGACTTTGAAACATAGGATCGGGACTGTTCTGATTGAACCATTGATTTTGATTGGAAAAATTGATATATTGGTTCTGACTGAAATTCGGGTTTTGATAGAAATTCGGATTTTGAAAATTGAAACCCTGATTCTGAAAATTGCTTTGGCGTGAGGCGATTATTAAATCTCGATATTGCTGGCCACGTAAAAGCATTTACTTCAGCTGCTCGTCCATTCATGGGGACGAAACGAGCGATGTGTCCCACATTATAACAATTCTGACATGTGACTAGATTGAAATTTCCCTGATTCTGGAAAGAATTGACTCGATACGCAGGAGGGGAAAGAAATTGACACCGCCAACAAAGATGGCCGGTCGACAACATCTTTCACGAGCGTAACTTGTGAGTTCGTGGAAAAGACGGGTCCGATTCATAGGATTAAGCGACATTTGAAGAGCTTCCATCTGCTGTTTCAGCATGGCGTTCTGATCTTGCATAATCCCAGTTGATGACATTTTTTGTTTTATTTTTTTTTATTTAGAAAAGAAAAAGAAATGGAAACAGAAAAAGAAACCTACCTACGAAAAATTTAAAACAGAAAACAAGAAAACAATAAAAGGGGGAAAAACGTGTTGAAATCTTCTGAGCCCAAAATGGAAGGGAAAACAGTGGATTTTGACCTCGAAAATGGTGTCAAATGGCCTCTGGCTGTTTGGCATGTCGTCGGCGTCGGAACGAGCTTTCCGAATTGGGGTCCTCCACGCCAAACGGACACTCGAGCCGAAAGTTACGGCCAAAATACTAACGAGTGCTAAAACGATCCCTTTTATCCAAAAGTTCGATCGCTAAAAACGTGGAGTCAGATAATTCAACCTCAGATGTCCCCGAATCAATGTAGAAACTAGAAATGATAGAAACAAAAATCTATCTATGAAAAATTCGTAACAAAAACAGAAAAATTAATAGAAACTAGACAACCGTACCGATTCCCCGGCAACGGCGCCAAAAACTTGTCACGGATTTTATGCAATGAAAATAAACAAGTAATAAAATTTATAATCCGGTATTCCCCAAGTGTAGGGATCGTAGTATAGCGATTAATACCGGAGTGAATCACAGGGAATCGGGGTATCTAGTTCTTAATTTTTCTAAAGGTTTGTCACGAAAAACACAAAACAAAGCTAAAACGAATACAATAAACTGGACAGAGGGTTGTCAATCCAAAGCCAGGAAATATGATTACAAACCTAAAATAACTAATGCTATTCTATAAACTAAAACGAAAATAAACTTCTGAGATAACAACGAAGAACAAGGCACAACGATAATTTCAATTAATCTTAACGAAGAACAAGCAATGATCCACCTATCTCGCAACTCTCAATTTCTACCCTAGATCGTTTAGTGAAGATTTAATAAAGATGTGGTTCACCTATCAAAGGTATGAATTTCTACTCTCGTAGATAATTCGCCTATTAATCTTCTATCTTTCGATCTTAAAGATTAACGCTTCCATAACAAGGTGTAAGATTTCTCAATCTAGCAACCTAGAAATTCAACCTAATCAACTCTCGTTATTTTTAGGTTAAAAATCTAATCTTTACTACGGTGATCTAAGTCTAACAACGATTCTCATCAAACGTTAAACATCAACCATGCAACAATCCATCGATACAATTGCATAAAAACAAATTAAACATAATAAAGATGCAACTTTAATAAAACTCACAAAACAATCCAAAAGAGTAGAAATCAAGATGTTGCAGAAACAGTTTCACATGCTTGCTCGAACTGGCCTCAGCCTCTGATCATCCTCAGCAAACAAACAAAATAAAAAAAAGAAAAAGAAAAGAAAAGTAACACTCGGTCCACCGAGCAGAAGCACTCGGTCGACCGAGCCGAGCGTTCTAGGGTTTTTGCGGCTGGTATGATAATGTGTAGATATCCCTTTCTCTTGTGCTGCTGCATGCCTCCTTTTATAACCTGTTCAGCCGACTTAGGGGTTTAAGTCTTAAACCCTAATAAAATAAAATGAAGATAATTCCAAGTCTATCCTTTCTGATCTTCTGGACGCACGTCTGGTAGGGTGGACGCTCGTTCACTTTAAGTAAATTTCTTCGAGTCGAGCCGAGCTGGACAAGACGCCCGTCCCATGAATTTTTGAACGCTCGTCCATCTTGCATCTTCATTCCAATCTCATTTTGCATCTTCCTTCTTCCATTCAAACTCCTTTTACGACATGCTCGTGTACCTACAAAATGACAAAAACATGCAAAATGTAAAATCATACATATAGATAGAAAATACCAATAAAACCACGTAATTAGCTCGATTTTGCACTTTAATGATTTCCATACGCATTCTTTCAATATTTCACTTAAACACCTAATTTTCTATAATAATTAGTAAAACACGAAGGAAATTGTTACGAAATAAAGTCATATAAACCGTAAAAATCACCGTTAACAGCGCTGAGGTCGACCGGATGTTGGGCTTGGTCGCGGTCTGTGGATCAGAGTGTTCTGTGCTAAAACAAGTTTCTGCGATGAAGTCATCTTTGGCTTGGGCCTTGATCTATTTTCGAGACTAATAGTGGATATTGAACTCTGTTATTGCCCAACGAAACAAGCGGCCCGAATGGTCGTCTTGTGTAGAACTTGGCACAATGGACTATCTGTCAAAACATTTATTGTATGCGAAGAAAAATAACTTGTGGGCAGCAATAACAAGCGAATAAGACAGCTTCTCTATATTGAAATACTGACTCTCCACCGGAATGAGAGATTTGCTTACATAGATGGGGTTTTAGAGGATGACGGCTTCCTTGACAAGCACTGCGGCAGTAGCCCGACCTGAGGCCGCAAGATACAAAAATAATTCATGCCCTACTATCGGGCTCACTAGAATAGGTGGCTTACCCAGATAGTCTTTCAGATCTTGGAAGGCCTGAGAGCACTATTCGGTCCATGTGAAAGTGTTATCGCTCTTTATGATCTTGAAGAACGAGATGCACTTTTCTGCAGACTTTGAGATGAATCTACTTAGAGCGATAATTCTTTCGTTAAGTCATTGGACCTCTTTTATGCAGGTCGGCTCTTGCATATTCAGTAGTGCCTTCATCTTTTCTGGGTTGTCCTTAATCCCATGTTGGCTAACAAGAAATCCGAGAAGTTTGTCTGCCTTGACACCAAATGTACATTTGGCCAGATTAAGCTTTATTGAGTGTCTTTGAATGTTCTCAAAGGTTTCTCGGAGATTGGCATTGTGGCCTTGGCACGATGATTTGACGACCATATCATCAATATAAGCTTTCATATTTTTCCCAGTTTGCGAGCTAAAGACGCAATTCATCCTCTGGTATGTAGAGCCGGCATTCTTCAGCCTAAAAGGCATAATTTCATAATAATAAAGGCCCCCAGCAGCCCTGAAAGCTATCATCTCTATATCATAGCGGCCATATTGACTGGGTGATAGCCTGAATATGCGTCGGGGAAGCTGAGCATCTTGTACCCGGTGATACCGTCAACCATTCGATCAATCCTTGAGGGAGGATAAGGATCTTTGAGGCATTACTTGTTTAGGTATGTGAAGTCTACGCACATCCATCGTTTCCCATTGTGATTCTTGACCATGGCGACATTAGCCAGCCAGGTTGGATAGGAAAGGTCTTGGATGACGCGGGCCTACAAGAGTGTGTCGACCTCGACTTTGATCACAACCTCCTTCTCATAAGAGAACTCTCGGTCTTTTTGTTGAATGGGTTTAAAATCGGGTTGATGTTCAGATGATGCAGCGCAATGTTGGGATCAACCCTCCGATTTTAACCTTTTGATTAGGGTAGGCCTCGATTATGACAACCTCGACTAGCTCACCATCGGCTATGAAATCCGGCTCGTCCCTGACTTGAAGTGTTTCACATTCGATCTCAGCGGGGACGAACTCTTTGACCATATTAACATGACTAGGGCCTGTCAAAGACTCTGGCGGTTTGGCGTGGGTCCTCTTTTTATCTGAACGTGATTCTTGATTATGTTTGAGCAACTTCTGAGGCCGATGGACTGCGATCCCGACCCTATTTTTGGCATAAAACTTGGCCCACTGGTGTGGGGCCGAGACGACCATTTGGAACTGTCTAAGGGCCAGGATCCCCGGGATTATATTGTAATTTAATTGAAGGTCGACTACAAGGAAATTTACATTTTCCATTCGGAAAGGCTCGTAGTCGCCCATTTGCATATCCAGGTTGATGGCGCCCTTAACCTGTACCTTGTCGTTGGTGAATCCCTCAAGGGTGCCATTATGCGTCCTCAGACGTGAATTACCATAACCGAGCTTTTTGAAGCAATCATAGTAGTGGATATATCGACAGGCTACTGTGTCTATTAGGACTATATTCATGCCAATGTCGTCAATCTTAACTACCACGATGATAGGTATATCGAGAGCATTAGGTAGGTCTGCCAGTTTTCTATGGGTAAATGACAGTGGTTTCTCAGTACCGCATAGGACAACTGGATTCTCAATGCATTCAAAGAGTTTATCTGACTCTTGAGCTGGCTGTTGCTGGGAAAAGTTTCCATGATGGTGTGGATTTCCATTCCGTACCGGCGAGCTGGGGGTTATCTCTGTTAGCGTTACCCCCATCTTGCTGGGAAATATTGATCTAGTATGACGAGAGCCAATCGTATGGACATGTTTTCCCCATGTAATTTTGGAAGGGTGGATATTGAACCACTTCCGATGCCAACCTGAGGATATGTTCATTGAGAAAGCTGGTCCCGCAAGTCTGTCTGTCCTCCCTACCAGACTTCGACTTATGCGTATTGTCGATCTGCCTTTGGAGCCTGTCGACCTTGTTCTCTAGTGAGGGCACAACGGAGTGTCTAGGGTTGTTTACCAACTCCGACCTCCCAAGGCGGTAATAAGATTCATGTTCGGAGGATTTGCATCACTAAACAAAAAGAAAATTTATAAACCCTAACCTATATGCAAAACTAACTCCTAACCGGCCGAATACCGGGTTGTTGATAGTAGAGCGAGATAAGTAAGGGGTCGATCCACAGGGAATTGGGATGTTGAATCTAATCTTGTTAATTCCTTCAATTGTTACTCACGAAAACAAATAAACGAAGAACGAACAAATAAACTGAATCTAAACTAGAACAAAATAAAACTAACCTACACTAAAGATACATGGAATCAAACAATGCACAAACTAAGTGATTTCAATCCTAATTATTCTCATGATTTCAATTCAAATTGTGGTTTAACCTTGACTCGAGATCCAAATTCCTAATTCCTTAGTGAATCTGTTTCTAAGCTATGAACTCCTAATTCCTTAGTGAATTCAATTATCGATCTCTCCTCTTCCGAATGTTGAGAACGATTTTCCATACAAAACTAAGGTTTAGATTCAAGTTAACTTCCGTATTTTAGAACCTAACAACCTAGATAATTAATCGATAATTTGTCATCATTAATGATTAAAAATCCTATCTTTCTATGGTGATCTAGTTTACGCAACTTCCGTATGTTGTAACTATCAATCGCAAACCAATCTCTCGATAAAGTTCACACATAGCATCATAATCAAAGAAAGATACAAAATCAATTAAAGATCATAAAAAAACGAATAAGGACTGAATAAAATAAATAAACTCACGTAGTTTGGTACATGATTGAATCCATGAATCGAAAACGGAAGAAAAACGACATCCTAATCTAACCCGGATCACCCGAGCACAAGGCTCGGGTGACCGGCCTTGAACTCCTCAAGAAGGGCTGCTGCTACTGTGAAATTCGTGTATGAGAAAATATGGTACGATTAGGGTTTACATAAGGGCTGTATTTATAGAGGATAGAGGCGGTTTGGCTTAAGTCGGCGTTGGACGCCCGTTTATGATTATGAACGCCCGTTCGGTCACTTGGACGGGGGGTTGGACGCTCGTTTAGACAGCGACTGAACTCTCTGATCCAATTCTTCAGCTCTGAACGCTGGTTTAGCTTTTTAAACGCCAGTTTAGGCCTTGGACGCTCGTCCATTGATCTTGGACGCCAGTCCAGTGTCGATCAAATTGATAATTCCATCTTTATCTTGATTTATTTCTTTCCTTATCCCTTCCAATCTTCCATAACTTTGATTGATCCTCCCTCATCTCGAAATTAGCTCTTTAGGATCACCTTTTCCACCATCAATGAGTATCTACAAGAATAGGAAAACATACCAAAGCGTAACGTATTTCCAAAATCATATAAAATCACAATTTAAGCACATAATTCGTTACGCTTTGAGATTTAACTATTAAAAACATCATTTACTCAATATTTCAATACAAAGCTCGATTTCTATGATAAACATAAGATTATGGGGGAAATTGATATAAAATATATCTATAAAAACACTACAATTTGACCCTAAACAATTCACCATGTTGTTCCCTTATCTGGCTCTAATGTTCCATCGTATAAAGTGATGCTCGTTTCCCTTTCTTTCTGGGACTCTAACATGTTCGTCATTCCTGGGTCTAAGGAGAACAAGATTTGATATCCTTTCCCGATTTCAGTCGACGGATGAGTGAACACTATTTTCACTGCAAAAGCGTTGAGAATGAGCGTCATGTTGCTGAGCAGGGTGCTCGACTGGTTTTCGAGGTTTGGCGTGGGGAGGTCCTTGATCGGCCTATAGGGTAATCCCATGGCAATGAGTTGCTGATTCGCCTCCTATATTCTTTCGACATAATCAGCGTGAGCCAAATCAGTACCTGCATATGTTTCCCGTCATGTAACCGGCTCCATGTCCAGAGTCAGCTCGTGAGCTCGCCGATGTCGAAAGGTTCCCGCAGCATATTTGACTTGTTACGGCCTCAAGAGTATTCTTTGACCTGGTCTTTTTGTTGAGATAAGTGCGGAGTTTGGCCTGATTTGGGGGTGACTCATCCTTCTGACCACCCTGGTTGCATGCAGCATCTGCCACATCAGTAATCTATAGAGGATTCTGAGTGGTCCTCTTGGCAGAGGTAGTTGGTACCACAGACTTGCTTCCAGTCATATTGATGTGATAGGAAGCTTGTAAAACACTCAAGCTGATAAATGAAAATACGGATAATGCAGGCCTGGAGAATCTGGTGTAGATGATAAAGAATCTGCCAAGAAGTTGATAAAGATTCCAAGAACCTGGTGCTGATTCAAGCGAAAATCAAAGTTTTGGTGCTAAATCCATGGAACTTGCTACCAAATCTGAAAAATCTATCATATTCGTGGAATCCAATAGGAATCTGAGAGATTTCGGCAAAGATTCGTTGAATCTATGCTGAATCCGGTGAGCCTGAAGTGAATCTTGTGATTTTTTAGCCGAAAAACCAAGAACTGGTTGATTGAGCTCACCGAAAAAAAAAATGGTGGTATTCCTTTGCCGGAGCCGCCGTAAAAATGTTTTTTTGGGTGGCGGTTTTGGCCGGAGAAATGCTAAACAGTGTAAGTTTTCTGGTAACGAAACCATTTGATAATATCAGAATTATCACAAATGGGTGCGGATGATTTATGTGGTGGATATAAGGCTGAAAGTTGTGATTTTGCTGGTGGTACACGACAGTGCTCAAGAACAGTGTGAAGGCGAGCTGAAAAGATAAAAAGGCGATCTCAGTGTCGACAAATTGGCAGGGTGTCTCTACTTTGTGTATTAGATGATATCCATAATGGTTTACATATGCCATTATTTATAGGCGCATGTTGCTAATGACTGTATAAAGATACAATTAGAAGTAAATAAGTATGACAAGACATAATTAATATACAAAGCCATCGAGGCAGCCTCTGAAAGGGTGAGCTTGACACTTAGCCAATGATGGTTCTTCGTTTTGTAACCGTCATGTCGCTGAACTCTGATGGCCTTGATTAGCAGGCTAGGTACGGGCTGGAGGACTGTGAGTGGAATGGCGGACTGACCGGCCCCCAGTGCTTCGTATCGCGCTGTGTGTGGCATGTTGAAGGTTTTGTTGATCGATGCCCGTTGCCTAGTGAATGATATGAATCGTAAAGGCTTTAGGCGGGTTGGATTATTCCCGGCCCAGTCCGGCTTATGTCGGTGCAGACTGGTTGGGCCGAAGACCCTATTCGTTACCGGACCCACGTGCATGCCCAATGTGGATATGCAGGCTCTTTTACGGATTTGTCGTATCAGATATTTAATAAGGGTTTTCAGATATATTCATCACAATACAACATGTACAATTTTTTTTTTGAAAAGTACAACAGTTAGAAGAATAGCATTTAGATGAAAGGATAATTCATTCAACAATCTGGCAGAGACTAGGATCCTTATACAAACATATTCTAGGTGTAACAGAATGACAGCAAATTACAGTAGCATAGTACAAGAAAATCTAGTGAGGAATCTTATCTTTATCCTAGACACATGGACAAATAAGACTGGGACACTTGGCACCATATAATGGACACACATGTAAATATCATTTAACATCCCCCCTCAAACTGAAGGTAGCATCAACTACATTCAGTTTGGTCTTGTTAGCTTGGAGCTGAGAATTTGACAAGGCCTTTGTGAAGCAATCAGCCACTTGGTCACTAGAGGGGACATAGGCCACTTGGAGTTGGTTCTTTAGCACTTGATCCCTCACAAAATGAACATCTATTTCGATGTGATTAGTCCTGGAATGGAATACTGGATTGTAGGCCAGAGCTGCGGCACTCAAATTATCACACCAGGTGACAGGTTTTGCAGCAACCTGAATGTGCAGTTCTGTTAGAAGAGACTTCAGCCACTTAATTTATGCTGCAACATTTGCTAAGGCTCTATACTCAGACTCAGTACTAGACCTTGCCACAACTTGCTGTTTTTTTGAGCTCCAAGACACCAAGGATCCTCCTAGATACACACAATAACCAGCCATTGATTTCCTATCCACAACATTGCATGCCCAATCTGCATCACTGAAACTTGTAATAACCAGTGTTTGGCTAGGTTGGAAATGTAGACCATGACTGAGTGTGCCTTTAACATATCTCAAAAGCCTTTTGAGTGCAAACCAGTGGACCTCTCTTGGGTTATGCATATATTGGCTTAGCTGATTTACTGTATAAGTGATATCTGGCCTGGTGTAGGTGAGATACTGTAGTCCTCCCAATATGTTTCTGTAAAGAGTAGCATTAGGTAACAGTGGAGAGCTGGTAGAGGTGAGATCAGCATTTGTAGTCATGGGAGTGGACACAGGCTTCAAATGCTCAAAGTTCAGTTTGTTCAATAATTGAGAGGCATAGTGCTGTTGTTTTAGATAGAGTCCAGTCTCATCCCTGTGAGCTTGCATTCCCAGAAAGTGGGACAAAGGTCCAAGGTCCTTCAAGGCAAATTTTGCATTCAACATGTTGATAAACTTCTGTATCAGATTGACACTGTTGCCTGTAATCAAGATATCATCTACATACACCAAAACATACATTAGTACCCCTTTTGTATGAAAAATAAAGAGTGAAGTGTCAGACTTGCATTGATAGAATCCCCATTTTAGCAGCTGAATCCTTAACTCATCAAACCAAGCCCTGGGGGCTTGCTTAAGACCATATAAGGCTTTCCTCAAATGACATACATGATTAGGCTTTGTAGGATCCACAAAACCTTCTGGTTGTGGCATGAACACATCTTCATGGAGAGTCCCATTAAGGAAGGCATTATTTATGTCAATTTGATTGATCTTCCAGTTTAGGGACACTGCAATAGCTAGAACCACCCTAATTGTGGAGGCTTTTACAACAGGACTGGAAGTTTCACTATAATCTAGACCAGGGGTTTGATGAAACCCCTTAGCAACCAATCTGGCTTTGTACTTTAGGACTGATCCATCAGGCTTCAACTTCAACTTGAACACCCACTTATTTCCCACAAGATGTTGGTTTGGTTTAGGTGGTACCAGATCCCAAGTATGATTATGGACTAGAGCCTTAAATTCCTCATTCATGGCAGCATGCCACTGAGGAGATGCAATGGCTTCTGATGCTCCTGCTGGTTCCATTTGGCAATGGACAGGGTCTTTTGAGGCTAAGTAAGAGAAGGTTTTGGGCTTGACAATGCCACTTTTAGCCCTAGTTTGCATAGGATGATGATTAATAGGTAAAAGAGGTTGTGCTGAGGTATTGTCAGTGGATGATTGTGAGGACTGTGTGTTGGATGATGGTGATCTGGAATGATGTGCAGGTGTGTGTGTTTGTGATGTTGGTGTAGGGGTAAGTGATTTGTCATTCATGGAGTGTGTGTGTGTGTAGGTGAATGAGATGACTGTTGATCTGATCCATATTGTGAGCCATCAGGCACAGGGTGATATTCTTCACCAGATGCATTTTCCTCATTTTCACTGGATTGGAGAGCAGAGAAAGAATTATAGGTAAGAATGTTGGGTATGACACTGACAGATTCACCTTGAGATGTGGACTGGCTATTAGACATGGAGGTATGGAACAAGGTTTTATAGGGGAATTCACTTTCATTGAATATGACATCTTTGGACACATAGATTCTCCCTGTAGGATCTAGACAAAGATACCCCTTGTGAGAATGACTAATACCAAGAAACACACACTTGGTGGTATGAAACTGGAATTTCTGCTTTTGAAAAGGCCTGAGATAAGGATAACAGGTACATCCAAAGGTTTTGATGAGTTTGTAGTCAGGAATTTGATTCAGAAGTTGTTCATATGGGGACTTCATTTGGAGAACAGGAGTTGGTAATCTGTTTATGAGGTAAGCACTGTATTGGAAGGCTTCACTCCAAAACTTTAAGGGCATTTGAGCCTGTGCAAGAAGTGTAAGGCCAACTTCAACTATATGTCTGTGCTTTCTTTCAATTCTGCCATTTTGGCCATGAGCATGGGGGCAAGGATGTCTAAATATGATTCCTAGATTTTTTAACATAGATTCAAAGGCTCTAAACTCTCCTCCCCAGTCAGTTTGAAGGCACTTAATACTCCTCTCAAACTGTTTTTCAACAAGGGCCTTAAACTGGACAAAGACTTGTAAGGCATCAGATTTGTGCACAATAGGATAAACCCAAACAAACCTACTAAAATCATCAACAAAGCTTATGTAATATTGAGATCCTTTAGCAGAGGTTATAGGAGCAGGACCCCATAGATCACAGTGAATCAAATCAAGATAGAAAGCACTTTTAGACAAGGAAGTAGGATAAGGCATGGCATGTAACTTGCCTAATTGGCAGGCATCACAAAATTCAACTTGTTCATTGCAGACAGAATTATAGGACTGTAAGACTCTATTCAAAACACGAGAAGATGGATGTCCCAATCTTCTATGCCACACATTGGCTTCATTAACAGATTTGGACTTAGACTGAACAGATTTATTACAAACACTAGATAAAAGGCACTTATAACTAGAGTCAACTTTGGAGTGAAGAGAGTTCTTGGTAACTTCATGAGGAAATTGCATTTGGTAAAGTCCATCTTTAAGAGTTCCTTCCAATATAACCTTCCATGTTCTCTTGTCCTTCACAAAACAACAATCAGAATGAAATTCCATGATCACATAGTTATCAGTGGTAAGCTGAGAAACACTTAACAGATTTTTGGTTATGTGAGGCACATGTAGGACATTATTAAAAACAAGGTTAGACTTATCAGTTTTAAGGGAAAAACTACCAGTGTGTGTTATGGGAAGACTCTTACCATTGCCAATGGTTAGACCATCAGAACCATCATATCCCTGACTCAGTTGCAGGCTGTTGAGGTCAGTGGTGATGTGATTTGTTGCTCCACTATCAGCATACCAGCTCCCATCTGTTACTGATTATGGACTTGCAAAATAGGCAGCAGGTTGTCCATAGTTGGTGTATTGGCCATCATTAGGTCTCACATTTGCTGTAGAATTTCCATTGTTCACTGGACCATTATAGTTTGAATTGTATCTGTGATAGCATTCAGCAGCTGTGTGGCCAACTTTGCCACAAACTTGGCAGGTAGGTCTAGTACTTCCTTGAATTGGGTTGCCTCTTCCACCACCTCTATTTCGACCACCTCTTCCTCTATAGCCATCTCTTCCCCTGTTGGTGTTCTGGAAATTCCCAGTGTTTTGTGGCCTTGGCTGTCCTCTTCCTTGACCAGGTCTATTGGTGGCAAAGTTTGCAGAAGGATTTCCCAGGTCCAAAGTGGTGGAGGGTGTGAACCTTGCAAGCAAACGTTCATGAGTTACCAGTTGTGATTGGACTTCTTGCTAGGTTAGAGATCCAATTCTTGCAGTGATATTAACTATCACTGATTCATAATCTCGATTTAGACCACCCAGTGTTGCCAGTATCAACTCCGAAACAGATATAGGGTATCCAGCAGCTTGCAATCCATCAGAATAACCTTTCATTTGAGCCAGATAATCAGCCATGCTTTTAGATCCTTTTTCAGATCTAGTGAGTGCAGTCTTGTATTCGAGCATGCGTGACTCAGATCTATTATTGAACAAGGTTTCAAGGTTCTTCCATACTTCGTTGGATGTAGTACATCCAATCACTTCTTGCAGCGCTGCTTCTGTCATTGAACTCATCAGCCAGCTCATTAGTAGCTGATCAGTGGCGATCCAAGCTTCATAAAGGGGATTTGGCTCAATAGCTCCAGTTCCAGTAGCCTGAACAAACTTTGACGGTGGTGCTTTGGTGCCGAATAGAAATCCTTCAAGACGATTACCACGAACAAAAGGTATGACAACAGATTTCCAAAGAAGATAGTTGTTTCTGTCAAGTTTGACAGTACAACTTTGATTGAGGTTTCCATTGAAGGTCGGAAACTGAGAGGAAGTATTACTTTGTGGAAGATTTCCAAAAGTTGGGGAAGTAGCTATTACCGGAGGTGGAGGAGTGGAAATGAGATTTGTGGTGGCTGTGAAATGTGGAGCTGAAAGAGATGAGAAGCTCCCAAGAGAGAAACTGGGTGTGGTTCCTCCAGCTGTGACTGGAGCTCCGGTCACCGGAGTTGAGGCAGAAGCATTGGTTCCGGCCATATTGGCTCTGATACCAAGTTAGAAGAATAGCATTTAGATGAAAGGATAATTCATTCAACAATCTTGCAGAGACTAGGATCCTTATACAAACATATTCTAGGTGTAACAGAATGACAGCAAATTACAGTAGCATAGTACAAGAAAATCTAGTGAGGAATCTTATCTTTATCCTAGACACATGGACAAATAAGACTGGGACACTTGGCACCATATAATGGACACACATGTAAATATCATTTAACAACAACAAGTTCATTTTTAAAAGGACTTCAAAAGAAAATTCAACATACAAGTTCATTTTTAATTTTCTTCCCTTCACAATAAGCCATGCGGCCTGCAATGTCATAATCAATTTAAAAATGAGGAACACAGTTACGGTTGCAATTAAAAGTAAGTTTCAAATCTTAATGCCAAAATATGGCCATGGTCAAAATATAATAAGATGGAATTTGTTAAACAAACCTTTTGTAGAAGTTCTTTTATTCAATATTTTTTATAACTGCATGTTTTGAGTATTTCCTGTAACGCCCCGTTCCCGGACACCGAGTCCTTATCCGGAAAAGGAACGTTCGGCACGTATAAAATAAAAGTAAATTCATTTTATACGTAAGCCTCTACTACGTCGTATCAAATCAAAGGCAAAACGGAAGCAAAACTCGGGTATACAAAATTTTTCCCAAAACTAAAGAGTAGAAAGGAAATCTAAAGGTAGAAATGTAAAATTATTACATTTGGAAAAGTACGAAATCCCAACACAACAAGTACGATGAATCTAGATAAAACCAAACGTCTACCTTAAAAGCAGTGAAAGTACAACCAAAGAAAAGCAGAACATAAACATCTTGAACTTCAACGATCGCCTTCAAAGGTCGTCGTCGAACTCTTCTTCAAGAACCTGTTCGTCTTCTCGTCCCCAAACACATAGAAAAGTATGCATTCGAGGTAAGTACAACGTACTTAGAAAGAAAGAGAAGCTATGAAAGCAATCGTAGTTATAAAGAAAAGATAAATATTTAATTAGTTATTTAAGTGAGACCGACTCAATCTAGGGTTCACTTCATGCTCATCAACACGTCGTGACTAACTGTTTCTAACTTAGCCTATCTATGTTACAACCGCACTCAAGGGCACTACGCGCATCCACCTCAGCAGAGTCCCTCTGTACTTAGGGTCATTGACCTACAGAGTTATTCTACCTTGGGAACACTCTATTGCAACATATTAGTGGATCACACCAATACCCACGAAGTCTAGAAAAGGTAGACTCCGATAGCACGCGCGTCTCAGCAGAATCCCTCCGTACTTAGGGTCCTTGGACCTACGGAGTTCCTCTACCTTCAGAGGTAGCACATGCATCGCGATTTAGCCTGGTGCCTAGCTAAGAGAGACATGTTGTTTAATCTTTTACTAGTCACGTACGTTATTTATTAGGTTATTAACTAGCCAGCCTGAGTATTTTCAAATAATCTCCCTCACACATACTACTCTCTTCCTAGACCACTAGATATGGACAAGTCCTAGCACATACACAGACATTGATGAATGCTAATTCATCAAAGCACAAGCCTATCATGCTCTTCCGACGGATCCGAACTTCAACTCCCTTTAAGAGTACATTCGGTGTTTTAACTGAACGAATCAGAAGCTCAATTCAGGCTTGTCTATGTTTATACCATATTAACATGTCATATATAAGGGTTCATAAAGATAAATCACGTTTATAAGGCTGAACAACAACCCACAAAGAAAGAAGGGCAAAACAAGCTAGACGCCCGTTTAAGACCCTGGATGCCCGTCTCGAACCTACTTGGACGCTTGCGTCCAAAGATGGGACGCCCGTCCATTAAACTCGAACACCGCCCATCAAGACCATTTCAATCTCGAATGTAAATTACCCCTCAGACGCCCGTCCGGATAAGCCAGACGCCCGTCTGAGAAATGACCGAGGCTGGACGCCCGTCCAGAATACCGGACGCCCGTCCACCTGGGTTCGACTGGAACCCTAACAACACCATCATTCGATTTTCCAGGTCGTATTTCAACCAAAAATCAGCAAATAACCAACACATCAACACAAGAATCCACATCTAGACGTACTATAACAACTATAGTCATTAACTAAAATAAAGATTCATATTTCTAACACCAAGAAGCCTTAAAACATGATCAATTCCTTATAACTAATGATGGAATTCATAGGACTGGTTTTCCTTACTTGTTGCGACCACGTAGGCGATCCAAAAGCCTTCGTAAAGTGCTTGCACTTGCCACCAAACCGATCACAAAACGAAGCCCTCCTTATAACGCCCGCTTCTCGAAACGATTCTGAAAACAAACAACTCTTCCTCTCAGAATTGTGAAAAGAACTCTTGGCTCTTTTATGCTCTCTCTCTCACACGCACAAGGAAAAGAAAAGGGAGGAAATTTGAGTAAATCAAATTCTGATTAAATGTTTAGGTCTTAGCATTAAGAGGAGTTAATCCTTTTCCCTAAATGCCCTTTAATACAAAAAAAAAAGGATTTCCTCATGTATATACATATAAACTCGAAATTATATATATATAAAACGTCCAAAATAATTAACTCCAAATGAGAGGAAACCGAACTAATATTTCGTTTTCGCAAAAAGACACGTCTGCCCTTTCCTGAAAATCGGAATATTACATTCTCCCCCCCTTAAAAGGAGTTTCGTCCTCGAAACTAGAACATACCTGGTAAATCCCCAAACTCTTGGAACTCACTAAGCATGTCGCTTTCCACTTCCCAAGTTGCCTCCTCGGGTGAATGATTGCTCCACTGAACTAACACCAAGGGAACCATTCGTCTCTTAATCATCTTTTCCTTCCTGGCTAAGATCTTAATCGGTCTCTCGTCATAAGCTAGGTTATCTTGTAAGATCTCCGGATCAACCGTAGTTTCAACATCATTCTTCGTCAGACACTTTTTCAACATTGAGACGTGAAACACATTATGGACTCTCGACATTGATTCCGGCAACTGAAGCTTATACGCTAACGCCCCAACTCTTTCCAGAATCTCAAAAGGTCCAACATACCTTGGGCTTAGCTTTCCTTTTTGTCCAAAGAGTTTCACTCCTTTCATTGGCGAAGCCCGGAGGTAAACTCTATCTCCAACTTCAAACTCGAGAGGTCTTCTTCCCGACGTCTGCCCAACTTTTCTCGCTTGTCTTGAGCTACCTTCAGATTTCTTCTTGACCAATCGAACCCTCTCCTTTGCTTGTTCTACCATTTCAGGCCACGTGATCTCTCTCTCCGACTTCATCCCAAAACAATGGGCGTGCGACATCTTCTCCCATACAACGCTTCAAACGGCGGCATGCCTATACTCGCGTGAAAACTATTATTATAGGCAAATTACGCTACCGGAAGGTAGTCATCCCATGATCCGCCTACCTCCAAAAGCGCAAGCTCTCAACATGTCCTCGAAGCGTTTGGATGGTCCTCTCGGTATCCATCACCTGCGAGGATGAAAAGCCGTGCTCAAGTCCAACTTAGTCCCGAAGGCTTCTTGCAAGCTCTTCCAAAACCGACTTACAAATCTCGAATCACGGTGCGAAACTATCGAGATTGGAACTCCATGTAAGCTTCACTATATTGTCCGGATATAGTGTCGTCATCTTCTTTAATGGCATGTCAACCTTGTACGGTAAGAAATGGGCGATTTGGTCAATCTATCCACGATTACCCAAATTGCGTCGTGACCGCCTCTTGTCTTAGGTAATCCGGTGATGAAGTCCATTGTGATCTTATCCCACTTCCATTCAGGGATATCCAATGGCTTAAGCATTCCACCGGGTCTTCTATGCTCCGCCTTAACCTTCAGACATACGTCACACTCGGCCACAAACTTGGCTATTTCCACTTTCATCGAGGGCCACCAAAACCTTTCCTTTAAGTCTCTGTACATTTTAGTGGCACCCGGATAAACCGCAAAAGCTATTCTATGTGCTTCTTCCATAACTCTTTGTCTCAAGTCGCCAACATTAGGTACACATAGACGGTCCCGATACCACAGATTCCCACTCTTATCAAGCATATAACCGACCGTAGGCTTCTCTCTAGCAACTCGCTTCAGGTCAACCAAACCCGGATCTTCATCTTGTTTTCCCCTGATATCATCTAACAACTCTGACCTTGCCAACAATGGTGCCACAAACTGCCGGTCTTCAATCACGGTCAAAGCTTCTGATTTCTAACCCATCTAACCTTTCTGCCACTACCTCAACACTAGAAGCTGCGAACACTGGTTTCCTGCTCAGAGCATCTGCCACTACATTCGCTTTACCCGGATGGTATTGAATGTCCAGGTCGTAGTCCTTCACAAACTCTAACCATCTCCTCTGTCTCATATTCAGGTTTTCTTGTGTGAAGAAGTACTTCAAACTTTTATGGTCGGTGAAGATCCTTGCTTTAACTCCATATAAGTAATGCCTCCAAGTCTTTAAGGCAAAACTACTACCGCCAACTCTAGATCATGTGTCGGGTAATTCTTCTCATGCACCTTCAACTGCCTAGATGCATAAGCTATCACCTTTCCTCCTTGCATCAACACACAACCCAAACCCGTCCCCAAGCATCCGTGTAGACATCATAGTTATCAAAAATCTCCGGGCTGCTAACATCTGGTGCCGTAGTCAACTTCCTTTTCAAGATCGAAAAGCTATTTCACACTCTCTAGTCCATTCAAATTTCACATTTTTCTCGTGTTAACTTGGTGAGCGGAGTAGCTATCTTTGAAAAGTCTTGCACAAACTTCCGGTAGTAACCGACCAACCCAAGAAAACTTCTCACCTCGACATCAAGTAGGTGCGGGCCAATTCTCAATCGCCTCGATCTTTGCCGGATCAACTTGAATACCATCTCCGTAAATTACATGACCCAAGAAACTCACTCGATCCAACCAAAAGTCACACTTAGAAAACTTTTGCGTAACCCGATTCTTCTTCTTCGGTGTGTCCAACACTATCCTTAAGTGTTCTCGTGTTCTTTCTCGTCCTTAGAGTAAACTAGGATATCGTCTATGAACACTATCACGAACTTATCCAAGTACGGCATGAAAACTCATTGCATCAAGTCCATAAATGCAGATGGAGCATTAGTGAGTCAAAAGGCATAACAAGGAACTCATAATGTCCATATCTCGTGATCGAAAGCCGTTTTGGTATATCTCGCTATCTTAACCTTCAATCGATGATATCCGGACCTCAGGTCGATCTTGGAAAACACTTTCTTGCCCTGCAACTGATTAAACAGATCATCTATCCTTGGTAGAGGATACTTATTCTTGATGGTGAGGTTGTTCAGTGCTCTGTAGTCGATACACATCCTCATGCTGCCATCTTTCTTCTTCACAAACAAAACTGGAGCTCCCCATGGCGAGGTACTGGGCTGAATTATGTTTCTCTCAAGCATATCCTTAAGTTGAGCTTTCAACTCCTTTAATTCAGCCGGGGCCATTCTGTAGGGTGCCTTAGCAACTGGTGCCGCTCCCGGTATCAACTGAATCTCAAACTCTATTTCTCTGTCCGGCATGTTTCCCGGTAACTCTTCTGGAAATACTTCCGGGTATTCCCTCACTATGGGAGTCTCCTCAAACATAGGCTTCACTTGTTCCACGTCCACTGCATACAACAAGTAGCCTTCACAACCTTCGACAAGCCCCTACGCTTTAACGATATGATCGGATGTTTCTTCTTACTCGGCTTGTACACATTTCCTTAATCGCCTTGTCTCGATTTCCCGTGTGCTTTAAAAGTTACTTTCTTCTCTTTACAAATCCAAGTGCACATAATTCTCGGATAGCCAATCTAATCCGAGGATTACATCAAAATCCGAAAAGTCCAAAACTGTAAAGTTGCTCTTACATCGATAAGGTCCGACTCGAACTTCCACTTGTGGTATCATTCTAGTTACCCTTGTTACCTTCCCTAACGGCGTAGTTATCTCCAAAGTGTTTCTTAAAGGCTCTGAAGGTAAATCCAAATTCTTAGCTACCTTGGTTGACACAAAAGTATTTGACGCTCCCGTGTCAAACAAAGCCTTGACCACTAGGTTTTCTAACATTATCGTACCTAGGATGCATATTCATTTAATTAAATATAGTTACAACATGAATAATCACGCTATAAAATATCTTAACAAAGGAATGAAACATAACATGGTACCTGAAATAACGTCATCCTCTGGTTCCATAAAATTAGCATCCGCTGCAAAAACTCGAACCGGTCGGCTCGGGCCGCCTCTCCCGCTACCTTGGCTCGAACCACTCTTGTTTCCTCTGTTTGGACACGCTCTAGAAAAGTGTCCTTGCTCACCACAAACGTAACAACCGTTACTACTCTGCCTGCACTCCCCTGTATGATTTCTGTTGCACTTGGGGCAAGGTGGTGTATTGCTTGGGGCTTTAGCTCATCAGAGGTGCCGTGAGTCTTCTTGGGTGCTTTCTTTGTGGCGCTCCCTATAATCGCCTTGGCTCGTCCCAAAATTTCTTTTGTTGTTGACAACCACTGTGGCTCTCTTCCGAAAGTCTCAACTTCCAAAGCTTTATTAAGTAAGCTCACCATATTCTTGGCTGAGAAACCCAACATCCCTGATTTTATTTCATATGCTAGTCCTTCCTTGTATTTTGCCATCTTTCTCCCCTCAACTCTCATCAGCTCGGGATAAAACCGTCCTAGCTCGTTAAACTTATTGGTGTACTCAGATACCGTCCGGTGTGTGCCTTGCTTAAGTCTGAGAAACTCACTTGCCTTACTATCTTGTAATTGTAGTCGGGAAGTACTGCGTTATAAAACAAAACCTTGAATCCTTCCTAACTTTACTTTACCGTTATTGCTTTGGATTGCATCAATCCATGCCTCTCCGCTCCCTAAAAGAAAGCTAACCATTAGGTGAGCCATCTCGATTCGGGACATGTATGTTTCTACAGTGCCTTTTGAAACTTCTTATCCATTCTTGACCTTGGAATGATCCACATTCCCAAAGAAGTCCTGAACTCTATTTCTTCTTAACCCCGTATACCAATCCATCACCGGTGCTTGCTCAAGGGCCGGTCTAGCTGGTGGGTAAACCGGTGGGTAAGCATAGGGTACCTGCGGCTGGTACTGCTGTGGCTGAGGATAGGGTGGAATCACTTGAGGCTCAGGCTGATACGGATGAAACCCATGATAAAACCGGTGCCGCTGGAATTTCTTTGAAAACCATAAGAGGATAACCATCTCTCTCGCCGATGATCAAAACGTGGCGAAGGTGGTATGTGTAGGGTGAGGAACATGACCTCTGAGGGGGTAAAGACTTGCTTTGCTAGCGCGGAGGATAAACCGGTGGATATGCACCGACCGGGGAGGATAAACATCGGTCCTTTGGTGGTGGCGCACTAATCGGTGGGATGTCGCCTACTCATTGTGACACGAATAGGTGCTCGTCCGGCTCTCCATAAATGTAGTTATATCTTGGCGGTGGTCGGGGTGGCAGATTCTGATGCGGCCTCGGTGACAAATTCTGCTGGGACCTAGGTGTAGGCGTGGTTGTATGGGGTGGTGGTGATAAACTCATACGAGGTGAAGGATTCTGCCTCATGAACCCACCCCCTACATCTGGTACCGGACTCTCTATCCCCGATCTAACCCCTGAGCTCCCCGCTCCACGAGAATTCCTCCTCGTAGTTACCATCTTTGCAAGATCAAGAAGACCGTAACGTCACTTAAGAGTTTTAAAGAAACTTATCTTAAGGAAAGGAAGCTTAAAGGACGCTTTCTCTAATACCAATCAGTAACGCCCGTTCCGGACACCGAGTCCTTATCCGGAAAAGGAACGTTCGCACGTATAAAATAAAAGTAAATTCATTTTATACGTAAGCCTCTACTACGTCAGTATCAAATCAAAGGCAAACGGAAGCAAAACTCGGGTATACAAAATTTTTCCCAAAACTAAAGAGTAGAAAGGAAATCTAAAGGTAGAAATGTAAAATTATTACATTTGGAAAAGTACGAAATCCCAACACAACAAGTAACGATGAATCTAGATAAAACCAAACGCTCTACCTTAAAAGCGTTGAAAGTACAACCAAAGAAAAGCGAGAACATAAACATCTTGAACTTCAACGATCGCCTTCAAAGGTCATCGTCGAACTCTTCTTCAAGAACTGTTTAGTCTTCTCGTCCCCAAACACATAGAAAAGTATGCATTCGAGGTAAGTACAATGTACTTAGAAAGAAAGAGAAGCTATGAAAGCAATCGTAGTTATAAAGAAAAGATAAATATTTAATTGGTTATTTAAGTGAGACCGACTCAATCTAGGGTTCACTTCATGCTCATCAACACGTCGTGACTAACTGTTTCTAACTTAGCCTATCTATGTTACAACCGCACTCAAGGGCACTACACGCATCCACCTCAGCAGAGTCCCTCTGTACTTAGGGTCATTGACCTACAGAGTTATTCTACCTTGGGAACACTCTATTGCAACATATTAGTGGATCACACCAATACCCATGAAGTCTAGAAAAGGTAGACTCGATAGCACGCGCGTCTCGTGAGTAATCCCTCCGCACTTAGGGTCCTTGGACTCACGGAGTTCCTCTACCTTCCGAGGTAGCACATGCATCACGATTTAGCACGGTGCCCAGCCAAGAGAGACATGTTGTTTAATCTTTTACTAGTCACGCACGTTATTTATTAGGTTATTAACTAGCGGCTGAGTATTTTCAAATAATCTCCTCACACATACTACTCTCTTCCTAGACCACTAGACACGGACAAGTCCTAGCACATACACAGACATTGATGAATGCTAATTCATCAAAGCACAAGCCTATCATGCTCTTCCGACGGATCCGAACTTCAACTCCCTTTAAGAGTACATTCGGTGTTTTAATCGAATGAATCGTAAGCTCAATTTCAGGCTTGTCTATGTTTATACCATATTAACATGTCATATATAAGGGTTCATAAAGATAAATCACGTTTATAAGGCTGAACAACAACCCACAAGGAAAGAAGGGCAAAACAAGCTAGACGCCCGTTTAAGACACATCGAACGCCCGTCGAACCTACCGGACGCGCCCGTCCAAAGATGGACGCCCGTCCATTAAACTCAGCGCCGCCCATCAAGACCATTTCAATCTCGAATGTAAAATTACCTCTCAGACGCCCGTCGGATAAGCCAGACGCCCGTCGAGAAATGACCCAGTGGGACGCCCGTCCGAATACCGGACGCCCGTCCACCTGGGTTCGATTGGAACCCACAACAACACCATCATTCGATTTTTCAGGTCGATTTCAAACAAAAATCAAGCAAATAACCAACACATCAACACAAGAATCCACATCTAGACGTACTATAACAACTATAGTCATTAACTAAAATAAAGATTCATATTTCTAACACCAAGAAGCCTTAAAACATGATCAATTCCTTATAACTAATGATGGAATTCATAGGACTGGTTTTCCTTACTTGTTGCGACCACAGAATCGATCCAAAGCCTTCGTAAAGTCTTGTGACTTGCCACCAAACTGATCACAAAGCGAAGCCCTCTCATAACGCGCTCGACTCAAACGATTCGAAAACAAACAACTCTTCATCTCGAATTGTGAAAAGAACTCTTGGCTCTCCTATGCTCTCTCTCACACGCACAAGGAAAAGAAAAGGGAGAGGCCGAGTAGCTGAAATTCCTGATTAATTGTTTAGGTCTTAGCATTAAGAGGGAGTTAATCCTTTTCCCTAAATGCCCCTTTAATACAAAAAAAAGGATTTCCTCATGTATATTCATATAAACTCGAAATTATATATATATAAAACGTCCAAAATAATTAACTCCAAATGAGAGGAAACCGAACCTAATATTTCGTTTTCGCAAAAAGACACGTCTGCCCTTTCCCGAAAATCGGAATATTACATTTCCCTTTATCTTTTTGTCATTTTTATACGGTGGATCCTTTCTCACTTTAATGGCAATAATTTTGTCTTATTATATAATGTTAAAATACCATCTATGTGAAAAGAATAAATGAATGATCAGTTGATAAATAATTAATATATTTTATATATTCAACATCCAATAACAAGACTATTTATCGGTCTGAATGGGTCGACCCAACAAGACTTTAATAACATATGGTGTAATGGATGAATGGTTCGATCCAACATATCTTTACAAAAATTTTTATATGTTTTATATTCATGATGCTCAATACTACGACCATTGACATATACCACAAACAACGGGATTTTGCCTGATATACCACCCATTTCTTTTGCAATTTGTGAATATACCACCCAAGGCAAAAACAAACAATTTTGATTTGCAATTTTCGTTCATTTTTTTTCATGAATGTGCACGATCTTAAGGTACACAAATCCCCTATTGGGTTCCCCTTTCCCAATTAGGGTTTAGTTTGGTTCCAAAAACACCTAAAACGCGAAAATGAGAGTGGTATATCGACAAGAGTCTACCTACTTTTAGCGCTCTGAATTTATCAAAAAAATATAAGAAGGAGCAACAATTACTCTTCTATATATAATGGTTTTATTTAATGTGTAAATGCCGTCCAAAAGGACTATAAAAAGGACAACCAAATGTTCATAAGTATTTTTGTGGCAAAGAAAAAGAAAAAGAGAAGAAGGAATAAAAAAAATGGCTGTAAAGATAGAAATGCTTCTGTTCTTAGCCCTTCTTCTTATGGCCCTCGTTATAGCAGCGCAAGGAGACACTGCAACAGTTGCTCCACACGAGATAGTCCCACGTACGTCTTACTATCTTCCTTCATATATATCTATTTTTTTTTTTTTTTTTTTTTTCTTTTCACAAATTTGTAGGTTTACATGTCGAGTAGGTTTTGTATATGTGGTATGTGTATGCATGTCAGAAAACTAAATTTTCCTATGTATATACCTTTGCCACAGCTTACGGATGTGTAGAACTTGACATGTACAATGAAGGTTATGTTGTGATATTTAATCAGAAACTTTTGGCCGACGAAGCACAATGTGGTCAGACCTATTTATTAACAACGAATCTTAGTGTTGGCAGTTTTCCTGTGAAATATGTTGGTACATGGGTCGATAGCTATTGCGGTGGGGCCGGCATCCTAGTCACCCAAAATTTGTTCGATCTCCTTGCTGGCGGAAACAAGACTTATCAAATTCTTCAAGACGTCCAGTATTCCTTGTGGTCATGACCCAAGGGCAGAGGTGTGTATAGGCACGGGTGGGCTATGCCCACCCAGTTTTTCTTTTTCTTTTTTAGTAGTAGATAGCAGTAAATTTTAGATCAAGCCCACCCAAATTTAAAACCCATATCAACCCACCATTATTCGTTTCTTAAATAAGCTTATAGTTTAATGTACAGATGTGTTTTATTTTATTTTACTTTAGTTTAATATTTTTGATAAAAACGTTAATTAATTGATCCAATTACATGTTTCATTGTTTTATCGTCATTTTGTTAGCAACGCATGTGTCTAACTAGTTGAACACTAGACGGTAGCGATCTTCTAAAAAAAAAACATGTTAATTAGTCTCTTTATTTCTGTTAGGCTTTCTTATTATTAAAATTTAATGTGTCTTTCTCTTAACTCTTTGAATGAAATGAATATATTTTGGTGTTTCTGTTGTATAGACTCAAAGTGATTTTTTCCCCCTCAATTTAAGACTTCATAAAAAAATTTGCTATATAATACAACATCACAAAAATTATTCTAGCCACCCCCCAAACCGAAATGCAGGCTCCGCCTTAGGTCAGACCTTTCTCTTGACACCATAAGCTCTGATCCTCCATCGTTCGTTGCATATCTGTGTTTGGTACATTTCAACCATGTTTAACAGTTCATTGTTCTATGTTACTTTGAGAAAAAAAAAAAACAAACATTAACTATATATAAGCACCGGCCTTGTATTCATGCATCTTTTTACTTTTTTAAGTTTCGTTGTGTTCCTTTTTTTTAAAGCATCATTTTCTTGTTTTCAGTGACGCAAAATAGACCCTGGTGTTCGAAGAAGTTGCACGCTACTAGTTCAGGGTGGAGACATTTGTTGCAAAAGCTCTTTTCATGTTCCGTTGGTTTTACTACTTGTCATTTTATTCTCACTTGAATGTTATATAAATAAACTTGCTGATCAAGATGAAAAGCCTCTTCAGTAAACTCTTTGCTCTTTGGTGGTGGAGTTCATGGTACTTTTTAGTGGTGGATTGCGGTCGCAAGCGTTTCGGGCAATTTAATGTTTCATGCTTTCTTGTTTTTCTAGTTACTTTTAACCCATCTTTTCTGGAGTTGGCCGGACGAGGTCCGACATTGTTGTATCATTCGGCGGTAGTTTAACTTCAAGAAAAACTGGTTATAGTGATGACAACGAACGTCACTAATTAAGTCTAATATGGAGATGTTTCCTTTTATTTGTGGCGTTTTTCAATGTCTCTTATTTTGATATCGCTATAACTAAACGCCCTAAATAAGACATTTCAAAACACCATAATAAGTGCAAGACCAAGACCATAAAAACAACTTAATAGATGATGTAATACCCCTTAAAAAAAATGATGTAATAGTGACTTAAACTATGCTGCTGAGTCTGGTCAGCTTAAAAGAAAATTTGTTCATAATGACGTGAAAAAAGGTCATTAAATGTTAATTTCTTGTCATTGAAGACGTTTAATGACGTGAAATTTCCCGTCATGGTCCGTCACTACTACCTTCTAGCTAAAATCAAATTGTGGCAGTAAAGTGTATTGTCATTACTGTTGTTATATAATTAATTACAATATTATACTCTCACTAAAAATCTATATTAATGAAGATAATATTCATCATCGTTGCTTCATTCCTCCTCATTAAAAATAGTAATACTAACAATATAACCCGTCATTATTTTATCAATCTTCCCATCACTATAATTCTTTCACCGTCAATATTTACGTGTCATTATTAATTATATATACCGTCATTAACCTAAATTTGAATGATTATAAATTATCGTCATTATTAGTTATTAATCTATCATTAAAAATTTGTTATAGCAATACAATGATTTTGCATTAAAACCTAAATTTTCATTATTGAATTACATATATTTGAAAACCATAAATATCGATACTCAAACAATAGAGCAATGATAAATTTTATTGAAATAAGAATCAACATTATCTTGATTGTATTTTCAAATACTCAATAATTTAAGCAATGAGTTCATCGTAAAAAATGCTAAATCAAATCTAATACTAAAAAAAGTCTTCATGCTCTCCAATCAAGAAGTTAGTGTAAGGAGATTGATAAATCAACAATTTCTTCAAAATCATCAGGAGAAAGCCTACAAGATGGAGCAAATATTCACAATTAAACAAGTTATTAAGCACTTAATATAAGCATGAAACGATTACTAAAACTACAACCACAGACGACTACGTAACAAACAAGGATGTGATCATTCACGTTAGTTTTGTGAATAATATCTATTACTATACATGATTTGTATGAAAATTACTATTACTTAGGCTACATGATTTGTATACATGATTTGTATGAAAATTACTATTACTATACATGATTTGTATGAAAATTACTATTACTATACATGATTTGTATGAAAACAGACAGATATGCACCAGATACTTAGGCTACAGACATGGGTCCGGTGATAATTTCTATTACTTTTTCAATACCATAGCCCAAATCATCTAAAACTTGAGCTCTGTCCAAAAAGTAACCCATATAATAACAGAGAGTAAAATATTGCCTATATATCATATCCTATTGCCTCTGTTGACTATACATTGAAGTAAAGTAAACCAAAAAAAAAAACCTCATTTGACATGCCTCAAATTGATTTGATGAGTTCAGAAGGTCACAAAAATATTGTCGAGGATATTCTAGTTTGATATTATTATTTAATTTAAATATCGTGTAGTCACTACAACAAAAACTAGCTATAGTGACACACATTTTAAGGCATTTTTCAATAAATGTGGTTAAAAGTACATATAGCATATATCGTGAAATTCTTTTACGATCTGTTGAGACACTTGGAATTGGCCCAATACCTTTTTTTTGACACATCCTAATACTTAAATAACTCTAAGAAAACATAGTATAAATAAAACTGATTTGTTTACAATAATAAAGAAAAGCATATTTTGTTCACACAAGAAAAAAGAAAGCCGACTTTTTGAATCACCCATACTCTCTTATTTTTGGGACAGGAGTATTGCTGGCGCTTAGTCAAACGACCCAATATCTTATTTTGGAGGCGTTTTCAGATATCTCTAAATCCATTTTCCTTGTATTGTGACTTATTAACTAAGTCACCGAACCCTATATAATTGTGCTCTCTTCATTCAGTTAAATCAATGAAACACAATACATCTTCAATTATGTTAAATATTATTAAAAAATACTAAAATAATTTGAACAAGGAAAAATAAAACATTCAAGTGGTCTTGATCTTTGTAGAAAAATTAACTGAAAAAAATATAACAGAAACATATGACTAAAACAAAAAAAAAAGGAAAATTACGGGATAGATCGATTCATCATTAAAATGAATTGTTTCCTAATCAATTTCTCAACATCAATGAGTAGGGTTGAGCAGAAAACCCAATAAACTCAATCCAAAAAGTTTATATGCACAAAAAGTTTCGTCTCAAAAAGGCCAAATTCTTGTAGTGGTATTCCGCCCAAAGTGAAAGGGTGTTATCATATTATCGTTTTCATTTCATTTTTGGTCTCGTCGATGATTCTTTGACCTTTTTTTGGGAAAAAGAACCATGTATGTGTTTTTTCATTACATATGGCTATTGGTCTTTAATTTTTATTTCCATATGTTGTTGGTTAGTTATATGTTGTTGGACTCTTAATTATCAAATTTTAACTTTTCTTTCCTCGCTAGAAAAGTGTCTTTAACGATAATTGTTATCAACATATGTTGTGGAACTCGAATTTTGATATATACCTGTGTGGATTTTATAGCTTAATTTTTTTATTATAAATCTATGTTTTATGGATGAAAACCCAAAAACGAACCTAGACCAACCCGAAACCAATCCGAACCAAAACCGGGTTTTATAGTCATTTGGTTTGGTTTAGTTTTTTTGAACCAACCCGACTTATACTATTAAAAACTCAACCCAATCCAATCCAAGTTCAGCCCGATCAAGGAGGGTAAAAAATAAAATTTCAATTAAAACAGATGAAAGGAATCTTACAAAGGTACAATAAGGTATCGTATCGGGTGACACCCTGTGGCGGATCCAGGAAGTTTTTCCAGTGAGATCACCGGACTGTAAATTGACACCAAAACTAAATTGTTTTACTACTAAAAAAAATTCAGATCTCAGTGGGGTCACGTGACCTATCCTTATATATACATGCCTCCGCCCGCTTGTTCTATATCACGTGACGCAATCCAAAGGGAAGCACTTTGAACTGCACACATGATGTCTAGTAGCCCTGCATCCACTACAAAAATAACCATCACCAAATTGAGAACCCTTGCTCAAAGCAAATGATCAGTATAGTTGAAGAATATACAATCATAGCAGTATAACCATCTTGATTTTCTGAACCAAAAAGGAAAATCATGCCCTACTTTTTACTTTCCTGTATTTATGCTTTGATACTTACTCCCGGCTAAAAATATTCCAGAAGGTAAACGGATTTCATTCTTTAGCTACAAACGCCTACATCCGCTATCTTTTCAATCGTATACGATGCTCTCATCGACCAAATTATACACACCTGAATGGCCTAGCTAAGTGAAAATTCTAAGAGGAAACAGATTCTGGATAAAAGTAACACAAATAAAAAGCCATAAATATAGTTTCCAGCCTTGCTCCAAATCATTATATATTATTAGGCATTTCAATCCCGTCTCTGAAGGAATATATATACATTTGTGTGTGTGTGTGTGTGTGTTTCGGGTGTATATTATTTACTTTCAACCCTCCAAACATAACCGTGAGAACTGAAAATTTGACATGAACAATGGCTAGCACAAAAATGAGTATATGGAATTGATGAAATGCTTCAAAGTGATACTAGTTGAACCTTATGCTGCACGAAATCAAAGACAAATATGATTCTATTATTCTGGGACAATCAAAAATATAGCACCAAATAAACAGAGTACATACAATATCAAAACCTATTTAAACATGATTAGAGAGTCAAACAAAACCACTCAAAAAAAAAAAAAAAAAAAAAAAAAAAACAAAAAGACTTAAACAAAACTAATTGATTAATTTGATCTCACATAGGCATTATAGTATCCGGTTTCGTTTACTTCTTCTTCTTCTTCTTGTAGTAAGCGACGTGTAGGAGAGGACCAGTAGTCCGGTGGTGCCTGGCACGGTAAGAGAAAAAATTCACGACGTGTCTACTGTCTACGCACACAGATTTTGATTAACTCACTTTGAGCAGATGTCATTAATTAGAAATGATATAATAAAACCTAAAAGCATCAACTCTGCATTCAGAAAGAAACCCAATCATCGCTTTACTTTCAATTCAAACCAGAAAATTAAATATTCAAATCTATGAACAAGAAAATATTTCAGAATTAATTACTACCCTCGTAGAACTTTCTGCAAAGCTTCATAAAGAGGCTTTTCTTGACTCTTCTTCAAACACCAGAATTCAACAAATTATAAAGATGTCACAATCAAACAATCATTTTTTTATTATGATGACTAAATACAATCAAACAATAAATTTTTTTTACTGATATATTCCCCTTCATTAAGAAGACCTTCAATATATTCAAGCCTTACTTCAAATCATCATGGTATTAAGGTTTTTCCATCCTTCTTCCAAATCATCGGACTATTAAAGTTCTTGATTCATCTTTACTGACTGGACGATGCTTTCCACCAAAAAGAGTTGCTTGGCAGTGAATGTCAGGCTACGTGTAATTCTCTTGCTTTCTGGATAGCTTTGCGATATGAATACCGGTTTAGGGGGCCCATGTTGCTCTTTATTGTGCAACTCTTCATTGCGCCAGAACCAAATGCTTGAAATTAATTCCCGAAACAGAATTCTCCAGAACGCCATATTATCTTTCTTATACATATCCTTTTGGAGGCATTTGTCGAGTCAATCCGGGGCATTGTTGGTATTAATTAAAGAAGACATGCCAAGTATTGGTGGTGCACAACATCTTTCCACGATCGCGCACCCAAGTGCAGTCTCTAAAGGTATGTAGAATAGATTCATTGTGGCTTCTGCAGGAATTGCATACAGTAATATTTCGCCACCAGTATCCATCAGTCCATTCATGGTCCATCAGAACAAATCCTTTTCTTCTTTCAATTTTTCCTCTCATATAAGCAACATACCTTTTGTTATCAAAAAAAATAAAATAATAATAATAGAAAATATGAGCACCTAATTTTTTGTTGTTTTCGTTTTCTTAAATAAGCATATAGCTTAATGGACAGATGTGATTTTCTTTTATTTTACTTTAGTTTAAACTTTTTCATTTTCATAAAAATGTTAATCTTTTCTTAAAAAAGCATACAGCTTAATGTACATATGCATTTTTTTTTGGCAAAAAGACATTTTATTATAACATAAGAAAGACATTAAATTTACACGTTTCATTGTTTTACGGTAATTTTCGTTATTCTACTTTTATCGTCAATTTGTTAGCAACGCATTTGTCTAACTAGGTGAACACTAGACGGTAGTGATCTTCTAAAGAAAACATGTTAATTAGTCCTTTTTTTTTTCTTTTTGTTAGGCTTTTTTATCATTGAAATTTAATGTCTCTTTATGTTAACTCTTTGAATGAAATGAATATATTTTGGTGTTTCTGTTGTGTAGACTCATAGTGATTTTTTCCCCCTCAATTTAAGACTTAAAAAAAAATTGCTATATAATACAACATCACAAAAAAATTATTCTACAAACACAACACCCCCCCCCCCCCCCCCCCGACCAAACCAAAATGCAGGCTCTGCATGCCCTTGGTCAGACCATTCTCTTAACACCATAAGCTCCGATCCTCCATCGTCGTTGCATATCTGTGTTTGGTACATTTCAACCATGTTTAACAGTTCATTGTGCTATGTTACTTTGAGAATAAAAATACAGACATTAACTACATATAAGCACCGGCCTGACCGGCCCTGTATTCAAGCATCTTTTTACTTTTTTAAGTTTCGTTGTGTTCCTTCTTTTTAAAGCATCTATTTCTTGTTTAGAGTGATGCAAAATAGACCCTGGTGTTCGATGAAGTTGCACGCTACTAGTTCAGGGTGGAGAAATTTGTTGTAAAAGCTCTTTTCATGTTCCGTTGGTTTTTCTACTTGTTGTTTTATTCTCACTTGAATGTTATAGAAATAAACTTGCTGATCAAGATGAAAAGCCTCTTCAGTAAACTCTTTGCTCTTTGGTGGTGGATCGGAGTTCATGGTGCTTTTTGGTGGTGGACTGCGGTTGCAGGCGTCTCGAGCAATTTTATGTTCCATGTTTTCTTGTTTTTTTTTTTTTTTTTTTTTTTTATTTACTTTTAACCCATCTTTTTTTGGAGTTGTCCGGATGAGGTCCGACATTGTTGTATCATTCGGCGGCAGTTTAACTACAAGAAAAACTGGTTATAGTGACGACAACAAACGTCACTAATTAAGTCTAAGATGGAGATGTTTCCTTTTATTTGTGGCGTTTTTCAGTGTCTTCTTTTGATATCGCTATAACTAAACGCCCTAAATATGACTTTTCAAAACACCCTAATAAGTGCAAGACCAGGACCATAAAAACAACTTAATAGATGGGAAATTGATACTTTGAAAAGCGCCTTAACAAAGGGAAAAGGTTTTTTTTTTTTTTTTTTTTTTTTTTTTTTTTTTTTTTTTCGAAAATAAAATTGGCTAACTTGATACACTGTAAAGCGCTGTAACATATAAACTATTAAGATGCTCAATAGTTTCGTTGAGTTCCTTTTTTTTAAAGCATCTATTTCTTGTTTAGAGTGATGCAAAATAGACCCTGGTGTTCGATGAAGTTGCACGCTACTAGTTCAGGGTGGAGAAATTTGTTGTAAAAGCTCTTTTCATGTTCCGTTGGTTTTTCTACTTGTTGTTTTATTCTCACTTGAATGTTATAGAAATAAACTTGTCGATCAAGATGAAAAGCCTCTTGAAGAAACTCTTTGCTCTTTGGTGGTGGATCGGAGTTCATGGTGCTTTTTGGTGGTGGATCATGCGGTTGCAAAGGCGCTCTCGAGCAATTTTATGTTCCATGTTTTCTTGTTTGTTTTTTTTTTTTTTTTATTTACTTTTAACCCATCTTTTTTGGAGTTGTCCGGATGAGGTCCGACATTGTTGTATCATTCAAGCGGCAGTTTAACTACAAAGAAAACTGGTTATAGTGACGACAACGAACGTCACTAATTAAGTCTAAGATGGAGATGTTTCCTTTTATTTGTGGCGTTTTTCAGTGTCTTCTTTTGATATCGCTTATAACTAAACGCCTAAATATGACTTTTCAAAACACCCTAATAAGTGCAAGACCAGGACCATAAAAACAACTTAATAGATGGGAAATTGATACTTTGAAAAGCGCCTTAACAAAGGGAAAAGGTTTTTTTTTTTTTTTTTTTTTTTTTTTTTTTTTTTTTTCAAAATAAAATTGGCTAACTTGATACAATCTGAAAGTTGTAACATATAAACTATTAAGATGCTCAATAGTTTCGTTGAGTTCCTTTTTTTTAAAGCATCTATTTCTTGTTTAGAGTGATGCAAAATAGACCCTGGTGTTCGATGAAGTTGCACGCTACTAGTTCAGGGTGGAGAAATTTGTTGTAAAAGCTCTTTTCATGTTCCGTTGGTTTTTCTACTTGTTGTTTTATTCTCACTTGAAATTTGTTGTAAAAGCCTCTTCAGTAAACTCTTTGCTCTTTGGTGGTGGATCGGAGTTCATGGTGCTTTTTGGTGGTGGACTGCGGTTGCAGGCGTCTCGAGCAATTTTATGTTCCATGTTTTCTTGTTTTTTTTTTTTTTACTTTTAACCCATCTTTTTTTGGAGTTGGCCGGATGAGGTCCGACATTGTTGTATCATTCGGCGGCAGTTTAACTACAAGAAAAACTGGTTATAGTGACGACAACGAACGTCACTAATTAAGTCTAATATGGAGATGTTTCCTTTTATTTGTGGCGTTTTTCAGTGTCTCTTCTTTTGATATCGCTATAACTAAACGCCCTAAATATGACTTTTCAAAACACCCTAATAAGTGCAAGACCAGGACCATAAAAACAACTTAATAGATGGGAAATTGATACTTTGAAAAGCGCCTTAACAAAGGGCAAAGTTTTTTTTTTTTTTTTTTTTTTTTTTTTTTTCGAAAATAAAATTGGCTAACTTGATACATGCACTGTAAAGTGCTGTAACATATAAACTCTTAAGATGCTCAAAAATGTCCCAACATACACTCTTGAGATTCTCACAAGCGCCAACTTGATATGATTTAAATTAAATAATAAGTATCTAGATATTCACAATTTTACCATGCAAACAATCTCCCCAACCAATAAACTTGAGAAATCCCAAACATATCCAAGATAAGATAAATTAAAATGCAACAAATGATTATAGTCTACAACGCAAGATTATAGTCTACAACGCAAGAAATGACACAATAATTTCTTATCAGCATTGATTGATGTCGTTCATCCATAGCATCCATCTTCTTTGCCATTACACGGCTATGATATGAAATAAAATTCTGAGACATAATCTCTGGATCGGGAAATGTTTGGGCAGCGTAATCTTCGGTGACTTTCTTGGATAAACCAATCGATATATACGTTAATCGGCGAATATTTGTAGAAACTTGCGTGCAAAATCGCAATAATAGAATCCTTTTTTATTTTTCACCGCTTCGTCTAGCCGGTTACAAGTTGATAAATTTAAAGAAGGTTGTTACATTCAGGCCTTTCATGTGACTCTCATGTCTCGGATACTGAGTTCTTATCACCAAATTAACAAATGGCACACATATAATTAAAATTAATCAATTATATATAACAGTCTGACCTCAATTAATCATCAGAGTACAAGCGAAAGATGAAATGAAGACTCTGAACACGATAAGATGACTAAAAAGATCGAGAAGAAACACCAAGTTGACACTACATTGATAATTCAAGACTAACACAACAGTCCCAAGCGTCCATAAAAAATCTTTGAACCAAAAAACCTTAATTCGGAATTTCAACCGACTATCTAGTTCGATAGTATTAAAAGACTTTAACTATTAGAACCCATTCACCGATTTTTACAACGTTACAATTAAGACTTCAAATTTTGTTTTTAATCAGTTGAGTTACTTAAGTGATATGCGATCAGGTGGATCTGTTGAATGTAAACACATTAAAGTAAATTTGCAAAAAGTATGTGCAAAAAATAAAAGACACAAAAAAATTGTTTATAGAAAGTTGATGTGGCATAGTCCACAACGTCACTCCTTCTCCTGTAATGTTGAGGAATTAACTAAAGTGTTTATACACCAACGCAATAGTGACTGATTGTCCCTGAATGAATCTTCAGCTTCACAATCCGAACCGTATGTCCTTGACAACTTCTTCAGTTTATTCCTAGAAATAGCTTTTTTGTTCCTTCAAAGTTAAATTTCTTCTTCAACATACCCACCACAAACTCAGTCCCTTGATAGATAAACTGCTTCAGCCGCTACCAGTCCTTCAAAGCAGTCGACTTCTTCAATGCTCCTCTGTCCTTCACAGCAACTTAGCTGTTTTACAGATCCAACAACTTTGAATAAACAAAATGTTGGGTGGTTTGAATCCTAATATTCTTTGAGAAATGTTCTAGATAAAGATCGAAAGATCAATGTTCTGCTTCAAGTGTTGCTAGATTTGTCTTTGAGGATTGTATGCGCGCAACATTTTAATATCTAAATGTTGCAGTGAAATACCTTATGATATTTTTTTTTTGAGATTTTGGAGAGCTGGGAATTCGGCAGAGTAACCACATTCTTGCAAATCTTCTAAAAAATTCGTAATTTCATCTTTCTATGCAACAAGAAATTGACGCTTTACCACAAAATAACACACGGAACATTGTGCAATTACCTTCTCACGAACGCCTCATTGGGTGCAAATGGGTGTACAAAATAAAATTCCACGTGATGAAAGTATATTTAGATACAAAGCACGTTTGGTGGCTAAAGGCTATAATTATGTTGAATGAATTGATTTTCAAGAAACTTTTGCACCGGTTGTGAAAATGCTCAATGTTCGTGTTTTATAGGTGTTGCTGTTGTGCGTGGTTGGCATCTTCACCAATTAGATGTCAACAACGCTTTCCTCCATTTCTTGACGAGGACGCCTATATGACCTTACCTCTGGATTCATATGAAAGGGGAGACACATGTTTGTACACTTAATTAATCCATCTGTGGTATAAAACATGCAACCTGGCAATGGTATGCAAAATTAAGTGCTTTCAAGCAAGCATGATTTTGGAAAACTTCATCCTACCATTCCTTATTTGTCCGAATTTGATAAGGTAAATTCATGGAAATTTTCTTGGGTCTCTGGACCATAATCTACACACGCTTCTCTTTGGGGGGCTTAGGATTGGGTGTCTTTTGTTGCAAAATTTTGTCTTTACTAGGAAAATGGTGGTGGCGTTTTGTGGAGGAACCGGAGGCTCTTTGGAGGAAGGTTATTAAAACTATATATGGCGATGATAGTGCTTGGGACTTTGAGGATGTAGAGCTAATTAGTGGTCCGGTCGGGAAAGATAATACTGGTGCATGCTTGTTTATTCATGATTTGCGAGTTACTTTGAAGGGCTTGAAAAGGTGGGTGGTTGGTAAATGGGGTAGGGTTCTCTTTTGGTTGGATGTTGGTGTAGGAGGTGCTTGGATTACGGGCCGGACCACGACTTGTCATAAGTAACTTGGTTAATAAGTTTATTGAAGGATTTGGAAATTATTTTGTGACAACCAATTTGCCATGAATATAGCGTCAAATCCGTTTTCCATGGATGAACTAAGCATATTGAAATTTATTGCCATTTGGTATGTGAAAAATTTCAAAATGGGATAATTAAAACAACACACATTCGTACAGCTGAGCAACCAGCAAATTATATTTACAAATCCATTAAGCACGGCGGATTTCGAGTATTTACTTGGAATTGGGCGTTATTAACATACACTACCAAAAACAAGCTTTAAGCGGCGGATTTTTTTCACCGCTAAAGTTGAAAATCAGTCGTAAATCTTTTTCGCGGCGGTTTCAAATCGCCGTATTTGCCTTCACACCTTAAAATTTTAGGCCATTTCCCTGCGGTTTTCCTCATCCGCTGCTACGAACTCTTAGTGGCGGTTCTTATCCGCCGGTAATTGTCTAAAAACCGCCAGGATAACATATTCCATTATAAGCCATAATGGAGGTAAAAAATGGTTTTGACAGCGTTTTTTCCTCCGCCACAATTAAAAAAAAAACAGTTTTAATTCACAAAAGTAATAAATAAAAAATAATACATAATAAAAGAACAAGTTTAATTCATAAAAATTAAAAATTAAAAATAATACATAATAAAAAAACATGTTTAATTCACAAAAATAATAAATAATAAATAAAATAAGAACAATGATTCAGCACATGAATCTCAAACACAAAAAACATCACATTCTACCTCTAACCTCTAAAACACAAATGTTCATCTCAACACATGAACCAAACTCAGCAAAACATACTTCAACTTCAACTTCACATCCGGGAATAAGAGCAACAATATCCAACATAGTAATCATGCTCACGGTATTGCAAGGGCGTTTTTTAGCGACACGTTTTCATTTTTGCGACACATTTGCCCTGCATTTACCAAAAATCGCCATTGCAATACCATGAGCTCCATATATAATGCTCTTATCATCGACCGACCTGCTCCAATAAATTCAGACGACTTTAGCCCAACAAGTTAAGGACTTTGAATAAATTAGACAAGCTGAGTCATAATTTAAAAGCAATTTCTAGCTGGACCAACACAAACTCTAAAACAGAAATACTAATTGAACAGATTCAGGCCTCAGGTCACCATACAAACTACTTTGCAATTTCCTACTTTGCTCATTGAGAAATATACTAGCAAGAATATTTTATCTACACGTTATATATATATATATATATATATATATATATAATTTTTATTTTCTTAAGTTATCACTAAGTTTTTAGCGGTGGACGACACAACAACGCCCCTAAATAAAAAGCTTTCCATGTGGAGTTTTTAATTGGGAATTAGGATAAAAACAGTTTTGGAATATTTTTAAGCAACAGGACAAGCTATAAATTTTTATTTGGAGATGACAACTTTATATTTTTATAGCCTGAAGGACAAAGTAAAAAAAAATCCGCACAACCCTCAGTTTCATTCGGGAATATAATTTTATTTCTCTTTCATCACACATTTTCAAACACTCATATCTTTTGATCTAGAGATCCAAATACGATAAAAATTTCACTGAGTTTTTTATTTTTTGATGCTCTTCGTTTTGAGACTTGGTTCGATATAATTAAATCGTTTTTTGAGAGATTCACTGTCGAAATTCACTCGGTGAATTTCTTCAGTGAATCACAAAAATCAGTGAATATTGATAGAGAATTTCGAACAATAGTAAATTTGGTGAAAGGATTTTCAAATTTAGAGTTCTAGATTGAGAGATATGAGTGTTTAAAAAAGATGGATGAGGAGAAAGTATGATGGTTTTTTTAATAAGCGCTTTAAAATTTAAAAAAAAATTTGTTCCTTTATACAATAGTTTCAAAAGTCATCACTCCTTAATTGATGAAATGTTTGTGTCATTCTCCTCATTCCCATTTTTTAATCCGCCGCTAAATGAATGATACAAGAAACCACTCCTTGTTTTGTCAATGAAGCACAATATCCAATGGTAAAACACATCACTAAGCGGCGGAATGTAAAATCCACCGCAAAAATCCTCCGCTAAAAGGCAAGGTTTTTGTAATGATATACACCAACTTGAGGGAGTGTTAAAGATTGATTTACTCCAATCTTGTAGAATCACGATTGAATTGCATTTTGTCCGTAATGTGTATTATTATTCCAAATAAGGAATGATCCTAGTCAATGATAGGCTTAAATTTACGCAACATATTAGCACAATTTTTATGAAATTTGTGTATTTATTTGTACTCTGCAAACAGACCATGTTAATGAGAAATATGTTGGGAAAACAAACAACCGCAATACCACACGTATCACAAATACCCACAAAATCTTCCCAATGACACACAATGAAATAAACGAGGCAGCCCCAACGAAAATCAAATCACAAATACAGCGTAACAAAAACACAAGAAAATCAACACCACAGTTTTTAACGTGGAAAACCCCTCTCGATGTGAGTGAGTTAAAACCACGAGGCCGAGGCACACAAAAACTCCACTAATCAGCAAAGATGATACAAAAGTGTTTCAAACACATCAACCAACTCAATTACACCAAAGCATCAACTAAGAATGCAAAATACCAGAGTTGTTGAAAAATATCAACGAAAACGCAGCAGAAACGCAGCAGTCAGGTCGCGGACGATTTCCATAAAATTGAACTGTTGAAATGCAAATTCCACCAATCAGATTGAAGAAGAATGAGAGACGAACAATCCCTCAAAATTTCATGCCGATCGGAGTCCGTTAAGATGTCCGTTCGTCGCCGGAAAGAGACTTCTACAACACCAAAAATCCTGAGAATTTTTCCTCCTTTTGCCTCTCTTTTTATTGTGAAGATTAAGGAAAAATTAACCTAATTTGTTCCCTTAAATACTACTTGACATATTATTAATTTTCTAATTATTTAGTGGGTTTGGGCTCCACAAAGAAGTGATCCACCCAACAAATCTCCCCCTCACGACATTGTGAAGGAATCCGTCATTCCCACAATAGAACGACATATCTCAAGCTGCTCCATTGTCAACGCTTTTGTCAACATATCCACACCATTGTCATCCGTGTGCACCTTTTCAAGTGCTTGCAACTTCAACTTCAACACATCCCGAATCCAATGATAACGAACATCAATGTGCTTGGTTCTAGAATGAAAGGCTGCATTCTTACCAAGATGAATAACACTCAGGCTATCACAAAGCAACACTTACTGATCTTGCTTCAAAACAAGCTCTCGGAAAACTTCTTCATCCACAACAACTCTTTACATGCTTGATTCTTCGCAATATACTTAGCTTCAGAGTTGAAAGTGCAACATATTTTTGCAACCTCGATTGCCATGACACAGCTCCCCTTGCAAATTTAACCAAATATCCTGAAGTAGACTTCTAAGAATCAACATCTCAAGCCATATCAGAATCAGTGAAACCAACCTACACGGGTTTTTCACCACCAAAAGTAAGGCATAAATCTGTAGTACCCCTGAGATATCTCATAATCCATTTCACATCATTACCATGCTCTCTACCAGATTAGAATGAAAACGACTAACCTTACCAATCAGATAAGCTATGTCCGGTCTAGTACATACCATGGCATACACCAAACTACCCACTTCAAGCATACATGACCTTCTCGCATCTTTTCCTTTTCATCATCGCTAGAAGGACACTATTTGATACTCAACTTGAAATGAGATGCAAATGGACCGGACACTGCTTTAGCATCACTCATGCTAAATCTCTGAAGCACCTTCTTTATGTACTTATCTTATGAGAAATAAATTTTCCCGGCCTCTCTGTCACGAGTAATCTGCATCCCTAAAATATGCTTTGCATGGCCCAAGTCTTTAATGGAAAAAGACTTGCTCAACTTCTGCTTCAACCTGTCAATCCTTGAAGCATTCTTGCCAACTATCAAAATATCATCCACATAAAGTAAAAGAATTATAAAATCATCCTCTGAGAATCTGTTAATAAACACGCAATGATCTAAAGTAGTCTTCCGGTAACCCTGCTCCTTCATGAAAGACTCAAACTTCTTATACCACTGTCTAGGCACTTGCTTCAACCTATAAAGACTCATCTTCAACTTGCACACAAGATCCTCTCTTCCTTTCACCTGAAAACCCTCTGACTGCTCCATGTAGATGTCTTCTTCCAAATCACCATGAAGAAAAGTTGTTTTAACATTCATCTGCTCAACCTCCAAATCAAGACTAGCTGCCAAGACAAGAACAGTCCGGATAGAAGACATTTTTATAACAATAGAGAAATTCTCACCAAAATCAATGCCCTTTCTCTGAACAAAACCTTTGACTACTAATCATGCCTTATACCGAGGTGAAGAACTACAGTCTTCATTCTTAATTCAAGACCCACTTATTCTTCAAAGCCTTCTTCATTTTAGGCAATTTCACCAACTCATATGTGTGATTGTCATGCAAAGACTCCATCTCGTCTTTCATAGCATCAAGCCATTTATCTTTATATTCATCATTCATGGCTCTGCTCAAAATATCTAGCTCTCCACTATCTCGAGAGCAAAACATACTCGATCCACTGGATATCTAGTAGAAGGGTGTCTCATCAATCGCACCATGCTCCTCTATGAGTGTAGGAGAAATTATCTCTAAGTCAGCTTGAATCATCACTGCTTTGAGGTGTTGAACTCTTATTTTTATCAACATCATGCAAAGTCTCATTCTCTGCAAACACAACATCTCGGCTTCTAATCACTTTCTTGTCAACAGGATCATAAAATTTGTACCCAAACTCATCTTGACCATAACCCAGTCTTAGCATCAAGTTTACACCTCTCATCTTTAGGAATGTGAACATAAGCTTTACAACCAAAAATTCATAAATAATGGTAAGATACATCTTTACCTGACCATACCTTCTGAGGAACATCATTCTGCAAAGGAACACATGAAGACATATTTAGTACATGAACCACTGTACTCAAAGCTTCACCCCAAAAGGATTTAGGCAATCCGGCTTGTGAAAGTAAACATCTGACTCTCTCCACTAATGTTCTGTTCATCCTCTCCGCCAAGCCATTTAATTGCAGAGTCTTTAGCGGAGTTCTCTCATGTCTGATACCCTGCTGATTACAGTAATAATGAAATGTACCTTTGTATTCACCTCCATTGTCAGTCTAAATACACTTCAACTTCTTTCAGTTTCCCTTTCAACTGAAACTTGAAACTGCTTGAACACGTCTAACACTTGATCTTTTGTCTTCAAAGTGTAGACCCAAAATTTTCTCGAGTGATCATCAATAAAAGTCACAAAATAGTGGGAACCACCAAGCGTCCTTGTCTTCATAGGACCACAAACATTTGAATGAACAAGCTCAAGTACTTCGGACTTTCTTGAAGGTGGATTTGATTTAAAAGAAACTCTAGTTTGCTTCCCTGCAAGACAATGAGCACACTTTTCCAAATGCAAACTGTTAGAACAAGACAATAAAATTTTCTTAAATAAGACAGTCATTCCTTTCAAGATCATATGACATAACCTCTTATGCCATAACTCAGTCTCATCGCGTGACCACTGCATGAGCCTCATCAACAATAACTTTGGGATACAAAAGGTGCAGCTGTCTTTTCTGCTAACAAGTGTGTTTTGCAGGACAAGAACAAGAAAGTGATTGGTTTAGCTGAGTTACACAGAGTACTCTATGTCATGGATCAACCAATAAGGCTTTCTGTTGCCAATGCTGTAGAAAATCACACCTTATCTGATAGATTAGATGATGCTCTTTTATGGCATTTTAGACTATGACACTTGACAGATAAGAGACTGCAAGTTATTAGTTCACAGTCTGCTGATGTCAAATTTTGCAATCATGACCTTTGTTATGTTTGCCCTATGGCAAAATTAAAGAAAAAACCATTTCCATTAACTACAACGGCTGTAAATGTTGTTTTTGATCTTATTCATATGGATATTTGGGGTCCTTTAAAACAACATACTGTGAATGGACAACAATATTTTCTTACTGCTGTAGATGATTTTTCTAGGTTTACTTGGGTTTTTCTTATGAGGCACAAATCTGAAGCTTCTGACCTTGTTAAATCTTTTGTTTAATTTGTGTCTACACAATTTCATAAAATCATCAAAGTTATCAGATCTGATAATGGAGCTGAGTTCTAGCACACTGGTTTTTATGCTCAGTAGGGCATCATACATCAAACATCATGTGTCAGCACACCTAAACAAAATGGTATTGTTGAAAGGAAACATCGAGATCTCTTTGAATGTTTCCAAGGGAATGAGGTTCAAGAGTAATTTACATATTGAATATTAGGGTTTTTGTCTTTTACATGCTGTAAAATTAATTAATGCTACACCCAGACCACTTCTGAAGGAAAGCACTCCATATGAGGTGCTTCATGGCACCAAACCAGATTATTCTGCATTTAAAGCTTCTTTTGTTTAGTCTTTCTTGCACACTTCAGCATATACAGAATGAAATTTGACTCGAGATGTAGGACTTGTGTCTATCTTGGGAATTTGAATACATCCAAGGGAGTTATTCTTCTAGACATTACCAACAAAGATATATTTGTTGCTAGGAATACTCAATTCCATGAGACTTATTTCCCTCTATTTTAATAGGTATTAGGCGATCCTAGACATCTTGCTGACATGTCAGTAATGGACAGTTTTGATGATTTACTGAATGAGTCGTCACAGACCAACCAATACTGAGATCGATTTTAGGTGAGGCATCAAATGAAGAGCATCATGATTAAGCGAGCACCGAACCCACACAATTAAGAAGGTCGACAAGAATAAGTAAATCACCAACCTTTTATCAAGGAGGGACTCACACCGTTCGGCAGACCCCACACCTGCTGAGTGAGGTCATGAACCTGGATAATCTTTCAGCAGACTATGCCAGATTTATTAATGCTATTGATGCTATTAAAGAGCCTAAGACTTACAATCAAGCCATCAAGCATGATGAGTGGAAAGAAGCAATGCAAAAAAGAAATTGAAGCTCTACGAAAGACCCATACATGGGAGATAGTTGATCTACCCCCAGGAAAGAAACACATTGAGTGCAAGTGGGTATACAAAATCAAGTACAATCATGATGGTTCAGTAGAGAGACACAAAGACAGACTAGTAGCAAAAGGCTACACTCAAACATATGGTATTGATTATCAAGAAACCTTTTCTCATGTTGTCAAGATTACTACAATCAGAACTTTACTTGCAGCAGCAACAGCTGATAATTGGCATCTACATCAAATGGATGTCAACACTAAATTCTTACATGGAGATTTGCATGAAGAAGTATATATGCAGTTACCACTAGGTTGTGCATCAACTAAACAAAATCAAGTTTGCATATTAACCAAATCTTTGTATGGTCTCAAGCAAGCCAAGCAGACAATGGAAGCGCAAGTTAAGCGAATCTTTGGAAGCTCAAGGATTCCTTCGGTCTAAGAATGACCACAGTTTATTCACAAAGGATCAGGCCAATCTTTTATAGCTTTTTTGGTTTATGTGGATGACATCATAGTGAGCAAGCCCCAATGAGCAGTTGATTTAGCATGTAAATGATGCCCTACTTCAAACAATTCACTATCAAAGATCTTGGAAAATTGAGATATTTCCAAGGCATTGAAATTTGCTAGAACTCCTATTTGGCATATCAATTTCTCAAAGAAAATACACTCTTAATCTCCTAGAAGAATATGAATTTTTGGGATCAAAACACGCCAAGACACTATGGATTCAGCGAACTTTCTGACATGGTGATTCAACACTTTTGGAAGATAACATTGCTTATAGATCATTAGTAGGCAAACTTATCTATCTTACCTTTACTAGACCAGATATTGCCTTTGCAGTTCAGCAGCTGAGTCAATCTCTTGATACTCCTTCTAAAAATCATATGATGGCAGCACACAGACTACTGAGGTATTTGAAAGCCAACCATGGACAAAGAATCTTGTTTCCATCAAACAATGATCTTGTACTCAAAGGATTTACAGACAGTGATTGGGCTGGTTGTCCTGAAACAAGAAAATCAATATCAGGCTACATGATGTTCTTAGGAGATGCACCAATCTCTTGGAAGGCAAAGAAACAAACTACTATACCAAGAAGTTCCTTAGAGGCTGAATATAGTGCAATGGCAAATGCAGTTTGTGAACTTCAATAGCTCACTTACATTCTTCAAGATCTGAAAATTCCAGTTCAACTACACACTTCTTATTTTGTGATAATGCCAATGCCTTGCACATTGCTCATGATCCTATCTTCCATGAAAGAACCAAACACATAGAGATTGATTGTCATGTTGTAAGAGACAAAGTAAAATTTGGACCTTGTCAAACTGCTTCCAGTCAACACAAAAGAACAAATAGCTAACATTCTCACCAAAGCCTTGGATGCACCTATTTTCTCTTATCTTATAGACAAACTGGGAATTTCAAAGATATTTCAAAGTTCCAATAGTTGAAGGAATACTGAGTGCAAGTTGTTCATGTACCACTCTCGGCTTGTAGTGGTGTTACAGTATAGAGGCTGAAGGGAATGCTGAGTGCAGTCAGCTGATACACTCTGCTGATTGTATGAAGCCATAGCATCCTGCTGATAGTATGAAGACACAGCAGCCAGCTGAGTAATCTAGTGTAGTGTGATGTAGAAAGCGGTTATTCAGTTATAGCTTGTTGTAACCGCTTGTAACTTGCTTCTAACTGATTCATGAGGTGTATGAAATTATAAATACCCCATGATAAGATACATTGTAAACAAACTTGTAAATTTCAGTTTATCAATGATAATTCCGCATTTTATTTTCAATTTATAATTCAATAAACTTCATAAAGTACTGTGAATGCATTGAAGTTGTCAAAGTCAAGAAACTCGTAGTTGCCGTTCAAAACTTTGAGACTTTCCAGTTGAAGTCCGGAGAAACTGTTGAAAAGATGGAAGCTCGTTTTCATGAGATCTTAAATGAGCTCCAAATGATAAATCGAAAATATGCTCAAAAGGAGATATGCATAAAGATTTTCTTAAAGATTTTCCAAAATCATGGGATATCATAACCACTTTCATTCTTTGCAATAAAAGATCTAACAACATTGGACATAGTGGAACTCTTTTTTGATCTCAAGGCGTATGAATTTGAGGTGAACAACAAATCTAAGAAGAACATTCAAGAAATACCAGCTCTCATTGCTCCCATGGTGAACCTCAAATTCAATGGTTGAAACGGTCAAGCAAAGTCAGATTGACCAACTGCAAGATCAAATAGCACTAATCATGAGACACGTCAAAGGATTATCTCACTCAACCAGAAATTTTCAACAGGAAAATCAGAACAGAGAGATGGCTACAGGAGGAGAGATGATAGCAGAAGAGGCAGCGGATGAGACACTCACGAGAGAAGATCGTATAGACGATCATAGAGATGATAGAAGGGACTACAAAGATGATAAAAAAAGATGATTATCAAGAAAGAAAGAAACAATAAGATTCGATGTGCTATAATTGCAACAAACCAGGATATTTCAAATCAGACTGTTCAGAACCGATCAAGAGAACTAGAGATGAGGATAGACGCGAAAGAACAGACGAAAAGGGCAGAAACGGACGAACTTTCAAAGCAGACGTTCACTCTTCTCATGAGAGTGAAGCAGAGCCCTTATGTGATTTAGATGACAATGCATTCATGGAATTAGAGGACAATGATGAGGTAATATCACTATTCTCGAACTTAGCATCCTCTTTTGGTTGATGTTCCAAAGTCGCAATTCCAAATCTTAAGGCTATGAGATATTAAAAAAATTATCAAAGATCTCGATAGTGAGTTTGAAAGATTCAAGCAAAGCTGTGATCTAATAAAGAAAGAAAATAAATATCTCAAGTCTGAAAATCTAAAGCTGAAAGCTAGGCTATTCAATCTAAGAAACAACAAGCTTTCAATGAATGATGGAAACAGAACTGATCCAAATATGGAAACACAAATTCAAATCAAGCCTATCACATCAATCATTCCTGAGTACAAACCAGCCAAAATTCCGGGACACAAGTCTGGTCGGGGATACTCAGAACAGAAAATACTTGAGAATTCTAACTTAAAGTTCAGATCTGAAAATGATACTGCTTGTGAGTTTGTTTCAAATCAGAAACAAAAGACAAACAGGTTATGCATGTCAAGTTTATTAAATCTGTGATTGAAAGACATGAACTTCCAGTTACTTATGAATCCAAAAGAATGAACAAATCAAGGGATCATAAGTTTAGGGGGAATTATAGACTATATCCTTCTGACAATGACTAGAACATTGGTCTTTCTATTCATAACAAGAAAACCAATGTCAGGAATGGCAATTCCAAAAGTAGAACAAGGGAACATCCTATATTTCCCTTTACACATAAAAAGGTTCTTAACAAAACCAAACAAGTGTATATAAGGAAACCAGAGATAACTGCTAAGCATACTTTTAGGACCAACACTGTACAATCATACAAAGGTAGAGAAAGGATTTCAGATGGGAAAAGAAGTTTTATGAAATTCCATTTGATTATCCATAGCAAGTGGTGTAAATGCCAAGAGTCTCCCCATTCAAATCTGAGAATAGGTCTTACATCATCGGCACTAACAACTTGTTGGACCCAAACAGATTTGGGTACCTAAATAGCATTAATTTGTTTTGTAGGATGTTTGGTACATAGACATTGGATGTTCCAGGACACATGACGGGAAACAAACACTACTTGGTGAAATTTTAAAACAAGGATGGACCCAAAGTTACATTTGGTGGAAATGAGAAGCCTGGAATCACAAAAGGAATTGGAAGTCTTATGAAGAATGATCTAGAAATTTGTGATGTCACTTTTGTTGAAGGATTGAAGTACAATCTTCTCAGTGCAAGTCAGTTTTGTGATAAAGGATATGAAGTCCTATTCAACTAGAAGAAATGCAGAGTTATCAACAAAGAAATAGGACAGACGATCTTAACTGGAAAAAGAAAGAAGAATATGTATGTAGTAGACTGGTCAACATCATCTTCAGAAGTATGTCTACTAGTACAATCAAGACCTGAGATAAGTCGTCTATGGCACAAGAGATTGAGCCATCTCAATTTCAAAACAATCAACCAATTGGCAAGAAATGATCTAGTGAGAGTATTACCAAACATGGTGTACAAGAAAGATAGCATTTGTGACTCCAGCCAAATGGGGAAACAAATCAAAGCATCCTTCAAATCAAAGACAGCATCGCCAACAAATAGAATTTTGCAACTTCTAAACATGGATTTGTTTGGACCAGTGAGACCAATAAGTGTGAGTGGAAAGAAGTACACACTGGTAATAGTGGATGATTTCTCTAAGTACACATGGACTATATATTTTAACAAGAAAAGAGAAACTCTCAAGAAAAGCCAGACTTACTGAAAAGACTTCAGAATGAAAATCAGATCTGATAGAGGCACATAATTCTTGAATCTAGTCATTAGAAGCTACTATGAATAAAATGGCATGCAACATCGGTTTTCTTTGCAAGAACTCCACAACACAATGGAGTAGCTGAAAGAAGGAATAGAACTTTAAAAGAAGCTGCCGAACAATGATAGTAGAAGCAAACATGTCAAAAGAATATTGGGCAAAAGTTGCCAACACTGCTTGTCACACTCAGAACAGATCAATCATCAAGGAAGTTGTTAAGGGTGATTTTATACGTTTTATAAGGATATATTTTATATCAATATTCCCCATATATGGATGTTTTTCATAGAAATCGAGCTTATAATCGATTAATTGAGCAAATGATGTTTTTAATAGCTAAATCTCAAAACGTAACGAATTATGTGCTTAAATGATGATTTTATGTTATTTTGGAAATACGTTACGCTTTGGTATGTTTTCCTATTATTGTAGATACTCATTGATGATGGAAGAGAGGATTTTAGAGAGCCAAATTCGTGCTTGGAAAGGATCAATCAAAGTTATGGAAGATTGAAAGATATAAGGAAAGAAATCAATCAAGATAAATGTCGGAAAATCAGGATTCCGGGTAGTGACGACCTTGCAACGCAGTTATTGATATGATAACAACCGATTTGACCCTGGACCTCAAGAGAAGAGTTGTAAGTCTTGAAGAGAGGATTCTACAGGATTTTGAATCACTCCATTCCGACTTACGAGGCCCGAGATATGAGCGTCACAAGTTTGGATGCTGTTGCTGAAAATAGTGGACGGGCGTCCGACCTTATGAACGCCCGTCCGGCACCGTTATTGTAGCAACCGACTTGATTTTTCTATAAAAGCAGCTGCGATTCCAACCCTAATTACATCAGATTTTTCATACGAAAATTACACAGACAGCAGCCGCTTTCTGGGAGCTTTCAAGGCCGATCACCCGAGCCTTGTGCTCGGGTGATCGGGGTTAGATTAGGTCTTTTATTTTGTTTGTTTTTCCTTCGTTTCTTGAACCATGATGATGTTTTGAGGTTGAATAAACATGGAGCAGCCATGGGAGACTGTTTGCAGCAGCTTTTATTTTCTTTCTATGGATGTTTTGTAAGTCTTTTTAATTAAAGTTCGTTTCTTTCCATGCGTTTATTTGTTAATGCAATTTATATCGAAAGATGTTGCGATTGATGTTTACCGTGGGGACGAAAGTCGGTGTAAACGCGAGATCACCATAGGAAAGAATAGGCGTTTTGATCTATGTCAAGCGAAAGTTGATAGGTTGAATGTCTAGGTTGTTAGATCTAGTAAATCTTGCACCTTGGTTTATTTTATGATGCGTTAATCTCCGTAAATCGAAAGATAGAGATTGATAGGCGAATTCATCTACAGTAGGAATTCATACGTTTGATAGGTGAAACCACAACTTGAATTAAATCACTATAAGATAATCTAGGGAAGAAATTAAGGGTTGGGATGGTGGATTATGATTTGTTCCATGTTTAATCGCTTGATCATTATCATGTTCGTTAGATAGATTTATTGTTGTAGCTTAGATTTATTTTATGTTGATCGCAACTATCTTTCCTGGCTTTGGATTAACAATCCTCTGTCCAGTTTACTTTTCCGTTTTAGTTTAGGTTTAGGTTTTAGTTAATAAAGAAGGATTAATTAGATTAGATTCAATAGCCCTTTTCCCTGAGGATCGATACCCGTACTTATCCAACTTTACTAGAAACTACCCGGTATTCGGCCGGTTAGGAGGTAGTTTTGCATGGTAGTATAGGTTTTATAAATTTTCTTTTGTTTTAATGATGCAAAATCTCCCCAACAAAAGTGGCGCCGTTGCCGGGGAATCGGTGTTTTGTTGAATCTAATTGAATTAATTTTCTATTTTGTTACGTGTTTTTTGTTTTTATTTTTCAATAAATGTAGCGTTGAATAAATTGAGGTTTTTTTTATTTTGCCGTGTTTCGATAACCGATTTATGACACGTGAATTACATGTTTGTGTTATCTAATATTACCCTCTGTGCTTTAATGTGATAAGGCTGCTGTGATGATTTTGTTTAGGATAATTAGGGTTTTTGTGTTTTTCTCTTTGTTTTTTGTGCAAATTCGATGGTGAACGGCGTTCACGTAAGTGAACGCCCGTCCGATATCTACTAACATGCGAGGTAACCGGCGCCTGGTTAGATGGGCGTTCGTTCGTCGAAAGTTTCAACTCATTACGGTTTGAAGGACCAGACAGCGTCTATACTTTACGAGCGCCCGTCGGTCGATTTTCAAGTCAAGCGAGCGTTTGTTTGGATGAACGCTTTCGTCGATCTTTGCGCATTTTGAGGTGAACGCCCGTCGATCGATGGGGCGCTTGATCCAGGTTCGAATTTTCTTGATTTAAATTTTAATGCTTTTATTTGATGTGGATTTTTCATACGAGCTTCTGTGGCTATCTCTTTTTACGTAGATGTCCTGAAATTACATGTTTACATCTTTCCATCTACCGATCCATGTTAAATAATTGATTAATTTTTTTTCTTATACATGATTCATCTAGGCAAGTTATAGTGACTGTCGGTTCTTGTAAGCTATAACTGGTCTATTTGTTAATTAGTAGCTAATGTTGGTTTCCGTATGCTACATACCGCTGTGATGAATCTTTCAAGCTTTGAGACTTATGTGCTTCCTTGTTGTTTTTATAACTCATTTGGGTAGTAACTGTCGGTTTTCCGTATGCTACGTCTTTTTCCATATGAGTTATATCTGTTTAGTATAGCTAACTGTTGGTTTCCATAATGCTATCACTTTTGATGAGTCTTAAAGCGCGTCTACACTTGCATGTAATGGACAACAACATGCGTTTATCGTAACTTTGTCATTATTTGGTGAGCGTTTATTATATACATGTCATGTTGCTAATTAGTGGGCTAGTTTTCTTTCTTTTATTTTCTTTTATCGCATATCACTTAGATGCATATCATTTAGTTGCAAGTCATCTAGTTGCATTGTTTTTCTATTTTTCTTTTATTTTTCCTGAGTGTAGTTAACTGTCGGCTTCCGTAATACTACCTCGTTTTTTTTTAGTTTCTGCATAGGCCGTAGTCACTGTAGGGTTGTCCTCGGAACCTGCTCAGCCTGAGCCTGTCAGAATTTATTTTTATTTATTTTATTTTTAGGATTGCATATCATGTAGATTGCAATGTAATATATTTTCATCTAGTGCACCTAGCCCTACTACTTTGTAATGTTCCATGTATCATTATTTTTGTATGCACATGTTGGGCTATATTTGTATTATAAGCTTCTGTGGCTTATGTGATGCTTAGGTGTCCTGTACTTTCCCTGTGTGGTGATTTTCCCATCTAAGCCATTATATCATGTGCTCACTTCTTGTATTAGCAAAATGCTATTTTCCCCCGTGCCCCCGAGATTTTGCCTTGTTTTCAAGTGTGCAGGGTGTTTGCATTAGCAATTGTGCGCTTTTAGATGAAGCCAGTTTTCCGGTGGATGGTCCACAGTCTACTGCTTGCATCCGGCGTCCTCGGATGTGTCCAGCTGGCACGTCCCGAATTGCCATCTTCAGAACGACAATCAGCTAAGTTCTATTTTCTTTTATTTTGCACAACATGAGGACATGTTGTAATTTAAGTGTGGGGGAGGGAATAGGTATCTACATTCATTTGCCATACTATTATATTTCTATGAAAAGTGCTAATTTTTTTCAAATTTTTGTTTTGTCCCGAGTGAACAAATGCATATCTTTATTCGAGTTCTTATGTCATTGGTGCATTATTTCGCATATTTAGTAACTTTAGATGTTTCACCCAACAGTATTTTTTCACGTGCCATAGTAAATGATGAGCTATATTTTTAAAGCTATGCCCATTTGATTAGAAATTTTTGATGATTATCGCATGTTTCTTTGCTTGCATACGAATTTTGGAAATTTTAATAGTTTGTATTTAGAGTTAGAGTATGACATACTGTGAATATCTAGATGTTTGAATGTGATAAGTAACACGTAACTAAGGTTGTTAAGAAGAAGTTGAATTAATAATATATCGTGTGTGTCGAAAGCTGGTTTATGATTTGAGTGCGGTAGGGTATACCACGTATGTCCTATTCCACCATGATGACCAAGAGCTCACGACAGTTAGAAAAAGCAGCCTTATGATTGGAGTAAGGTAGGGGATTATCTCGAAATGTCCTATTCTGCTATGACCGGGCAATAGTTCATTCTAATGTGTGTTTAAGTGAAATAATTAAATCAACTTATGAGAATAGTGTTATGAATTGAATGAAAAGCTTAGTTGTCGTAAGTCTTATCCCCAGTATAAACTGATAGATATGCTGTAGGGATTATCCTCTGAGTATGTCGGAAAGATTCTAGATGTATTCTATTATCTTTTCAGGATAAGTATGTTTTGTGAGGTGCATGTTATAATCGTTTTTATATTTCTAATTTAAATGGGATGTTGGCTAGTTTTGCTTGAATCAATTTCAAGTGTGGATTTAGTGGAAGTTTATTATGGCTATGCACACACTCACTTGGGTGAACCTCTAAACTACTTGAATATGTTTTATATTTGCTAAGATGTTTATTTGTCTCGAGTGATGATTATGTTTTGTCTTACTCGGGACGAGCAAGGTTTAAGTGTGAGGGAGTTGTTAAGGGTGATTTTATACGTTTTATAAGGATATATTTTATATCAATATTCCCCATATATGGATGTTTTTCATAGAAATCGAGCTTATAATCGATTAATTGAGTAAATGATGTTTTTAATAGCTTAATCTCAAAAGCGTAACGAATTATGTGCTTAAATGATGATTTTATGTTATTTTGGAAATACGTTACGCTTTGGTATGTTTTCCTATTGTTGTAGATACTCATTGATGATGGAAGAGAGGATTTTAGAGAGCCAAATTCGTGCTTGGAAAGGATCAATCAAAGTTATGGAAGATTGAAAGATATAAGGAAAGAAATCAATCAAGATAAATGTCGGAAAATCAGGATTCCGGGTAGTGACGACCTTGCAACGCAGTTATTGATATGATAACAACCGATTTGACCCTGGACCTCAAGAGAAGAGTTGTAGGGCTTGAAGAGAGGATTCTACAGGATTTTGAATCACTCCATTCCGACTTACGAGGCCCGAGATATGAGCGTTAGAAGTTTGGATGCTGTTGCTGAAAATAGTGGACGGGCGTCCGACCTTATGAACGCCCGTCCGGCACCGTTACTGTAGCAACCGACTTGATTTTTCTATAAAAGCAGCTGCGATTCCAACCCTAATTACATCAGATTTTTCATACGAAAATTACACAGACAGCAGCCGCTTTCTGGGAGCTTTCAAGGCCGATCACCCGAGCCTTGTGCTCGGGTGATCGGTGTTAGATTAGGTCTTTTATTTTGTTTGTTTTTCCTTCGTTTCTTGAACCATGATGATGTTTTGAGGTTGAATAAACATGGAACAGCCATGGGAGACTGTTTGCAGCAGCTTTTATTTTCTTTCTATGGATGTTTTGTAAGTCTTTTTAATTAAAGTTCGTTTCTTTCCATGCGTTTATTTGTTAATGCAATTTATATCGAAAGATGTTGCGATTGATGTTTACCGTAGGACGAAAGTCGGTGTAAACGCGAGATCACCATAGGAAAGAATAGACGTTTTGATCTATGTCAAACGAAAGTTGATAGGTTGAATGTCTAGGTTGTTAGATCTAGTAAATCTTGCACCTTGGTTTATTTTATGATGCGTTAATCTCCGTAAATCGAAAGATAGAGATTGATAGGCGAATTCATCTACGAAAGTAGGAATTCATACGTTTGATAGGTGAAACCACAACTTGAATTAAATCACTATAAGATAATCTAGGGAAGAAATTAAGGGTTGCGGGATGGTGGATTATGATTTGTTCCATGTTTAATCGCTTCAGTCATTATCATATTCGTTAGATAGATTTATTGTTGTAGCTTAGATTTATTTTATGTTGATCGCAACTATCTTTCCTGGCTTTGGATTAACAATCCTCTGTCCAGTTTACTTTTCCGTTTTAGTTTAGGTTTAGGTTTTAGTTAATAAAGAAGGATTAATTAGATTAGATTCAATAGCCCTTTTCCCTGAGGATCGATACCCGTACTTATCCAACTTTACTAGAAACTACCCGGTATTCGGCCGGTTAGGAGGTAGTTTTGCATGGTTGTATAGGTTTTATAAATTTTCTTTTGTTTTAATGATGCAAAATCTCCCCAACAAAAGTGCAAAAACTTGTCCCGGATTTTATCTATGCAAAACAACAAGTAATAAACCGGTTAACCTCAAGTGCAAGGATCGTAGTACGGAGGCTAATGCCGGGTCGATCTTACGGGGAACTAGACGAATGTGAATCCTAGCTTTTGTTTTCAACTAAACTATTGTCACGAAACTAACCTAAACGAAGAACTAACCTAAACAAATATGCATAAAAGTAACTAGACAGAGGAAATTAATCCAATGCTAGGCAAGATTGAAAGCGATAAAAACTAGAGTGCAATTAAAAGTAAACTAATCTAGCAATTCAAGTTTAAAGGATTAAAATCAAATTATAACGAGCGAACAATCAATCGATCCACCTATCCTATCAACATTCAATTCTAAATCGGATTAATTCGTGATCTCTACTCAAGTCGTGATTCACTAATCGAAGGCATAAACTCTACTCTAAGTAGACAAGTTCGTTTCTAATCTTTTATCTTTCGATGTTAAAGATTACGTCTTTCTAACCTAGGCGTGAAATCTTTCAATTTCTAATCTAGAAAATCAATCTAATAACTCTCGTTTTAATTAGATCGAAGATCTATTCTTTTATCACGGTGATCTAAGGTTTATATGATTTTCATCAATAAAACAATCACAAAGCAACGATCTTTCGATATAATTGCATTACACAATAATAAATAATGATAAAAGAAACAACTTTGAGATAGAAACTCACAGATTAATCACGAATCAAAACTGAATTGTTGAAGGAAGGCTTCACGATGCTTGTTCAAGAGGGTTTAGCCTCTTAACATCCTTGTTGCAACTCGAATTGATGAAATAAAAGACATGAATCTATCTAATCTAATCTAGGAATTTAATTGCATAAACTGGAAGAAAATAGAGTAAAAACGCAGCCTGAGCCGCCCCTATGAAATTAGGGTTCGAATTGTGTGTCCAGGGATTGAGAAATCGCGCCTACTTATAGATTTTTAGGTCGGTTTAGGCTAAGGCGGTGCTTGGGCGCCCGTCCACTATCTTGGGCGCTCGTCAAAGCGCCTTACAGGCGGAGGTGAACGCCGATCGCTCGGCGTCAAACTCTCGTATTAAATTTTCCTACGGGCGCCCGTTTAAGGTCTTCAAACGCCCGTCCAGGAGTTCTTTGCCGCAAGAGTGGGCGCTCGTTACTTTGATCGGGCCTTGATCCATCTTCGATCAAAAGCGGATTTCTTCAACTCTATCTCTTTTCCTTCTCAATTCAACTCACCATTATCTCCTCTATCTTGATTTAGCTCGAGTTTTATCAACATTTGATCATCAATTTAGCCTCAAACAAGTACCTACATGACATCAAAAAACACATGCAAAGCGTAACATAATTCAATAAACATAAAATCATAATTAAAACATATAAATTCACCAACTGCGATTAACTCATTAAAAATATTATTTGCTCAATAATTCATTTAAACACTTAATTCCCATGCAATTAATACAAATATGGGGGAAAACATTATAAAATATAACGTTATAAATCATATAATTTCACCCTTAACAGAAGTCAGAGGAAAAACACCTTATGAACTATAGAATAGGAGAAAACCTAGCATCTACTATTTTCATATCTTGGAAAGTAAGTGTTTTATCCATAATAATGGAAAAGATCAACTAAAGACTTTTGATGCTAAAGCAGATGAAGGGATATTCTTGGGATATTCAGACATGAGCAAAGCCTTCAGAGTTCTGAATAATAAGACGCTATCTATAGAAGAATCGGTGCACGTCGTCTTTGATGAACCAAACTTCAACACTGATCTGCCATTACAAGAAGAAGATCAAACTACAGAAGGGCCAATCTATGTTGACATTGAAGTAAGACAAATAATTCAACAGAACCTGATAATTTTCATCAAACATATTGAGCAAGGCACAACACCAGAAGAAGTTCAGATTACACAAAACACGGAGCCAAATCTGAATTGATTAAGAGATCATCCAGCAAAACAAGTTCTTGGAGATCCAAACATTGGTGTTAGAACTAGAAAGCAATTGGAAACCATGCTCACATGTTTTCTATCAGATATGGAACCCAAAAATATTGAAGATGCATGCAAAGATACTGATTGGATAATTGCTATGGAAGAAGATCTGAATGAATTTGAGAGAAATCAAGTTTGGGAACTCATGAACAAATCAGACCACTCAAATGTCATTGGAACCAAGTGGGTCTACAGAAACAAGATGGATGAAAATGGAGTTATCATCAGGAACAAAGCAATACTGGTGGAAAAAAGGTTATTCACAAGCTGAAGGTATTGACTTTGATGAGACATATGCACCAGTTGCAAGACTAGAAGCTATCAGACTATTCTTAGCATATGCTTCCCATCAGAACTTCAAAGTATATAAAATGGATATCAAATCAGCTTTCTTAAATGGACTTCTTGAAGAGCAAGTCTACGTGCAATAGCCACCTAGATTTGAGATCAAAGGACAAGAGAATAAAGTATACAAGCTCAATAAAGCACTTTATGGTTTGAAGCAAGCACCAAGAGTCTGGTATGAGACTTTATCAAAGTTTCTTGTGGAAAATTGATTCAAAAAGGGTACAATAGACAAGACACTATTCAAAATCCAACATGAATACTGCACACTACTGGTACAGATCTATGTGGATGACATCATCTTTGGATGTCAAAATTCCAAATTATGCGAAAAATTTCCAACCTAATGAAGAATAAATCCAAATGAGCATGATGGGAGTACTCAATTACTTCCTTGGAATTCAAGTCAAAAAGATGCATAGTGGAATTTTAATCAACTAGAGCAAATATATCAAAGATCTCGTCAAGAAGTATGGAATGGAATCAAGTGCAAAGGCTTCCACTCCAATGTCAGCAAATCTACACTTAGACAAAGATGTTAATGGTAAAAGTGTGGATCAAACCAAATACAGAGGTCTGATAGGTTCACTATTCTATCTAACTGCAAGCAGACCAGACATATCATTTGTTGTTGGAGTATGCGCAAGGTTTCAATCAGATCCAAAAGAAAGTCACCTAGCTGCTGCTAAAATGATGTTAACATATCTCAAGGATACAGTTGACTTGGGATTATTCTATCCAAGAGAAGGTGATTTCACACTAGTTAGATACACAGATGCAAACTATGCAGGTTGCAAAGTGGACAGGGAAAGTACATCTGGTCCATTGCAACATCTACAGCAGAAGCAGAATATGTAGCTGTAGGAAGTTGTTGTGCACAAAGTTTATGGATAAGACAACAACTCAGAGACTATAGAATTGAAGAGAAGGTTCCAATCATGTCTGACAACACAAGTGCTATATCAATATCAGAAAATCCAGTTCAACATTCCAAGACCAAGCATATTGATATCAGACATCACTTTATACATGATCATGTGGAAAAAAGTGATGTGAGATTGGTCTACATCAAAACAGACGATCAACTGGCAGAAATTTTCACCAAACCTTTATGTGAGAACATATTTACAGAATTGAGAATTCTACTTGGACTAATGAATCTTTCATACTCCATATGATCATATGAAATTAACTAGTGTACTTGATCTTTATCATTTTGGGTGAGTGCGCTTGATAGATCAATCACTATGTTTAAGGATTTCTTAAATTAGTATTGGATTCCAAAACATCTGGCTGTCAAACATTTGTACGGTCTCCATATTCGTTTTGATGATCAAGACTAGTCTGAAGACAAACCATGCGACTAATGGACACAGACTAGTAATGGACTCTCAAAACAGACGACTTAGGGTTATCAAGCAGATCAATCAGACAAAAGAGGATATAATCTGATAAAAAAGTACCATGATAAATCAACTCGCATTGAAGATGGAAGGTGTTACAACTTTAATGAGCAAATTATTATTTAATCAAGTGTTACAAAGACTTGTTACATAGTCCACTTGGCTCATTAAATCACGTAATACGAGGAGTTACGGGATGCATTTGGGGAGTTTAAAAAAATAGAAACGTGATCGACGCACATTTCTTCAACATCATAACATGAAGTGAGAATACGTAAATCAAGATTAAAGACAGCACACTGCAGATGAACAATAACTTTCGTACCCTTGTTGACATGATTATCAGAGGCTTATCTGGAGGTACATATGTGAAAATCACTCTCACAGAAGAATTATTTAAATTTTTGTATGTGAGATATACAAACAGAAGTTTCAACTGGGGAGAGTACATCTCAAAAAAAATGTTGGATCAACTAATCAGAGAGAAGAATGCAGAAAAATCTCATGGAAGGAAAATGGATGGATCTTTTCACTTCTTGAAATCTTTTCTGATTTGTGATTCAAATACTCATCAGAAGGTTGGGTATAAATATGAGAAACTCCATCCCTGTTCCATTTGCAAAAATCTCCTCCCTACCGGTGCGTGAGAAAAATGAGAGGTCCAAGGCCAAAGAGAAGAAAAGGAAGATTACAACACTCTTAGCACCTGCTTCACCACCTCCAGAAATTGCTTTGGAATGGACTCCGGCATCCGGAATAGAAGCACCTACCTCCACACGACCAATAAAGAAAACAAATACTCCGGCTGAAAGATTGAGGGATGACCCAGCATCTACTCCACTATCAATTGTTCAACCTGCTGAACCATCCATCTCTCAGGTATCAACTCAAACTGTCAATCCTCGACAATTTATTAATTTATCCTTATCAGATGATAAAGATACCATATCTCTAGCCGAGATAATCAAGAAATCTGCTACCTAAGTTGCCCAACAATCAGAGGACATTGGTACACAAGAAAATGTACCAAGAAACTCGACCAACTACCGAACCACATGAAGAAGAGACTAGTCCATTGAGAGACCAGACTAGTACTCCAATATTGGCTGCATCTAAAGCTGAACAGATTAAAATCTTGATCTGGTTGAGCAATCCAGATCAGGAAGCATAGATCAAGACTTACCTCAAACTCAACACATCCATTTCATGATCCTTACCATGTTGATGAATTTGACCCACTGTACGAGCAAAAGATGAGAGTGCTCAGGTGGATGCAATGGAAAGTAAGTCCCAAACCATTCATGAGTCGGCTGACAAAGGAAAAAGGGAAAGAGAAGAGGCCTGAGTCAGAGATTTGATTAGAAGAGATACAAAAGAAATACATCATGAGGACAGCTTTGCCAATCTGTTTGATTCATGGAAGTTGTTGTACATCACATCAACCGTTCTCTCAAATGAACCAGAGAGGAACCCCAATCAGGATGATGATGTCAACCATGATGATAATGATGAAGATGCTGATGATTCTTAAAATTTTGAGGATAACAATGATAAAAATGACAGTGATAGCGATGATAGTGATGGTGATGATGAGATTCAAGAGGAAATTACTTTAAAAGAAATTCTAATCAACTCAATATACTGAATCAATTGCTGACACTATGAATCTTGAGGATGATAACCAAAGGAAAGAGGTTAATCAAGCAGAAGAGCAAAAATCTCAGGAGGGAGAAGAGTCATTTCCACAGCCGGAAGAAAATGAAGGTCCTAGCCTATTGGATATTGCATAGGACATTCATCATAGTAGAGAAGGAATTCACAATCACCTTGAGTTCAGCAAAAATATGGACGGAAGAGCCTGAGAGTATCTAACCAATAAGCTACAAGATTTAAACGTTGAAGGAGCAGGGCTCAGAAATGTAGCTGTGAATCTGGCCACCAACACAAGGACTTCATTGGAATATATGATTGATCAATGCTTGGTCAATAAACATCAAAGTGTGCTAGATGGGACTCATTTGAGCAATGAACTATCTGGAAGTAGACATGACTTCACATCTTAAAAGATCGATCGACTGGCGGGCCAATTAGGGGCACACGTCAATTTAAGTGCATCGGGAACAGATGCACAGATCCGAAGCTTAAATCAAGTCATCACTTCACTATCACTCACGTTCAACGAATTCATGGCAACTCAGACTGCCTTCAATGAAATTCTAGTGAAATCCCTTGTGGATGATGCCAAAAAGAGGGAAGATGAGAAGGAAAAGATGATGTTCTTCTTTGGTCTTTCTTTGGATGATCGACAAAGGGAAAGAAAAGATATGAGTTCAAAGATTGAAATTTGGAAAGTGTTTTTGGGAGATCTGAAGCTGAGGAGTCGGCTTTATAAAAGACAGATGGACAAGAGTCTGAAGGAATCTTGGAAGAAGACCGAACTAGTGTTTTGCCTTATCTTGCTTTAATTCTATCAGTACCTTCTATCATTTTGTATAATCTGTAACGGAATCCTCATTACCTATAAAATATCTATCTTTTTCTCTACAAGTCAAATTATTTTTGACTTCTTTGCTTGTGCTTGAATTTAATTTTATCTATTTTGCTTGTTTGTTTTGGCATCATCAAAAAGGAGGAATTTGTTGGGTCCTCATAGACTAGAAGTTTTGATGATACCAAGATAGTTGGTTTAAAAACAAAGTATAAGTTTTTCTTAGTAGTCTTACATGCGAATTGTATAGGATTAGTCAGACTTTGCTTATAATTGAAGAATCTAAGTTAGTCTAGGCTTGAACATTTGAAGACAAAAAGTCCAGACGACCAAAAGACCAGACTCTTCTCCATTTATCTAGCAGACTACTCAAGTCAGAATATTCAGAAGCAGAACAGACCAACAAGCAAAATAAAAGCATATGAGTAAAGCATTGAAGATCCAGACAAGTCAAGGTTCAGACCAGAGACGACAAATACTCTCAAGTGACTAAAAAGATATACGAAGTGATAAATTAAAAGGCGTGTAGCCATCCATTCGATCAACATTTGATCTAACGGCTTTAAAATCATACAAGTAGAGAAATAGCATTGGATGCTATAAAGTTATCTTCTAGAAGCCAACAAATCACGGCTCCAACGGATAAAAGTTGAGCGGGCCGATTTGAAAATTTCAAGTGCCAACTCGGCATTGAATCAGAGCCACTTATTTTGTCAACGGTACACCTACCATACAAAGGGTATATAAAGAGGAAGCACAACAACAAGAAAAAAAAGTTCTGCGAGTTAAGTTCTTGAAAATCAAAAAGGCTATCTCTGATACAACCCTGTAAAGAATAAGATCTTCATCTCAAAAGCTTACCAATCCAGATCTAAAAATCAATCAGATCAACAACAGAGCTCAAAAGAAAACATCCAATGATCTACTTGATCAAGAGAACAGCAACTAAAACTTCAAAGTCAGATCCAGCCAAAAGCTCTCACCTTTGTATCATTAATTTGATACAACACTCATTCTACTCAACAAACAAGTTCTCAAGAAATCGGAGAACCTATTGAAGCATCGGCAGGGTGTGAACGAACAGCGAAGAAGACAGATGAGTTGTCGGAGAAAGGAAGTTCTTCAGACGAGCTGCATGCAAATAGACCATTGAAGCATCTGTGGGGTGTGCGGCATCTGCGGGGTGCCAATGATTGGCTATTTAGAGTGTGAAGTGTCTTCGGGGTGTCAATGACACTTACCTATTGTATTAGTCTAGAGTACAATAGTGATACCTTCCAAGTCACGGGAGAAGCGGTCACGTAGGAGATTATGCCACTTCAAAGATCGATAACACTTCTTGACTTTTTTACTTTCAGCACTTTGATTTCAATATTTGCATACTCTATATCACACCACTCAGCACTAAAAACCAAGCTCAAGGCTTATTTAGAACAATATCATTATTCCGCTGCACTTACTTTTTGAAGACAACCAGACGAGCGACTTGTTAGTCTGTTCTTACTGATCAGACTCATTCATTAAGTAAGAAACCCTAAAATCAAAAATATTTCATTCACCCTACCCCCCACTGAACTCTTCCAAGCCTTGTATTAAGGACCAACACACACACACACACAAAAACACACACACACACACACACACACACACACACACACACATATATATATATATATATATATATATATATATATATATATATATATATATATATTATGAAACTTTGAATTTCTATGTGGAATCTCCCTTTAATTGATTTCTAATCATGTTTTCATCTTTTTGAAAATAGTTGTCTCTTTCTCATTTTCTTTGTTAGCTTAATAAGTTTTTCTTTGTCTTTAGGTAAGATAAAACAAATGTAAGAGACCTTGAAGATCTTATAATTAAAAATACCCATATAATCCCTAGACTTTAAATCAGAACAGTAGCAGACACCACCAGATGAGCAGGTTCAGATCAGAAAAGTAAAGACCAGCTACGAGAGACCAGGTGAGTAGAGGTTAGTTGTGTTGGGATCAGTTATGTAGAGACCAGCAGAGCTGAGTCCTATCACAACTTGGTCCTATTTAGCCGGATCCTTTCTCAGCTGAGTCATATCTCAATTGATATCTTCAACGCTCCTCCTCAAGCGAGGTTTGTATAGGTTTATCAAACCTAGCTTGCCTCTGCAAAACATGAATGGTTGTTTGCTGAGACCTTTGTTTAAGATATCAGCAACTTTTTGATGTGTTAGAATGTGAGTTATGCTGAAATCCCCCATTTCCAATTTCTCTTTGATGAAGTTTCTTTCAATTTCATCATGCTTGGTTATGTCATGTGGGGTTGGATTCTTGGTCATATCAAAAGCAAACTTGGTATCACAGTAGATTCTTATGGGTTCTTGAATCTTGATTTTATGTTCTTTGTAACAATCTCCCTAACCACAGTCTCACAAAACACATGTGGACCTACCATGTATTTTACCTCTGCACTGCTTCCGTCCACTACTGATTGCTTCTCTTTTCCAAGATATTTAGTTACACATAACAAAACACACCAGCCTGAAGTAGATATTCTATCAGATAAAAAACCAGTCCATTCAGCATTTACAAATGCTTCAGTGATTAGATCTCTCCATATCCCAAAGAATAGTCCTTTTCCAAGACTATCTTTTAAGTATTTCAGAAGTCTTAAGGTTGTGTCTAGATGTTTCTTCTTTAGCTTGTGCATGAATTTGATTGATGAGGCTAACACCAAAAGTGATATCTGGCATAGTATGAGAAAAGTAGATTAATCTCCCAATCAGTCTTTGATACTTCTCAAGATCAACATCTTCACCATCTCTTTACCAATCTTCTTGTTGTATTCTATAGGAGTGCTGATTGGTTTTCTCCCCAGCATCCCATAATCATTTAGAAGATCCTAAGGGTATATTCTTTGTGTAATATAGATCCTATCTTTAGATCTGGAAACCTCTATTCCCAAGAACAATATCAGCTGGCCTAAATCTTATACTTCAAATTCATTATTGAGAAGTTTCTTCATGTTAATAATTTCTAACCGGTTGTTTCTTGTAATGATTATATCATCCACATATCCAATCAGAATAGTAATCTGTCCAGATTCTGAGTTTTTGTATAACATAGTGTGATCTATTTTCCCTTGAGTGTATCTTTTTCCTTTGATGACTAGAGTGAACCTCTCAAACCAAGTCATTGGGGACTATTTTAAACCATAAATAAATTTATCTCAATTTGCAAACTTTGTCTGTTTAATGGCCACTATAGAAACTAGGTGGCAGATCCACGTAAAGCTCTTCCTTCAGCTCATCATTTAGGAAAGTTTTCTTGATATCCATTTGAAAGAATGGCCAGTCAAACCCCTATGCTAAGACAATGAGGACCCTCATTGTATTCTGTTGGAAGTAGCGCCCGAAAGACAATTTATGTAATTGTTTTTATAATTAATATGACAGATTTATTCCCATCTTAATACTTGCTTCGTGCTTGTAAATAACATACTACTGAAAACCCCAAGTTGTATCATATGTAGCCATATAACTTAGTGTGTGTCACACATGAGGATTAAGTTTATGGTGATACACTTGAACTGTTAGTCCGTGGTGAAATTAATCAAAGTATGGAGTCTATTGATTAAACCACCACTAATGCGCCCAGAACACTTTATGGTGTGACCGTCTTATCCGGACCGTCGACATTGGTTGTCTAAGTGGGGCATTTATATATGATGAGAGTCATATATGACTGGACTGATTTAATCCGCATTTCTCATATAATTCCGTGTTTGAGAAATCTTATTAAATCACAAGCTGGTCATATATGGATTAACCTTAATCCTGAAATGATTGCAGACGTCTGCTTGTTTGAAAAAAGGCTTTGATGTGTTCGTTAAGGATTTCTAAGAGGCACAGTCCGAATCACTTTCACGTTGGCACTATTCTGGAGTGAGTGATGAGTGTGTGTCTCACAGTTATGGAATCCATTCATTCCTGCGGGAAGTAGAAAGACAATCCCCTTATTTGTTGATCCTAGAAACTGATCGATCGGCCGAGTTCGTATGGGTTATGAACTAATTGATCACTAGTGGGTTAATGGTAAATAAGGATAAGATGTAATGAAGAAGCTTTACGGAAATATTCCCGCTTCGTTACGGAATAGTCTATGGAGGGTTAGTCTGTATGTAATGATTATATCAATGGACACTTATCGACTCGACGTTTTGATAATAAGTTATATCTATAATCGATAGAGTTCGATTTGGATTTATGGTGGCGTAGTACGGAATTAATAAGTTGAGTATAAATATTACATTCGATGAATATTTTATTCAAATTATTGTAGCCTCACAGTTATAGGTCCATGGTCCCGGGTTGGCTCTAACTGCGTGAGTGTTTTCTCATTTTGTGGAACCTCGAGAATAAATTAAATAGTTGGTCTATTTAATGAATATGCGGATATTATTTATTCGGTAAATAATATGTAATATAGAAAATACATTTTCTATTATCCCAATTGGCACACAAAAATGGCGCCACTTTTGTTTGGTTTTGAGAAAAGAAATTTTCTCCTAATTAATTATAATGTGGATAACGTAATTATTTATGTGTTAAATAATTATAAATAAGAAATTAGTTTTCTTATTGGAATAGGAAATTTGTTTTTCTATTTGATAAAGGTTTTTATTTTCCTAAAAGGAAAAGATAATTTTTTGTGTAAAAGATAAACTCTCAAATTATTAGTTATTTTCTTATAAAAAGAGAGTTTCTCCCAAAACAAAATTGGATCAAAACCAACGCCAATTATGTTGAAAAAGGACGCAAGTTTTTGTTTTTGAAAAAGAGAGAAATTTTGTTTTATTGTCTTAGCCATTGGGAGAAGAAAAACTAGGGTTTTTCTTAGGCATATTCGAGGGGGTTTTACTACGAGGATCGACGTCCACCAGTCATCGTTTGGAGATACAACTCGGAAGATCACGGCTTCGATCTCTCCGGTTGGGTAAATCTTAAACCTTCGTGTAGTTAATTAATTTATTATGTGAATTAAATCGTGATAAAATCGCATGCGAATTTAATTTGTAGCTTCCGCTGTGCATAATCGAGCGTCTCGATCGGTGCTGCGAGTCAGATCTGACGATCCAATTATGGATCGGATCCGGATTCGGGTTTCTGTATATCCAGCATGTGGTATCGGAGCGAGGTAAAGCGATTTTGCGATTTTGATTGCATAATTAATTAATAAGGAGTGAATTGAATAAAAATTGCATCTTTTATATATTTATTAATAAATATGCGTGGTTGAATGTTTTGGTTGATGAGATGGATTGAGGTTGGTACTTGTTTATTGTTAGATTTATTGTAAACCCAATTTTTCTGGGTATAAGAAATTATATAATTTATTTGTTACAATTTAATTTCTAGTAATTAGAATTTAGTTCAACTCGTTGGCACTGATGTATTAATTAAATATTCGAAAAACATCAACAAAGCAAGGTGGCGGTGCAGTTGATGGAGGTGCAAATTCAAATTGAGACGTCAATGGTTCTATCCTCACTTATCTGTTTTTGTTAATGTTTTTTTCCAGAAAAACATGTTGGTGTTTTTGGAGAATAAAGAGATTAAAAAAAAAATTATACAACTGCAGGAATCGAATCGAAGACCTGCGGTAAGGAGGAAGAAACAATGACCAACTTAATTATCAGAAGATTGATAACGAATTGGACCTGCATATTAATATAGAAGCATGTCGGCCTCAGATTCAAATTAATTAGATATTAGTAAACCCAATTTTTAGGGTTTATTTATTTATTTAATTTTAATTTTATAGATTAGATACGGGAGTACCAACTGTCCATCTCAGTGATTTATTTTTCGCATTTATTTTCTCTTGTGATTATTTATGTGATATAACCATGTCATGCATCATGTTCATGAATTCCACTCCTAGCATATGCATACATGTAGAAAATTAATTTTGGCATTAATTAGACATGTATGAAAATTAATTAATAATAAATTAAATTAATTAAAGTAACGGAATTTTATTTGGATATAAAATTCACATGATAAAAATAAAATTTACTCGGTGAATTTGTTTTGTGATCTAAAAGTGTCTACACAAAAAGGATTTTGATGATCGAAAATTTGGAAAATCGTAAAAGATAGGACACTAACTAGGCGGTATTTGGAACCGATAAGTTGGTGATTGCTTTTCATGATTTATTGTTTTCGATTATTGAAAAATTCTGAGATCCTAAATTTTTATCATGATAAAATTAGGACTATAAAATTTATTGGTGAATTTTATGTTGTGGTTAGGTTTAGCCTTTGTTACGGTATATTCAATGCTTAAATTCTAATATAGGAGAATATAGGAGGACTCAAAAGAAAGAATGTCAAAGTCTCATTAGAAGATTTCAAGTATCATTACCATTTCATGAAGAACTTAGACATGTTGAAGGTCCATTCCCTGAAGCAGCCATTCAAACTTTGAATGACTTAAAGCTTGCCTTTCATTCAGCCAAGAAATTGCTCACAACCTGCCATGGAGCCAGCAAAATTTATCTGGTGTGGAGTTTCTATTTTATTTTTGTTACGATTCTTTCTTTCCCGTAGGTGCAATGTGAGAATCAACCTTGGGAAAGTCGGTTTTTGGTTCCAAAAGTAACTTTTACAAGGTCGATTTTGTGTAATCGGTGTGATGCAAATAATAGCCTTTTCTATATCTTTTGTTGTTTTCTTCTTTATGATTTGTGTCAATTATATATTTGTTTTTTGTTTTTTTTTTGTTTTCTGGATTCTCAGGCAATAGAAACGGAGTCGATCTCGATTTGATTTCGTGGTATATATGATAAAATAAACAACGCTTTGGAAAGAATGACTTATGAGGAGCTTGGAATTTCTGATGAGGTGAAAGAACAAGTAGGTGCAATTAATGGTGATAGGTCAAAACATTTATCGTTGTAGCGTCAATGACAATGTTGTTGTGCGACTCTCGTTCTGGGACATTATAGTTTTGGTTAACTTGCTGAGAAAAGTAACATTGGTTTTTTGAACAATGTGACAGGTTGAGTTGATGTTTGTGCAACTTAAAAGAGCGAAAAGGCGAATCGATACACAAGACATGGAATTAGTCATGGATTTGATGGTGGCAATGTCCACCATAAGTGATAGTAATGCAGACAATGATGCTAGTGTTGAAAGGTTGGCTAACCAGCTTGTTTTGCAAAATGAAGAGGATCTTTGGGTAGAAACTTGGGCAATAAAGAATCTTGTAAAAGAGAGAAGAGGACAAAATGTTGACAGAACAAAACAAATGGTTGATCTTCTAAACAAATTCGAATAGCTTGCGGGTATTCCTGATCGAGACTGCTATTGCTATAATTGAAGATCCTGCATTTTTTCCTAAAGCTCTTTATATATATCCTTCTTTTGTCATCCCTCATTGTTTCACCTGTGCGAGTTCTTGTTTTCATGCCTTTTCGATTTTATTTTCTTTACGATTGCAACAAGTTGTCTACTCTTCTTTTCACACTTATGTTCAAGATGATTATTGGTTTCTGATAGAGTAAATAAGAGAATTTGTCAAAATCGATGTGATAAATATTTGCTAAGTCTTTTGTTTTCTGACTTGAGTTTTTGGTTTTGGTAAAGTCAATTTTGGCAGGTTGGACTGGACAAGATGGACTTGTGCCTTGTTTTCTGCTGTTGTAATGGTATAGCATTGATATTTTATTTTGCGAAATTGGACATGGGGCATTCGGTAAAAACTCCCTGGTTGGCTTTGGTCGAGCTACTTAATTGCACATTGCTGGGATTGGGTGTGGTATGCCTTCTATTCAGTTCGATGTTGATTTACAACTTTAAAAAATTTGCATATGATATTACTAGCTGTTAAAGATTGAATCTTCTCTTATCTCAAAAAATAATCTTGTACTTGAATTTTTGGCAGCTCGATGGACCCTTGTCACTTCCTTGTTTGTACGTGGTAATTTGTCAGGTATGATCGAGCAAAGAGGGGAATTTTATTATAACAAGTCTTGATTTTAAGTTTTTTAATTTGAGTGTATGTAGGAGGTTTCGAAAAGGAACGCTGATAATCGAAAGAAAGTGAATTATCTAAGAGTGCTGGGGCGGAAAGCATTCGCATAACTCCGACACAACTCCGGCCTTAAGGTATGATCACAGTATTTAACATTTTCCTCGTATTTAAAAATCAAATCTAACGTTAATTTTCTTTTATATAGTTGATGGTACCAAACACAGCGACATAGATTCAAAGGTGTGGAATCCATCTGAATAAGGATAGGGAGTAGGTTAGCCCCATAGTATTAGATGATCCATAAATACTTCCTACTAATACTTTTTAAGACATTTGATGTAGTGTAGTATTTCTTTTTGGTTTACATTTATGGAATTTGGTTATGGTGTTTATCTATTTGTTTTGTGAACTATTTTTGTAATTGCTGTGGTTGGTATTGTATGTTTGATTGGTTTATACCAGGGAGGTAACATGTTATATATATATATAATTTTTTTTAATAAATTTCTTGAGTTTTTGCATCAACAATGTCGTCGCAAAAAGTCCACAATGTTTCAGAACCGGATGGCCATGTCGACATTTTTTGCGTCAAAAACGTTGTCTCAAAAGATTTTCCACGTCAGCAGTATTTGAGTCAACAACGTTGTCGCCAAAACCCTTTGCACGTCAGCAAACAATTTTTGGGCGTAGTTGACACTTTAGCGACAACATGTTGTCTCAAACAGTTTTGCATCAACGTGTTGTCACTAAAACTTCTTTTGGTACGGAGTTTTTGCTTCAACCGGTTTGCGTCAACTTGTTGTCTCAAAAAAATTATTTACGACAACAATGAGCTTTTTGCGTCAACTATTTGTTGACGCAAAAACATGAAATTCTAGTAGTCTGTCTACACAAGAGTTTTCTAAATGATCGGAAAATTGGAAAATCATGAATAAGGTGATATTAGTTAGACGGTATTTGGAACCGATAAACTAGTGGGAGCTTTAAATTTTGTGATTTATTGTTTTTCGAATTATTAGAAAATTCATAAAGTCCTAATGTATTAGGATTATAAAAATTTTGGTGAATTTTGTTTGTGTAGTATCTACACAAAGGAATTTTAATCCATAAAATTGGAAAATCGTGAATATAGTGACACTAGTCAGACGGTATGTGGAACCGATAAACTAGTGGGAGGATTAAATTAAATATTCATGATCTATTATTTTCGGATTATTAAGAAATTCTAAAAATCCTAATAAGACTACCTATTTTTCAAAATAACGAGTGGGAGCGGGGAGGTGACAACCGACCCCTCGGCCTCTACTGTTGACACAAGCACCGTGAGAGAATGGTTCAGCCTCGTGGCTTTGATTTTGGCCCCCTTCTGATGGCCTTCACCGCTATCAAAATTCAAGGCTTGGTTTCCGAAATGATAGGATTTTGAGTACTCGTCGGGTCACTGACTTACCCTTCGGCGGCATACTCGTGGTCTACTTAAAAATCTGAAACAGTAAGTCACACTCTAAAGGGTATTTTTGGAAATATCTTGGCTGAAAAAGGAAGGTAATCAACAATTAAATCGGGATGTCTGATTCTCAGTTAATTGTTGAGAGAGATTGTCTTAATTTAATCGTCACCTCTTTGACCTACCCGTCAGCGGCACTGAGGTGTGAGATTAAATCCTAGGAATGGTAGGATAAACTGCATGCATGACATCACGTTTATAATTCCTAAAATCATTATTTGTAGTGGTGTATGATTTGATTTATATTTCTGTCATAATTTATTTTTGCAACTACATATCATCTCAAGGTATTTAAACTGCTAAACATATTATCTTGTCGATAACGACCGTTGGAAAAGTAACTTGAGCGTTGAACTCAATAATCAAGAATGCAATTAATTTTTAGGTGGAGGATTTCCATCTTAAGCCTTCAAACTTAAGTGACATTTGATGGGAGTCAACTTTACGTGATTCCGGTGCATTTTCCACCCCCATTTATCCCACTTTTAGCACATTCTTGGTGTTTTTAGACCATTTTCGGGTAATATCGTGAGTTTATGGCATGGGGAGTAAATCTGTCGCTTTGATGGTTTACTACCTCTTTTCAGTGATATTAACCCCGTTCCGAGCACTTTTACCCTCCGGAATCGTTTCTGTGTCTTGTTCGTTCATAAGATTGTAGGGTCTAGGTGTCACGAGAACCCGGAAGGCGAAGATTTATGATGAGAAGTATGATCAAGGTGCAAAAATGAGCCAAGGAAGAAGAAAAAAATGAAGAAAAGGAAGAAAAATAGTTGGTATCTTCACGCTACGTTCTGTTCTTCAGATATTTTACCTATGATGGAGGCATTTTCTGGTCATGGACTCTTCATGAACGTTGTAGATAATTGAAAGAGCTTTCCAACTCATTTTGAATCACTCAAATCGGAGTTCTACACACGAAGATATCAGGGTTTTACTGCAGCCAGAAAACTGCATCATCTCAAACGCGCGTTTCGGTCCATTTCAAACGTGCGTTTCAGCCCCAAACTTTCTGTCCATAAAGCCTTTTGTTCAAACGCGCGTTTCAGACTTTAAACTGGCGTTTGTCTGAAGCAAAACGCGCGTTTCGGACCTCTCAAACGCGCGTTTGTGGCCGTTTTCTGCAGATTTTCACTCTATCTATAAATACAACCTCCAACGAATTTCATTCTATCTTTTCACAACCTTGGGCACTCTTTGACCCATTTTCCTTTGATTTTTGTAATAGTTAATTTCCACTTCCCTTAGCTTAAAAACACCAAAACATAAGTAGATTTTACCCTCTCTTAGCTTAGATTTCCATTTTCTCTCCTAAGATATCACCTTTTGTTTGAAGCTTTTTATTGTACTTTTGGATCTCAACTCGAATTTCTCTCAATTTATGGTATATTTCTCTTCTCTTTTACTTATTATGGCTTTCATTTACTGTTTTGTGTATGTTTTGATTAGTATAATGAGTAGCTAATCCCTTTTCATAGTCGAATCATGTGAAATTTAGTGAAATCACCCTTTGGTTGATGAAATTGGGAGTGGGTAATGCTTTTTATTGTGTAATCTTGCTTGTTTCATGTCTTAGAACTTGTTATAACATCACTAGATTAGATTGATCACCTAATTTAGTAATCTCACATACCAATCTTATATATGTATTTTGCGGGGAGGTATGGGAAAAGGGGTTCTAAGATCGCGGCGTAGACTCGGCTTAGTTGTTAAGACCGAGCCCAATGCGAGGTTACTCGTTTTAACGTTTAAGCGGTTATAGTGCATAACATGTCTTGTTAGTAAATCTTCTTTAGGGAAGGGTGGTTAACATGGCATAAGGTGTTAGGAGAGAGTTGTTCAGACCTTAGCACCGGAATTAGGAGCACGCACCCGTGAAATTGATTGCGAGAGTTCTTTTTTTATAATGCACACTGTTCGGTAAAAACGAGTTTTACAATTTATAACCGAAACACCCCAAGTATAAGGTTCGTAGTATAGGATGTTAACGGGTCGTCCTAAGGGAGTGGAATGTTTATCGGATCAAGGAACAATTATTCTATCGATTATGTCACGACTATTAACTAAAACTAAGATTTATACTAATTATGAATTAATGAACAGTAACTACGATGAGCAAGTAAATACGATGAACGATAACTAAGGCGATGAACAGCGATGGCGGGAACCTAAATTATGCTTAAAAGCAGTTGAAAAACAACTATAATCTTAAAACAACTAAACTTAGCAATCAACGATTGATACGAACTATTTGGTTTATCAAATAATTAAAACAACGGCAAGGCAACGGGAATCCACCGATCAACAAACCCAACCCCAACTAGATGGCAAGTTAAAGATATAATTTTTAGTAATGATCTACTCACGAATTCGATTAAATTTCTAAACGAATTCTAGGGTTTCGTTTTCTTTTTCAAGTAAAACAAAGCGACATGCAAAACACGATCACGAGATTATTTCTAATACTCTTACTCAATTAACTATAAGCGATCTCTCGAATTATTATTAATCGCATCAATTAAAAGATCACAACTTGAACAATATTTTCATATAAATTCAAAGCATAAAAGATGGTTTCATCGATCTCTTGATTCAAATAAAGCGTAAGCGATAAATAACAAATTCTAATTGATGAAAAACTATAACTTTACTCACTAAACATGTAGCAAAAATCTCTCTAGTTGGTGTTGATGTTGATCGGTTTCATCCGTTGTCCCACCGCGATGTGCTTAGCCAACAACCATGATGTTGATCATAATCATTGGATTGGAAGAAATCATCTTCTAATTGGTATTGATGCGGCTGCTTCTCTGTTAAAAAGTGCGGCTAGAATTGTGTATGCGTGACTGGCTGTATTGGTGATTATGGATTATTATTGGATTAGGGTATTGCTCAGCGCTGAATTTATAGGAGTTTGAGGCGGTGGCTCAAGTCGGCTGGAATTAATTGGTTTTAGGAATGAAACTTCTAAAATTCATATCTTGAGTTGTAGACCTCCAAAAATTATGATTCGAATGTCATAAAAAAGCTCTCGGAAAACTCTACAACTTTCATTCAGGACTCTTCTTCAGAAAACGCATTTTTGATTAGCCCGTCGTATTACGAGTCGTTTTCGGGATTTTCCACTTACCCAAATTGATTAGCCACTTGACCACCATTTGAGTTGTAGAAATCCGATTGACGTAATTCAAAGTGCCTTGGAAAGCTCTTTCAAAGATCTACAACTTTCATGAAGAAGTCCTCCCCTGAAAATGCCTCTAAGCTGGGTCAAATCTCCGTCGAAAATATGTAACGATTTAAGTACTTAGGAAAATTTGCTCCGTTGAACTCGTAAACTTGTGGCATCTTCTTCTAACCCTCTAAACACCTCTTTTAGACCGAAGATATGCATCTACAAGATATCCAAAATATTGCAAAGTGTAACAACATCCAAATAAACATAAAACCAACGATAAAAACACATAAATCAGTCACTTTTGCAATTTATTATCTTTAAAACTCATTTGCTCAGTTTATCCTTTTGGCGAGTAATTTTCTATAAGAATCACTAAAACATGGAAGATAAGGTTACGAAATAACTCGATAAAAACCATAAAATTAGTCGTAAACAACTCCCCCACACTTAAACTTTTGTTCGTCCCGAACAAAACAATCAAAACTAGCTCACTTTATATGCAATCCAAATAGATCCCCAACTCATGTAACCAAAGATACAGCAACTATAGCAAATAATACCAACATAGAGATAGATTCGGTGTATGTGTGACAAGCCCTTTTCAATCTCCACAATCCTTTCAAACAAATATCTTTTCAAACAATTTAATGACTATCCTAGGTATAGGCGATAATTGCTCCACACAAAGTCTTCCCGAGCACTCAGTAGGATAATCCTACAAACATATCTTTCAGTTTATACTAGGTATAAGATTAACGATAACCAAGTCTTTAATTTAATTTTTATACTGTGATTAGAATGAGCTCGCGTACCCGTCATAGTAGAATAGGATGTTTCGTGATAACACCCTACCTTACTCAAATCATAAGGTAGCTTCTTCTAGCGTCGTGAGCTTTTAGTCATCATAGTGGTATAGGACATTTCGAGATAATACCCTACCTCACTCCAATCATCGACTAGCTTCCGACATACCATTTAATCATGTGATTACTTAGAGATTTACGGGTGGCGAGTGGTAAAAATTATTTTCTAGTAAACACGAGACCCTTTGAGCATAACACCTCAAGTAAACAATTTATTACTATTTCAAAGACTTAATCACGTTTCACTTATCACATTAAAATTTTCAGATATTCACAGTACGCGTTCCGAACTTAGGTATCACTTACTATTAAGAACAAATCTCTCTAAGATAAATCACTAAAATAGTGAAATGATACAGTTCAAAAGTTTTTGCTTCAATATCAAAGGCTTTCGTGAGTGTGAAATGAATACTATCTCAAATCAGTAAAAACATGCTATAATTATCTCACAAAGTCACATAAAATCATCGTCAGGAAACTACAACTAGCAAGCATTTGTTTCAATTGTATGCTCAAGTTTACAATTATCCAAGTGTAAAAATTTTAAAATTTCACCATTTATCAAATATCACAAATATTTACTCATACTGTCGAAAATAAAGCATGAATTGCACCCCCCCCCCCCACACTTAATTCACATTATGTCCTCAGAATGTGCAAATAAAAGAAAAGAGCACATAGCTGGTTCCAACGATGGTTGTCGGGTGTAGGTTGGCGTGTGGTCGGGCCGAGCATGAATAAACATTTGCACTCGTATGAAGAAGCAGACAACACTAAAAGTAAAAGCTTGCAAACACGCTCAAAAGTATCTGCAACACTCGACATAACAGAATAATCTCGGGGTAGACGGGGTATATAAGTAAACAGGTATGCACACAAAAATAAGCAAATGAAGCAACCAACAAATAGGACAAGGATAACCAACACAAAACACCATGTTTTTATTCTAATAACCTAAAAACTTAAAAATTATGCGTAAAAGACTAGGTGCCTCTAGTAGCGCTTCTTTCATGTCATTAGCTTGACACAGATTTCAAAGTTAACCCGGATCGGGCCACTTTGGCTTATCTGCGCCACTTCCTCATCGGAATCGGAATGAAGGGATGGGGTGTGACCACAACAATGACAAGTCAAGTGCTCTACTAAGTGTTTGAACTTAACTCTCCGAGATAGCACCGACTCTTTTCTTCTTCTCGTTCTTGCCTTGAGTAAGCGGTACACCGACATGTTCGAAGGCTCGGAAGAAGGATCCTCACGGGTAGATATAAAAATGTCATCATCCGAACTAAAGAAGTTGGATGGAATCTCATCGCAAATCGAATATCGGCGTCTCAACCTCTTTTGAAAGTACAAGGTCTCGAGGCTTTTCTTTTGGTCGCCCAAAATACTTCTTGAGTCTTTGACCATTGACCTTAAAAGGTTGATTACCATACCCGTTCAACGTGATCGCTCCACTTGGATTGACATCGATAATTTCAAAGGGGCCAGACCATCTAGATTTTAGCTTACCGGCAAACAAATGGAGCCGGGTATTATAAAGTAAAGCCATATCACCCACTTTGAATTCTCGATCCTTGATCTTGGCATCGTGGAGTATCTTAGTTCTTTCCTTACTGATTCTTGCATTCTCATATGCTCTGAGTCTAAATTCATCGAGCTCGTTTAATTGTAATAATCTCTTCTCCCCACAGAGCTGGCTATCGAAATTCAAGAATTTAATAGCCCAGTAAGCTCTGTGCTCAAGCTCGACTGGGAGATGGCAAGCTTTGCCGTAGACCATTTGGAAGGGTGACGTGCCCATCGGGGTCTTAAACGCGGTGCGATAGGCCCAAAGCGCGTCATCCAACTTTAGACTCCAGTTGGATCTATTTGAGTTCACGGTCTTTTCTAAAATCCTTTTAAGGCTCTGGTTGCTTATCTCGACTTGGCCACTTGTTTGGGGATGATACGGTGTACCGATTTTATGTCTCACACCATATTTTTCAAGAACTTTATCAAGCGGCGCGTTGCAAAAATGAGTACCTTCGTCACTAATGAGGGCTCTAGGACGCTTAAAACTGGTGAAGATATTCTTTGCAAGAATTTCTTCACAACTTTGTGATCATTAGTTTGGGTGGCTATTGCCTCCACCCACTTGGAGCGTAGTCTACACAGACGAGAATGTATTTATTTCCACACGACGATGGAAAGGGTCCCATGAAATCAATTCCCCACACGTCGAAGACTTCGCATTCCAGAATGGGTCTAAGTGGCATTTCCATCCTATTACTCTGCCTCCCAATTCTCTCGGCACCTATCGCAACCTTTACAAAAGGCTGCGTCCCAAAAAGAGTCGGCCGGTAGAATCCTCGCTTGGAGGATTTTTGCAAGCTGTCTTGGGTGCTCCCAGAGTGTCCTCTGTGGGACCACTATGACATTGCTCGAGAATATCCCATTGCTCATGTTCCGGAACACACCTTCTAAGCAACCCATCTTTACAAACCCCGAACAAATAAGGATCCTCCCACACGAGATATTTTAGGTGAGAAAAGAACTTCTTCCTCTCACGACACGTCATTTCCTTTAAATGTCCACTTGCTAAATAGTTGGCGTAATCAGTACCACCATGCCTAATGATTATCAAGCTTCATCAATTGCTCGATCGGGAAGTCGATGCCTATTTCCTTGTGATTTACGCCACCCTCATTTACTAGGCGAGAAAGATGATCACCACAACATTATCACTACCCTTCTTATCTTTGATCTCAAGGTCAAACTCTTGCAAAATTAGAATCCATCTGAGTAACCTTGGTTTTGCATCTGCTTTGTCCATAAGGTAGCGTAGGGCTGCATGGTCGGTCCAAACAACAACTTGAGACCCTAGAAGGTAACTTCTAAACTTGTCAATAGCAAAAACGACGGCTAAGAATTCCTTCTCAGTCGTAGTGTAATTGCATTGAGCCGGGTTCAAGGTGCGGCTCGCATAGTAAATGGGCCTGAACTTTTTATCAATTCTTTGACCTAAAACTGCGCCTACTGCGTAGTTAGAGGCATCGCATAATAATTCAAAAGGCTTAGTCCAACAAAAGTGCGATTAAGATAGGGGCACTTATGAGCTTTTCCTTCAAGCAATTGAAAGCTTTCTTGCATTTCTCATCAAACAAGAACACAACATCATCTTTCAGAAGGTTGGACAGGGGCTTGGCGATGGTGGAAAAGTCCTTAATAAATCGTCTGTAGAAGCCAACATGACCAAGAAAGCCGCGTACCTCTTTGACAGTTTTCGGGTACGAAATTTTCTCAATGGCTTCTACTTTGGCCTTATCAACTTGAATACCAATGCCGGACACCTTGTGTCCCAGAACAATCCCTTCATCCACTAGAAAATGGCATTTCTCCCAGTTAAGCACTAAATTCTTTTCAACACAGCGTTGAAGTACCATATCTAGATTTTCCAAGATCTCATCAAAGCTATCGCCATAGACTGAGAAGTCATCCATGAAGACTTCCATACATTTTTCCACAAGTCCATCGAAAATGGCCAACATGCACCGTTGGGCGTCATTTGGTGCATTGCATAACCCGAAAGGCATCCTGCGGAAAGCAAAAGTGCCTGATGGACACGTAAACGTAGTCTTCTCCTGGTCATTTGGGTCGATGGCTATCTGGAAGTAACCAGAATATCCATCGAGGAAACAATAATACTTATGACCACTCAGTCTTTCAATAAGCTGGTCAATGAAGGGTAAGGGGAAATGGTCTTTGGCGGTGACTTCATTCAATCTGCGATAGTCAATGCGAGACTCTGCTTGATCACGAAGCGTAAAGCTATCTCTTCCCCCTTTTCATTCTTTTCAACGGTGATACCTCCCTTCTTTGGCACAACTTGAGTCGGGCTAACCCACTCACTATGGGCAATTGCATAGATGATTCCCATGTCTAACCACTTTATAACTTCTTTCTTGACAACCTCCTGCATATGCAGATTCAGCCTTCACTGAGGTTGTCTGACTTTCTTAGCTCCTTCCTCCGTTCGGATTTTATGCATGCACACATCGGGGCTGATTCCTCGGATATCACCCACTTGCCAACCGAACGCGAGGATGTTCTTTTCAAGCACTTTTATCAGCAGTGCTTCTTGCTCGGGCTCGAGTTTTGAAGAGATGATCAAGGGTAACTTATCACCATCCTTAAGAAAAATGTACTTAAGGTGTTCATGAGCGGTTTAAGCTCCAAGTCGGTAGGTGGTTGCTCAATATTTGGATTTTAAGGGCCACCTTTTTCCTTATGGGCTTGAAGTGGTTGGTGGTGAAAACCTCATCTTCCCGAGGCATAACCCCAGAAAGGTACTGGATAACATCATCCATAGGGATCCTTCTGTCAGTACCTGCTTCCTCCTTCTTATGCTTAATCATCTTTCTCAACTCTTCTTCTTCTAGCTTCTCTGCTAGCTGTTCCCAATCATCAATCTCCCAATGAGTAGTCTCTCTCCAGAAATCCACTTCATCCCAACTACCCATCAGGGCTTCCTCTTCTCCAGGGTTAAAGTCATTCTGATTAAGCTCTTTGAAATCATCGTTCATTGCTGGGAATCTCCATGTTTCTTGGCTATTGACAGGCTCAGTGACTAAGGCCGGTAATGAAACAGAAGATGGTCCACAGTCAGCTTGGTCTTCAATGTTTATCGCTTCGAAAACACCTATCTCTGTCAGCTCTTCAGCTTCCTCAGATTTGGCATCTTCTTCATCCTCATAAATTGCTTCAATGAACGAGATTTCTTCACTCAAATTGTTCTCTAGACTTTTCCCTTGTGTAAAGGTAACAGATGTATCATCAACTCTAAGTGTAATCTGACCCTTACAGAAGTCAATGAGGGCGGCAGAGGTGTCTAAAAAGGTCCGGCCTAGAATTAGAGGCATCTCTCTGTCAGGTGGGTAGTCTAAGATAACCCAGTCGGTAGGGAAAACCAAATGTTCAACATAGAGAAGAACATTAGTGACACAACCGGCTGCTGATCGGCTTGATCGGTCTACCATCTGAAGAGAAATAGGGCGTTCCCGCATTTTTTTTATCTAAACCGAGCTTTTTGCAGACGTTCAATGGCATCACATTTATAGAGGCCCCTGAGTCGCATAAGACATTTTGGAACTTGTGGCCTTCAATCTCACAGGAGATTGAAGGTCTTCCGGGGTCACCTCGCTTAATAGCAACTTTTTGTGAGACCATGGAACATTCTTCTCTTAAAACTTCTTCTGTCATCCCTTGAAGCTTCTTCTTGCTTCCACAAACTTCCTTAAGATACTTAGAGCACTTGGGCATTTCAGTCAATACCTCAGCTAGGGGTATACTCACTTTGGTGTCTCTAAGCATCCTCCTCACTCCGTCATATTGTCTGTCAAGACTGAGGGTATTCTCTTTCCTCTTTGGTGGATAAGGAAGGGCTTTATCATTATCAGAGGAACAGCCACCTGACTTTTTAATGGCTTCGTCTTCCTTATCCTTCCATCTCAAAAACTTTTCCTCCCTCTTCTTTGTCAGGGGAACAGCCACCTGACCTTCCCTCAAATCAGAATCATCCTCATCCCCCGAAGAGCTGTCATCATTAAGCTCCTCCTCACTGTTGGTTTCTTCGGTATATGATTTCTGATTGCCCCCTCCTGAACTTATTGCGTCAGGAGGGGCTGCTCGTTTCCCGACACCTTTCCGGGTCCCGCCTGCTTACCACTTCTCAAGGTAACTCCATTCAACTCTTGATCTCCATACCCCCATTGAGGTGTGATGGCAGTGCAAACATTGATATCTGCTTTTGGATTTCTCTCGGTATAACTTGGGAGTTTACCGTGAGGTCTGATTGCTTGCTGTTCTGCCATCTGCCCAACCTGTCTCTCTATTGCTTTGACACTAGTAGACAGGGTCTTCACCATGTCCACTAGCTCATCAAACTTATGTTGAGGGACACATGAGGTGGTATGATTCTGATGTTGGCTTTGATTCCAACCACCTTGAGGTCTTTGGGAGTTGGGATTATGAGATTGATTAACCACCCCAGGAGGTGGTCTTTGATAACCTGAGTTGAAAGAAGGGTTAGAATTGGATGGGCCAGGTGGTGCATTGGGACGTTGAAATCCGGAATAATTCCGGTTCTGATTGGAGTTTCCGAAGGTTTGGTTGAAATTCACTTCCTCAGTAATTTCATCTCCCGCCTGCATGCCCAGGTAGTTCATATCTGGCTGCCCTTGTTGCTGCTGCATTTGTAAATTGGCTAGCTGCTTGCTAATTGCTTCCATTTGAGCAACTAACATCGTAGTCTCAGAATTGCTTGCAGCAGATCCCCTCTTATTTCCACTAACATTGGTCTTCCTTGGGGTTGACCACATGTTATTCTTGGCTATGGTTTGACTACCCCAGAAGCATCATCACCTCCTCCTCTAGGAAGGATCCATGGGCGATTGAATCAAGGAAATCTCTATTGGGTTGAGTAACACCCCGATAGAATAATTCTAGTAGCTCATGTCTCATCTGTATCCATGGTTGGGGCACTTCCTCATCAATGATTTAATCTCTCCCATGCTTTCCCCACACTCTCACCTTCAAGTTGTTCAAATGTGGCTATCTCCTTTTCATGTCCATGATTGTCCCTGGTGAGACAAACTTGAGCAAAGGCTCTTTTGACATCATTCCAGAGGCGGAGAGAATGATGGGCTAAAGATTTAAACCAACGGTTCGCTTCACCCTTGAGAGCAAAGCGGGAAGAGTTTTAACTTGACAATCTCGGAATCAACACCAGGATAGTGGCTCGCTTCGCAGATTTGAGCGAAAGTGGACAAGAAGTCATGAGGATCTTCGTCGGCCAGTGCCATGAAAGGAACTATTCTCGGACCCGATCCTACCACTCCATTTTTCAGATCGAAATTAACTTGCCCCATTTACGGAGGCGAATGGGTCTATGCCCTTCCAGGAAGTCTTGGTCAAGATAGGGAGCATAGGGTCTTGGTTTAAGCGGTTTATTTGGTTTTGACGGAATTGTTGAAACCGATTATTTATGCCAGCTTGTTGATTCTGTTGTTCTTTGTATTGCTTGCATCTGTTGAAGGATCAGATTCATCCGTGCTTGAGGGTGCATTCGGGACTTCGTTAGCCATGATGTGCGGATTGGGAAAGAGCTTTCTCACGATAATAGATCGCTCAGGCTCGGGATTAAAGAAAAGAGGTCCACTTTTTGCTCTGGTTTGCATAAACGAGGAAGAGCAAAATGGAAAGAAATCAACCTTAGGGTTGATGAGAACGAAATGTAGAGGAAATTAGAGGGTTTAGAAAGAGAGAAGAGAAAAGAAGTGTCAATTGAAGAGAGTGAACTGGCGTTCAGTATGAGTGAACGCTCGTTCAGGGGAAATTCTGGAAGTGGACGCTCGTTCAGATCACTGAACTGGCGTTCAGAAGACAGATTGGGGGTAAACAGGCGTTTAGAGGCTGGACGAGCGTTTGGGAATCCAGACGCTCGTCTGATCAGCTTAAAACGATGCAGATACAGAAAAAAATAGCAGGAGGAAAGAAAGAAAAATTTTAAAAGATCTAGTAATCTACGCTAAATCTAAACAACAAAGAATAAAATAAAAATATAAGGCTAGAATAAAAATCTAAAGCTACGTATAAGGTTGCTAAAATAATAAAAATTTAACGTGAACAATAATATAAAATAAATATAAACTATGATAATTAAAATCAAATTTATAAATCTAAAATCTAAAATTTAAAGTGAATCTAAAATATGACAATTAGAATTAACAGGTAAACACAAAAATAAAAAATAAAAAAAAAGACAGAAAAGCTTATGAAAAATCTAAAATCTAAACTATGATAAAATGAAATAAAATAATAAAAAAAAAACGTAACAATTAGATTATTACCTAAAAAAAATAGTATCGAAATAGAAATTGCACCTAGAAGAATCCGACAACCGTTATCGACTCGCGGCACGGCGCTAAAAACTTGTTCGGTAAAACGAAGTTTTACAATTTATAACCGAAACACCCCAAGTATAAGGTTTAGTAGTATAGGATGTTAACGGGTCGTCCTAAGGGAGTGGAATGTTTATCGGATCAAGGAACAATTATTCTATCGATTATGTCACGACTATTAACTAAAACTAAGATTTATACTAATTATGAATTAATGAACAGTAACTACGATGAACAGTAAATACGATGAACAGTAGTAACTAAGACGATGAACAGTAACTGGGAACCTAAATTATGCTTAAAACAGTGAAAAACAACTATAATCTTAAAACAACTAAACTTAGCAATCAACGATTGATACGAACTATTTGGTTTATCAAATAATTAAAACAACGGCAAGGCAACGGGAATCCATCGATCAACAAACCCAACCCCAACTAGACGGCAAGTTAAAGATATAATTTTTAGTAATGATCTACTCACGAATTCGATTAAATTTCTCTAAACGAATTCTAGGGTTTCGTTTTCTTTTTCAAGTAAAACAAAACGACATGCAAAACACGATCACGAGATTATTTCTAATACTCTTACTCAATTAACTATAAACGATCTCTCGAATTATTATTAATCGCATCAATTAAAAAGATCACAACTTGAACAATATTTTCATATAAATTCAAAGCATAAAAGATGGTTTCATCGATCTCTTGATTCAAATAAAACGTAAACGATAAATAACAAATTCTAATTGATGAAAAACTATAACTTTACTCACTAAACATGTAGCAAAAATCTCTCTAGTTGGTGTTGATGTTGATCGGTTTCATCCGTTGTCCCACCGCGATGTGCTTAGCCAACAACCATGATGTTGATCATAATCATTGGATTGGAAGAAATCATCTTCTAATTGGTATTGATGCGGCTGCTTCTCTGTTAAAAAGTGCGGCTAGAATTGTGTATGCGTGAATGGCTGTATTGGTGATTATGGATTATTATTGGATTAGGGTATTGCTCAGCGCTGAATTTATAGGAGTTTGAGGCGGTGGCTCAAGTCGGCTGGAATTAATTGGTTTTAGGAATGAAACTTCTAAAATTCATATCTTGAGTTGTAGACCTTCAAAAATTATGATTCGAATGTCATAAAAAAGCTCCCGGAAAACTCTACAACTTTCATTAAGGACTCTTCTTCAGAAAACGCATTTTTGATTAGCCCGTCGTATTACGAGTCGTTTTCGGGATTTTCCACTTACCCAAATTGATTAGCCACTTGACCACCATTTGAGTTGTAGAAGTCCGATTGACGTAATTCAAAGTGCGTTGGAAAGCTCTTTCAAAGATCTACAACTTTCATGAAGAAGTCCTCCCCTGAAAATGCCTCTAAGCTGGGTCAAATCTCCGTCGAAAATATGTAACGATTTAAGTACTTAGGAAAATTTGCTCCATTGAACTCGTAAACTTGTGGCATCTTCTTCTAACCCTCTAAACACCTCTTTTAGACCGAAGATATGCATCTACAAGATATCCAAAATATTGCAAAGTGTAACAACATCCAAATAAACATAAAACCAACGATAAAAACACATAAATCAGTCACTTTTGCAATTTATTATCTTTAAAACTCATTTGCTCAGTTTATCCTTTTGGCGAGTAATTTTCTATAAGAATCACTAAAACATGGAAGATAAGGTTACGAAATAACTCGATAAAAACCATAAAATTAGTCGTAAACACACACTCCCGGTTTTGTCTACCCTTAGGGTTGAAACTAGCTACTTTGATCATGGTTCGGCTATGTCCCTTAGTATAACGTTTAAAACCGAGTAGTTAATCTTCTTTCTTCCTTTTCTATCTTTAGACTCGTTAGTAAAAATCACCTTAGTGTCGTTGTAATAAACAAGCACTTTAAAAAGATTGATCACCTAGACTAAGTAACACGTTCGCTTTGGTATTCACAAACACTTTTCCCTTGGGTTCGACCTCGTACTCTGTAGCTATGCTAGCAATCGCCCAAAGATAATCGCTGTTAGAGAGTTAGTTTGCCCACGGTTTCGAGTCTTTATAAATTGTTTTTGTTGGGGTAAGTTTTAGCTCAATCAAAATGGCGCCGTTGCCGGGGAATTGTGTGCTATTTGTGATATCTTGCAAGTGAACCGAAGGCTTGGGCCTAGGTTTTATTTTATTGTTTTCTTGTTGTTTGCTTTTTGTAGTGCATGACCCGGAGATTTCAAACACCACTCGAGCCATACATAGACGGGATTGAGGCTTACGCGAGGCGTAGAAATAGTCAATGAAGAAGAGGTTATCAAGTAGAGGAGTCGATTCTGGTCTTTGAACAAAGTAGTTTGGGTGAGTTGGAAGAAGGATCCGGTATGGCACAAAACGGTGAACAAGGATTGGAAGGAAATTTGGGGGACAATAATGGGGTCTCAAATCAAAACCCGCCTCATGTTAACAACAATGCACAAGGAGGGGAATGGACAAGAAAATAACTATGTGAATGCGAATGGGCCAATACCACATAATGTTCAACATGAGGCCCAAGGGAATCAAATGGATCCCCTCGTTATGCAACAGTTCAATGCGTGGATGTTGAACCAATTTCAACAGAACCAAAATCAAGCTCGCAATCAAGGTGCGAATGCGATGCCCAATTGGTTTAACGGTCAGCAAGGGCAAAATCAAGGCGGTTTAACTTGTAGGGACTTCATGATGGCTCCCACGGAAACTTTGGGGCATAGCCCAATTCGAATGCCACCGGTGGCCGCCAATAATTTGGAATTGAATAGAAATATCATACATTTGTTGGGAGACAATGCTATATTCAAGGGAACCGCCATGGAAAATCCTCATATGTTCATTGATCATTTCTTACAAATTGTGCACATTACCAAGATAAATGGAGTCGGTGAAGAAGCGCTTAAACTTATGCTATTTCCCTTCGCCTTGAAGGAACAAGCCAAGACATGGTATGACTCATTGGCTCATGATTCTTTGCACACTTGGGAGGACGTGGTTATGACATTTATATTCAAGTATTACCCACCATCAAAGACATTGGACATGAAAGAGGCTATTATCTTGTTTAATGCCTATGAAGGAGAAGAATTGTATGAGTCCTAGGATAGATTTAAAGCGTTATTGAGAGAGTTCCCGGGGCACGGCTTGAGACCTTTTGAGGTAGTTCATGCATTTTTTTGAGGGTTGGAGCCGGTGCACCAAGGGACCTTGCATGCTTCGTGTAATGGGGATATTATGAGGATGGTACCGGAGGTGGCTATAAATCAAATCGAGAAAATTGCCGAGACCTCAAAGCAATACGTGTCTTCAAGTAGAAAAGGGCCAAGGAGTAAAAAGCCGGGATTGGTTGAAGTCAAGGAAATGGAGACAAATGAGCAATGTCAAGCTTAGGTGCAAACGATGGAGCAAAGGTTGGAGAACCTTGAAAGAGAAAATGAAAAGGCAAGGCTTTGCCAAATATGTAGAGGCCAACATTCGGCTAAGGATTGTGGAATGACACACAAATCTCAAAATATGTCATATCCATGATCCTCAATGCAAGGACAAGCTAGTTTTTTGTCACAAGATAGTCCAACCGATCTAGCCAAGAAAATGACGAACATGTATGCCATGGGGCAACTGAGTGCGGGGCACTTGGGCTACAATCCGGTTACGAATCAATTTCAAAGGGCCGAACATGGCCAACAAAACGAGCAACCGGTTGTGGATAATTCTCAATGTTATGAGGTGAATTATGTGGGGCAAAGTCAAGATGGTAATTATGATCAACAAAGTGATGGTTCTTGGAGAAATAATAATCAAGGTTGGAATCAAAACCATCAAGGGCAGAAGTGGAACCGGTATTTTGACCAAGGCCAAAACCAAGCTTATAGGCAAAATCAAAGTTCATTTTATCAAGCGCCTAACCAACAAGCCTAATACTATCCTCAACAATCTCAACATCAACGACAAGCTCACTACCAACAACCTCAAGTTCAATCGCAAAATCAAGGCCAACCTTCTCACGGACAATCTCAATTCTATCAACCCTCTTACCAAAGACAACAACAAGGGGGTACTTACCAAGCAACTCCTCCACCACTTGCTCCCATTCCGCAAAAGAGCTCCACCAAAAATATTTTGGAACAAATGTGCAAGACCATGCTAGAACAAAGCAAACATTTGAAAGATCAAGCTTGGGTTATGGTGGAACAAAATCGGGAAATAAGAGAGTTCAAGGTGAGCACAGGGTCCGCCATTCGGAATCTTGAAACACACATGGGGCAAATCACCGATAATACCTTGGTGAACTTGAAAGGAGGCTTACCGAGCGACATGGAAAGTAATCCCCAAAATGTGAAGGCCCTATTTTTGAGAAGTGGTAAAGAGGTGAATGTTGATAATGCTCGAGGAGAAAGGACTCAAAATCTGTCAAAGAAAGAAAGGGGTATTGATGAAGATGATGATTTCTATAGGCCGGTTGAGGATGGAGACTTGGAAAAAGGAAATATTGAGACAGGGTTGGAAGCAATGAGAAGAGAATTGGAGGCCATAAAGGAAGAGTTGGCGAATGCAAAGAAAGAGAAAGTGACAGACAAGGAGAAGAAGTTTGTGGCAATTGACATTGAAGAAGAGGAACCGAGTAAAGCAATGGAGAAGAAGGGCACAAGTGAGAACGCATCTCCACGCGTGAAAGGTAAGAAATGTATAATCCCGCCTCCCTCTCCCGATTTTGATTTAAGTACTTTACCCTACCCACCTAAAGGTCATAGACAAAGTCATTTGAACCAAGCTCAGAACCGTTTCATTGAAATTTTGCGTAAATTTGACTTGACCATTCACTTTCTTAAAGCACTTGCAAACATGCCTGCTTATTGTAAAGTCTTAAAAAGCTTGTTAAATGATAAGAGTAAAATGGAAGGTTTGGTATGTTTCAATGAAGAGTGTTAGGCGATTTTTGATAGTAAGATACCCCCAAAAATGAGAGATTGAGGTGGGTTCGCCATCCCTATTACTATTGGCGATACTGTGATTGAAAATATGTTGTGTGACCTAGGAGCTTCTGTGAGCTTAATGCCTAGGGCCTTGTATGAAAAGTTAGGGTTGGGTGAGCTAGAACCCACGGGGATGACCTTACAAATGGCGGATAGGTCGGTTAGGACACCTATGGGGGTAGCGGAGGATGTTCTTGTGCAAATAGATAAATTTACCTTTCCCGTAGATTTTGTCGTCTTAGACATGGCGATGGATTCTAAGACTTCGGTTTTTTGCTTGGTCGTCCTTTCTTGACTACGAGTGATGTTAGCATAGATGTGAAGAGTGGTGATATTACTTTTCATGTGGGTAAGGAGAGCGTGACATTGAATGTTTATAAGTCTAAATCTCTTGCTTGTCATTCTGTTGAATCAAATTTTGCTTGTGTTGTTGCTACCACCAACCCACAGGTTGATAAAGAGTTAACTGTAGAAGACACGGGGGATGCACAAAAGGTCATTGATGGAGTGAAGATCAAGACCAAGGATAAACCAGGATCGCCCATCTCACCATCATTGTCTCATCCGGATCATAAGCCACTCGTCATAGACCCGGGAATTGGATTTAAAGTCAAGTTGAAGAAAAAGGGAACCCTAAGCAATATGCACCTTAAAGAGAAACCGGAGCGGGAACCAGAAAAGAAAATATTGAGTGTTTGGCAAGAGGTAACTTCACGAGCTAGAAGAGGTACCCCATGTGTTAACTCCGCCCCTTTAAAACCCCCTCGCGGTGTCTCTCATGAATATACTTATGATTGATATGCTTTGTGTTAGGGTGCTTTGTGATGCTTTGTGGTTCGGGTCGTTGTCTTGAGTCTTTTGTGGTATGAGTCTGTTTGGTTCCATTAAGTCGATGCTAACGACGTTAAACAAAGCACTTCTACCTTTTCTCGCCTATGCCAATAGTATAACTTTGAAAAAATTGGCACGGTATAAGTCATCCCGTCGAGCCAACGACGTAAAACAAATGCTCTTGGGGGAGTCAACCCACCTTTTTGGTAGTAATAATGTGTTTGGAGTGGTCTTTGGGTGCAAGAGGGGAGAATTTTGTCTTAAAAGAGAAGTTGGGGTGAGAATTTCCTTTTGGTTCCGGCTTTTGTACATAGGCGGGGATGTTTTTATGTGAGCCTCTATGGCCTTATTTTATGCGTGGATGCTCTGTGTTTCTTTTGATTATCTTTACATCCAGTGCGATTCCCGTCTAGTATGGTTGATATGCTTTGATACTTTGTTTGTGGCATGGCTACTATTCTTATATATCTCGTATCTATCACCATCTTTTTGCACGTGGACTTTTCCTATGCATGTGTTTGCCTTGGTTTTTGTTTCTATGGTTTTAGATACTCGAGATGGAGCTTACTAGAAGATGTCACGTGGGCTACTAGTGTGCCTTTCTACCGGGTTTTGGTAAAACAGCTAAGTCTTTTACTCTTTTTCTCTCTCACACTGAGGACAGTGTTTCGTTTAAGTGTGGGGTGGGAGACTTAGCCATTTTCTTGTTTTCGTTGTTAAATGTGCTCAATATGTGGTATGCTTAGCCTATGACCAGGCTGGAGTCGATTTTTGGGTAATTTTTAAAAAATTTCAAGGGTTTTTAACACCGTGTTGTGTGTGTTATTCTCACATTCGAGTGGTGACAACCTTTGTAGGGACCCCGAACGTGTACACTGCGGTTTGATATTATCTTGAGAATGGAGTTTATTAATTTCACGTAACTTTGTGCAAAATTTGATTACTACCACTTCTCATACCACTAGTCTCGAGGCGAAATAGAAAGGTTCACCTAAGTGGGAAACGGGATGACGGTCCTGGCGTCTCTTTGACCCTACCAAAGCCAAATAAGCCTAATCCCGAACATTAGACCTTCGTAGCCCATCTCAGCCTTGATAGAATGGTCGGACCACCATTCGTTTTATAGCCGTTTTGTTACTTAGTCAGAAACCTACCCTTGAGCCTTAATTATGGTCACATTTCCTTCATTTTATACCCTACGAGTGGACCTAGTCTTTTGTTAGACCACACTTGCTAAGGCAAGTGTGGACCTAGTCTTGCTAAGGCAAGTGTGGGGTGGGGGAAATGGTGTTGTAAGTTGGGTTGGAGGTTTCTCGGTTTTGAGCTATAAGGAGAAGATGAGCTCATTTGGGCCTAGTGTTTGGATTTGGCCCAAGAAGAAAAGAAAAATCTATTCAATCTTTAAAAAAAAATTCAAAAAGTTCTCAATGAATAAGAGTTTGGAGTATATAGAAATAAAGGGTTGGAATCAAAGTGATGAGCTCAAAAGTTATCTTTATGATGTTGGAGTTGGGATAGTTAGATAGGTGCTAATGTATTCGATCTCGCCTCATGACGCTTGAAACAAAGTTGATTTTGGCAATGAGTTCGGGTATGTTAGTATTCTATAGTTCCCAAAGTGTTAAAGTAATCAAAGAGGAGTTTGGATGGGTTGTAAGGTAGAGATAAAGTGGTACACTTGTTGATTAGGTTCACTCATACTCCTTTTTCTCCAGTTCCCAAAATATCTTTTTCAATTAACCGGAATTACCCTAGCCTAACGTTATAACCTTTCAAGTCCTACCCGATCGTGTCCAAACTTAGTGACCTTGATTGGTGGAGAGGCTAGTGGGTATGAAACGGTTGGTAGACATTTGGTCGGGATTCAAGCCCTGGCAATCATTTTGAGCACTCGGCTTTAGCTTGGCACCGCACACACTCCATTTTCTTGATAATGTTAGACCGGTGTGTATATGTTCGTGTTTCTTATTTTGTGGTTACCTCAAGAGTGTGAGTAGTAGCACCTAGATCACAAAGTTGAATCCCTTGGTTGGTTTTAAAACGCCTAATTTACTCGAGGACGAGCAAAGGCTAAGTGTGGGGTGGTTGATGGGAGTCAACTTTACGTGATTCCAGTGCATTTTCCACCCCCGTTTATCCCACTTTTAGCACATTATGGGTGTTTTTAGACCATTTTTGGGTAATATCGTGAGTTTATGGCACGGGGGGTAAATCTGTCGCTTTGACTGTTTACTATCTCTTTTCAGTGATATTAACCCCGTTCCGAGCACTTTTACCCTCCGGAATCGTTTGTCTGTCTTGTTCGTTCATGAGATTGTAGGGTCTAGGTGTCACGAGAACCTAGAAGGCAAAGATTTATGATGAGAAGTATGATCAAGGTGCAAGACTGAGCCAAGGAAGAAGAAAAAAATGAAGAAAAGGAAGAAAAATAGTTGGTATCTTCACGCTACGTTCTGTTCTTCAGCAATTTGACCTATGATGAAGGCATTTTCTGGTCATGGCCTCTTCATGAAAGTTGTATATAATTGAAATATCTTTCCAACGCATTTTGAATCACTCAAATCGGAGTTCTACACGCGAAGATATGGTTTTACTGCAGCCAGAAAACTGCATCATCTCAAACGCGTGTTTCGATCCATTTCAAACGTGCGTTTCAGCCCCAAACTTTCTGTCCATAAAGCCTTTTGTTCAAACGCGCGTTTCAGACTTTAAACTGGCGTTTGGCTGAAGCGAAACGCGCGTTTCGGACCTCTCAAACGTGCGTTTGGGGCCGTTTTCTGCATATTTTCACTCTATCTATAAATACAACCTCCAACGAATTTCATTCTATCTTTTCACAACCTTGGGCACTCTTTGACCCATTTTCCTTTGATTTTGTAATAGTTAATTTCCACTTCCCTTAGCTTAAAAACACCAAAACATTGGTAGATTTTACCCTCTCTTAGCTTAGATTTCCATTTTCTCTCCTAAGATTTCACCTTTTGTTTGAAGCCTTTTATTGTACTTTTGGATCTCAACTCGAATTTCTCTCAATTTATGGTATATTTCTCTTCTCTTTTACTTATTATGGCTTTCATTTACTGTTTTGTGTATGTTTTGATTAGTATAATGAGTAGCTAATCCCTTTTCATAGTCGAATCATGTGAAATTTATATAGTGAAAGCACCCTTTGGGTGATGAAATTGGGAGTGGGTTTTATTGTTTAATCTTGCTTGTTTCATGTCTTAGAACTTGTTATAACATCACTAGATTAGATTGATTACCTAATTTAGTAATCTCACATACCAATCTTATATGCGTTTAAGGTGGCTTGAAACGCGCGTTTAGGGGGCTTGAACTCTGTCCAAAATTGTCCTTTTGAAACGCCAGTTTGGGGGTTGGAACACGCGTTTGAGATTATGCAGTTTTCTGGCTGCAGTAAAACCATGATATCTTCGTGTGTGGAACTCTGATTTGAGTGATTCAAAATGCGTTGGAAATATCTTTCAATTATCTACAACTTTCTTGAAGAATCCATGACCATAAATGCCTCCATCATAGGTCAAATTGCTCCTGAACAGAACATAGGGGTTGAGATACTAACACTTCTCCCCCCCCCCCCTTTCTTCATTTTTCTTCATCCTAGGTTTATTTTTGCACCTTGATCGTACTTCTCATCATAAATCTTCGCCTTCCGGGTTCTCGTGACACCTAGACCCTACAATCTCATGAACGAACAAGACACACAAACGATTCCGGAGGGTAAAAGTGCTCGGAATGGGGTTAATATCAATAAAAGCGAGGCTTTACCATCAAAAGATGATAAAAGCCCTTGTGCTCTAAAACATGTGATACCAAATATGCATCAAAATGGGGGCTAAAAGAGTGCCGGAGTCATGCAAAGTTGACTCCTATCATAGAGACACTTGGATTGTATGTGGACGTGTACTAGAGAATACGTGCATTTGATTGACCCACTTACTTTATTAAGTGTCGCACTATTTGACAGTTGTGTAATTATCCTTAGACCGGAGTCTTCAAAACATCACGGTGTGGATTGTGAAGCTTTGATACTATTGAGGTTTCCCCAGACACGAGGAGAACATGCAGTAGTGATTGAGTGTGATGTTGAAGCATGCGTTGGATTTATGTCGCTCATCCAGATTTGTATTTCCTAAAAATTAGAATGAATATCTGAAAGGTTCTTCTTTTAAGGAATGTCGTATTCTTGAAAGTCTTTGCAAAGCGGAAGTAAAGTGTTACTTCGAAAAAATATTATATTCATATTATAAGATACAGTCGTTGATGTATCGACACTCGAATAATGACTGTATGGATATTGCATATGCGAAAGGATTCTATTTATATGGTAACCGTTTCACATCAAAGGTTGTAGTCATAGCACTTGACTCTTTCCGATGACTGGGGGTCGTGACGTGTTGCTATATGCTAATCATGATCGTTAAGTGTAAAGGGTATTTTCGTAAATACACTTTCCACTTACGGATAACATATTCGGAAACATATTGGGTCACACACATATGGATAACTAACCGGAATTAATTTACGGTTATAGTGATAACCGACTATGAATTTATTTATGCCTACTATAAAGTGTTATAGTGGAATTTTACATTCTAGTATTTATTTATTATAATTAAATAATATTGGATATTAATGATAATATTATACATATATTAATAATAGATATTAATATTAAATTATAATATTATATTATAATATTGGTTATATATATATATATATATATATATATATATATATATATATATATATATATATATATATATATATATATAAAGCTATTAATATTATATATTGGATATATATAATATAAGATGTTAAAATTTATGGCATAAATAATATTAAGGAAAATACTTAATGAAATAATCAATCATATATCTGATTGATATCTTAGTTCCTTATTCTATTGGCAAAAGAATATCCAATTCCTATTCCAAGTCAATAAGCTAATCCCAAGCCAATTAGGAGGAGCAAGTGGCACCTCACCCCCTATATACGATAAAAGATAGCTTCTTGAGAGAGTTTTGTGGAAAGAAGAGAAGACGACTAGCAGTCGACTTTTTCTGGTAGCAGTCCTTCAAGGATTCTGGCGGTTGTTCATGTGGATTACCGCTATAGGCCGGACGCTTGGATGGCTCGGTGCTTGGACAATCAACTGTATATATATGAAGCGTCGATCCAATTGGATCAATCTAGTATGGTACTTTGTCTACTTTATTATGTATTAATTGTTTAAACGAAGTCGATCCTTAGTGAAAAAAAAAAATCAATTTTTTGTTATATATCTGCTGCATCAACCTTGTTTGATTTCCTTACACTTGGTTGTGAGATAAATTCCTCAATCAACACAGTCATAGTAGAAGGGGTATGTCAAGAGCCCACTTCAGCCCTGTCAAGGTTAATAGTACAATAATAAGGAGAAATTTCAACAAATGTGGCATCAAAGGAGTATCACATCGTTTTAATAGTAGGTCCGTAACAAAGGGCGGACGCAACCTATGGTTAGGGGAATCGAGAAAGAGACTGATAAGGTTGAAAAGGAATGGAATTTGATGGAGGGGAAGGATGACTGGGAGTATTTTGGGTTGTGGGGAATTAGTTTGTTTGGCTGTGAGGGAAGTGGGGTTGGGGTCAGGTGTGTAGTTGATTTTCTAAAAGTAATTCACAACTTAAAAGTTCATCTTGAAAATCTTCAAAGGTAAGTGTTTTAGCTCGTGTTTCTAGGGATAGGGAATTGACAAAAGAATGATTGGTGGGATTTAAACCGCTTACCACATAGGTGATCAAATCGTCATCCTCAACCAGTTTACCGGAATCCCGGAGTTGAGTAGCCAATTGTTTGGCTTGATCCAGAAAAGATGCACACTTCATTGCTTCTTCATTCAAAGTTCTGGATCGAGATGGAGAAACAAACTTCTGAGATAATGCAGTCCAGGCCTGTTGTGCAGTTGAGATTCTATAAACCGTGGGTGCAGCCTTCTCGGATAGCGTGGCATTGATCCAACCGAGGACCAGCTGATCCTTGCGTTTCCATGTCTAGTATTCTGGATTAGCATTTGTGGTTTGATTTCCTTCGTTATCAAGTGAAAATTTATATGGGCACGGTTGAGAACCATCCACGTAGCCCATCAAGTCTTGGTTCTTAAGAACATGAACCTTTTGAGATAACCACATGAGATAATTGGTTTCATCGAATTTTGCTGTAATGAGTTGATTAAGATTGGGAATAGCAAGAGCAGTTGGGAAAGAGGAAGTTGTAATTGCAGTCGACATTTTTTATGATTTTGGCGTGAGCAGAAAAATTTGATGCCATAAAAGAATTAAATGGAAAATTTAATTTTGAAGAAAAATAGAGTCAACTTCTCATTCAATGCTTGATCTGATACAGAGTACATTTATTTATAGTGCCATAATAGATATTAAAAAAAAATAATGCTTCTCAAATCGTTTTTTTGACAAAGTGCTTCTCAAAACTTAAATATTAACTGAATATTTATCTAATTATTTGTAATTTTGGAAAATAAAGCTTTATCTCTTTTTATTTTCTTTCTCGTCTTCAATTAATTCCACGTTGTCTTTCAGAGATTTATTCGTTCTAACAGAAAGGAATCAAAATTTCATTGTCTCATTCTAGTGATTTCTCTAAATATGATGCAAAAAATAATTTGAACGATTCCCGGAGAATCTGAAATCTTATAGTGTTATATAAACGCATGAAGCGCAAGAGATGTACATTTTCAAAAATCTCATAGAGTGAGAAATTTAATAAAACCGCTATGTTTTAAATGTGTAAATCGCTAGAAGCGAATAAAAGAACATCAATGTATAGCTCGGTGCAACATTTTGTAGGAACATCAATTCTCGGCATTAGGGGGAGATAAAGAAAACCTCATTTTAGAAAAATAGAATGCCGAGAGAGTTTAACAACATAAACGATCTTCCACACATCAGTTTAACTGAACTGCAAAAATAATTTTACTAGTAGTATTTAGAAAGTAATATGTCAGATGCCTTTATTGAATATAAAGGAGTCACTATTTATAAATGCACCAATTCAAAAATGATTGATAATATTTCTCTACGCCTAAAGCGTAGAAAACCGATCGGTGTAAAAGATAAAAAAACTGCGGAAAATAAATTCATATTCAGCCACTCATGAATTCTCTTGAAAAGATTCGTCTTAAAGCGAAAACCCCGAATAAATCCGCATGTGCGTCAAATGATTAAATATCGAGGTTGCGGAACAACCAATCCATACATCGATAAGGAATTGGTTTATGCTAATATCGAATTAACAATGAATTTTATGGAAGAAGCTTATAATAAAATATCATAGTCATCGACGGCATATTTGCCTCTTTAATTTATACTATTGTTTATAGTTGGATCAAGTACCTAGGTTACTAACAGAGTGACAAAAGCACTCAAACTAGGTAAAAATGATATAAGGAATTGAGGTTGAGTTTTAATTGGAAATTTTTGTTTGTAAATGATCAAATATATTCTCTAATTATAGGTATTATGTTCCGCTAATTAATATCTCTAGCAGTAACTTTGAGCTTTCACATGTCATGACCACATATTTATGGGTCGTTGGACATGAATATTGATATTAAAATCCTTGGTAGATTTAAGAAATGAAATAATATGACAATAAGCTTCATGTATATTGTTAAGTTGTAAATGTCGTTAACATTCATGTTGAATGCAATATGACCAGTTGGGTAGATTCCAATTGAGTAACGATTATTTTCGGTCCCTTGGAAAGGCTGACACAAGTTTAGAAGGGGGGTGAATAAGCCTATCACCAAAAACTGAACCTAGGTTATATCAAACAAGCACTGTAATAGATAGAAGTGTCATAAAACTGAGAACTGTAAATCATTTAGAGAACTAGAACATGACATAAAACTGAGAAGGTAAGTTCATTTGAGGACACAGACTCGGTTGACTTATCTAAAATCGAAGGTTGAGGAACAAACTCGAGAAATGAAGAACCGAGGACACAGACTCGGATTGTAGAAGATTGAAAAACCGGGGTTCAAACTCGATTATGAAGACTAAAGCCAAGTCTGTAAGTTAGAATTCGTGTAAGTCTGCGTGATGGCTGAATCGATTTTATGGATCTTGTAAGAAGATCTAAGAATCATAAGGACAATGAAATCTTGGATGATTTATTTAAAGGAATGGTGTACTCGATTAAATCATACAAAATCAGATAAATAGAGTACTAAGTTTTGAAGAAGAGTAAAAACTCAGTTAACGCTCTAAGTCAGTTAACAAACTAATAACTGACGTACTCAGTATAAAACTGGTCAGGATACTCAGTTTTATATGAAGTCATCCAAGCAACTGAAAGTACATTCGAACATTATAAATCAAGAAATGCTATTTGATGAAGGACTGACATGTCAGAACGGTCACTGACACCTGACATCTGGAAATATAGACGTTGATAGAATTCAAATTCAAGCAAGATGAACGTTGGACCTCACACTATAAATAGAGGACTTGGCAACAAGGATCAACACAGAATTAACCAGATTACAAGCATTATTGTGCCCAAGTCTAGTTCATCTGAATTGTTATCACTCTTTGCGCTCAACAAGATCATATCTAGATTTCTTCAAGTGTTCAAGCTACAAAGAATCAATCCGGTCAAGGATTTGCCAAGGACAGTTGTAGCAGTCGGGTAGACTGTGTTTGTGGTGGTAGCTGGTGAAGAGGCAACACAACCCTCCAAGGGCCAATGGCGTGCAGTTGGAGAGCAGCAATTCTACCTGTACTTTGATTGTTTAGATAGTGAAGCTAGGGATTAGTCAAGGACTATCATTTAGGACTTTTTGTAACAGCTTACCGCAGAAAGTTCTAGTGGAATTTTCCTCCTACATCACAGGGGAAGAGTGGACGTACAGGATTACATCACCTGGAACCACTATAATTCTTGCTCTATTTACTTTACGCATTTACATTCTGTTATTTATTTATTGATGACGTGGTCAATCAGGTTATAATATACTTGACCACCATAAACCAATACTAGCAAGAGGACTAGGCCCATCGTAGTATAACTATAGTGAATCAAGGTCGATCCCACAGGGAACCAATTGTGGATCATCTTATATACAAACAATTAATTAAACATGTCAAGGACATAGAGGCAGTCTACGACCAACATAAGACAAGAAAAGATAAAGACACGACACGACACAACGTAATTAACCTCCCCAATTATAGTCTTTATCGTTTGGACCTAGAGAATTTATATAATAAACTGAACTTATTAACTGTCAATCCGTTTGTATCTATCTTAGATTGGCTACGGGAGTCATCCTCTTTAACTTGACTTAGCACCGGTAGGTCACTAGATCACTATGATATTGTTACGTGACTTCGCCTTTTGGTGCCTCCATCTCATATAACTCACACGCTTACGACTCTAAGGATGCCGATATTAACCGTACACCTCGTCCAGGCAACATTCCTATGGTGAGGCGTACTTCCTAAACGATCGCTCAAGCCCTCGTCCAACTAACAATTACCTTTTAGGTCTCATGCTAGTTTACGAACTACGATAACTAGGTGACGTCAATTCCTAATACAAAACCTACCTAGATCTCATTTGAAAGTCCCGGAAGATCATTCATGAGCCGACCTAGAGCCCTATATTGGTATTTCCTAATCGTGACGCTAATTAAAATCGACGAGCAACGTAGCCGTGGCCATACCTACCGAGATAATAAATTCTATTAAGTTAACCTAACCATAAAGACGTGGCTATTTAACGGATAAGCAGGGGCTCGGTCGACCGAATAGGTGGGCTCGGTCGACCGAGTGAACTCATTCGGTCACCCGAATCAATTTCGTCCCAGATTACATCCCTGAACGTATCTCTCAGCGTTTCATCATACACAACGGATTAAACAAAGAATTCGCACAAGTATTCATATAAACTAACATAGATACGCATTAATTAAATCAAGTAGATTCATGAATAAATACTAAGTGTATGACGTAGGTTATGGGATCCCCCCATAGACAAGGCTTCGCCACATCCATAACGACATAACCTAGATCTACATCATCTAGCTATGAAATTAACTAACTCAAACAATAAAGCATAATTGGGAGGGATTAATTACTTAAAAGAAAGAAAGTAAAGTAAAGGCTTACATATTGCAACCTTAAATTGTCGGAAACCCTCAAATTATTCTACATTGTATCAAAGAAAGAATGAAGGGATGTGTTGGTGTCTAAGGTGTATATTACAATTCTCGTAGCTGCTTGCTTATATAGAGGTTTTTGCCGACTTAGGGTGGTTCTAGAAGATAAACACGAGTAAAGCCGAAAACCGCCCCGAAGCTGACACTCGGTCAACCGAGAGCTGACACTCGGTCGACCGAAGCACTAGGCTCGGTCGACCGAACCTAACATTTGCACACGTTAATCGTTTTTCTCGTCTATCTTGCTCCCCACTCCACGCTTGCGTGTTGATCTGATTTCTCTAATTTATCTCTTGATTAATGCTCCGATTTTCTTCCTTCCTTATCTTGAGATAATTGATTGAATGACATTAACCCTCTCGATTTGTTGTGATCTGCAAAATCAATAATTATCGCACAATAAATTGGCTTTAAATAATAAAAACAGCTAAATACCAAATATCATATTAATAATCACTTAACATTAAATAATAAATATAAACATGTGATTTAATATGAAATATATATTATTAATCTCGATTTAAGGTCAACGTTGATGACTTTTACGGGTATAATTTGACCGTCATCAACTACCCCCCACTTAGACTTTGATCGTCCCGAACAAAGCATCAATAAGTCATTCCCCAAGACAACATTTTCTATGGTCAAATCATACTTACACAAGAAACTCGAGTCAACTCATACTAGTCATGCTCATGAGATATCCATTATTCACTCTCGACTATGAATCAAGTGATGTGTGCATGTGCATTTAGTTTTATATATTCAGTAGCAAGATTAGAGTTTATGCCAACTTCGTAATCTCAACCTACCAACCTCAGCATTCATACTTCTCAAGCCTTTAAATTTTTGAAGCACTAGAGCAATAAGCAAGAGCGTATCTATAGGGTTTTTGGACTTGGAGACCGAGTACTACTCAAAGCCTCTTAAAGAGTTGAATATTTTTCATATCTTCATATTTTTCAAATACTATCAATCTCAAGGAAGAAAACTTTTAGAGTATCCCCTATCTTAGATCATGTATAGCATCGAATATTACCACAAGCGGGGGCTACTTTGGTAATGTTACTACAAGCCCAAGTGTCTAACATTTTGCTAAAACACAGTACGTCTCAAGCTTATTACTCCGCTTTTGTTGGCAAGAAGATAAGAATACATCACCAATAAGTATCGTCACTAAGTCTACATAACCAATCATCTATGCAATGTACACATAATTTCTTGATTATTATGATTTTCGTGGTATACTCGATTCTGATTGAGTAATCGAATAATAAATAACTACTTGCAAAAACGGGCATGAATATCCTTAAATCTACTTAACATAAGTATAATATGATCACGTACTCATGAAACTTGGTTCCTTTCCTATCAATTCTTAGCTAGGAACTCACAATTCTAAGGGTACGAGATAATATGGTATTTATTCAAATTTTCAAATTTTCAATTTTTCTACCGTTTCATTCAAATTTTCAATTATAACATAACATGGCTAAGTCTCCTACCCCCCACTTAAACATGGCATTGTCCTCAATGACAAAAATAAATGAGAAGTTAAGAAAAAGACTTAGCTCTGGAAACGGCTCTCAAGTAAAGGAAAAAGATCGGAGTAAATTTCAGCACATCGTGGAGAAGCAAGTGAAAACCTGTATAAGCAGACAGACTCCACGAAACCGTTAATAACACCATGTCTATGGAGGTTATAAAATAATGTGGCAGTAATGAGGTATAAATACCTAAAAACAGTTTAAGCCACTTTATTTTATACAACCAAAGACAAGAAAAATACTAAATACAAAGAAAAATAAACAAGCAACTAAAGATGGTGGTCTTCATCTACAACCGCCACCGCCTAAATATTCTTAAAACCGGGTGGAGAAGACAAAGATCAAAAAGCATTACCCGACGCGGGAAAACACGAGGTTGACTCGATCAAAAAGGTATTCAATCCAGGAAAAGAGAAACTTGGTAAGGTATAACAGATGCAATGCGACCTATTGACTAAAGATAAAATAAAAAACTTAACGCATAAACTTCTCGCTTGCATTGGATATCAACAACTTAGGAGATGTAGCTACTCTCTAAATTACTAATAACCCAATGTATCACGTAAAAGTCATAACGTCATCAACAAGGTCGGATCGGTGTGATAGTTCGTAACAAAAGCGATCATCTAGAAATGCCGGAATAGACGGAAAAATGTGAAATTTAAAACTTCCGGTAGAAAGATAAGTTGTACTTTGAACGAACCAAAACCTTTAAAATCTAGCTAGGTCGAGCTACACTTACCCCAACTAGGATCATGAAAATCAAAATGATAAAAGATAATCATTAACTTATTTGAGCAATATTTCAAATTCCATGAACACAAAGGTATTTTGTAAACAAAATGGAGGTTGAGATTATGATGGGTTTAGAAAAAGATACACATAAGGTTGGGAGAGAAAAGATAAAGGGTGGGTAAGAAATTGTGTTTATGGGTGGGTTGAAAATGGTTAAGACATCGAGATTGGGTGGGAGAGTGAAACGGATGGAAAGAAAGAGAGGCGATGAAAGAATGGTTAGAAATGTGAACTGTTGGGGTAGATTGGTGAGAGGATCGAAAAGTTTGAAGGTGAAAAAGTGTAAAGGGAAAGATAAGGATAGTTGCAGAATGAATTGCGCACCACTTTGAATTTTCACTTGGATCACCATTCTAAAAGATTTTGGAAGTTGACCAAAATTGTTCTTGTTCACACCAATCATTCTCTGTTACATTTTCAGTAATTCTCAAGCTCTCTTAATGCTTCCATCTTAAGGTTGATTGCTAAATTTCCTTTTCTTTAGCAATTTTCTGACTCTCCTAAGAAACTCTAATTCACGTGGCCTATATCGAGTAAAAAAGTTTTGCACATCCTTAGCCCAATGGCCATCGGAACACGGAAAAATAAAAAACCTCAACATATGTCACGTTACTTTTATTTGACTCAAAGAAAACAAAACCTAAAATCCTAAAAAGAAATCCTAAGGGTTTTAAAGAAGTAGTTCTGAGTTAAAAGTCCTCAGCTCGACTTTCCAAAGATTATCCTTGTCAGTTATCATTCTCGGATCGCCAGACTTTAACCCTTCGAGCACTATAAGAGGTGGGCTTGTCGCTGTTGCGGATTAATACCCTTCCCTTGGTTGTGAGACCTAGGAAACGACATTTATCCATACCATTTATCCAAAGCTCTTACCTCGGCTCTCGTTTTACGAATTAGTGAATTACGGTTACTAATTACGGTTTTGGCCTTGACAATAAGAAACAATGAATCAAAGTACTCCGAATAAGGTCGGTTATGTAGGCAAGCCTATGCCGTCTTATTCGTTGGAACATATGTGACAGTTCAGGCCAATCCGTCAAGATAAGACCCGTTTAGCCCGAAGGCTTATCGGCTATGCTAAGTCTTGTCGAACTGCTGTAACGTACATCACACGTGGAGGGGAGTTGATTGAGCCGAAGCTCGTTTGAACTCGCCCAGCCATGGTTAAACCATTTCCGAACCTATGTACAAAGATTCTTCGATTTTTAAATTGTCACCCAAAGCGTAATCTCGTTTTTGTTTAAGGTGGGTTCACCGAGAAGCCATCACCATAAAACTCAACGAAAGCAGAAGATTGGTTTCTCTCAAAACTCAACGTCTTCTTTAGATTGTGAATGCTTAAACTACACAATTTGTTGCTCCCCTGGCCAGTAGAAGCAATCTCATGCATAGGACAAAGAGATTTTAACAGAACTACGAGGTACTCTTTATTCACTGCTTCCTTCAACGACTACATGTTTCCTTACACCCTCTAGATGAGACAGATATGGGGCAAAACCTTCCACACTAATAAAATTAATCATACAAACCACTCTGGGCCAAGATTCATACTAAGGTTCATGCATAGGCTAACTTATGCTCAAAAAACCAAAAGGTAGTAAAACATAAGAGAAAAAAAGGTAGTACCTTGCCTTCAACATTGTACCACGAAGAATTTAAGCCTTTAAAAAAATTTTCGGAGCCATCTTGGTGCTTTAAAGGTATTGCTTCCATCGCTTTTCCCATCTTAGATTCGTAGCTCCACATGTTTCTTTGGGTTATTTTTGGCGCCGCGAAAAATTATTGACTTGGATTATTGCTTCCTGGTTTACGCAAGCGGAAGAAAAACAAAACAAAGCGGACCGTGATCGATTTTAACATGGTTTCCCATGCGCTATCGGATTCTACGGATTAAACATCTGGGGATAAAGCAGACACGCGAAATTCCAGACTCGAAAAACACAAATCAGAAACCGTGTAAACAGAACAGGACAAGAACAAAACAAAAATATTATAAGTTCTCGGTCGACCGAATGAGGTCTCTCGGTCAACCGAATAAAAAAAAAATTTTTTTTTTTAAAATTTTATTTTAAGCTGGAATTTTTAGACAGAGCAGACAACCAGAGGGACTCAAAAACGTAAAAACAGACTCTAAAACAGAAAACTTGACATGAATAAGAAAATTATTTATATATAAAATTGACCGTTGGTTCCCGGCAACGGCGCCAAAAACTTGATGGCGTGGTCAATCGGGTTATAATATACTTGACCACCATAAACCAATACTAGCAAGAGGACTAGGCCCATCGTAGTATAGCTATAGTGAATCAAGGTCGATCCCACAGGGAACCAATTGTGGATCATCTTATATACAAACAATTAATTAAACATGTCAAGGACATAGAGGCAGTCTACGACCAACATAAGACAAGAAAAGATAAAGACACGACACGACACAACGTAATTAACCTCCCCGATTATAGTCTTTATCGTTTGGACCTAGAGAATTTATATAATAAACTGAACTTATTAACTGTCAATCCGTTTGTATCTATCTTAGATTGGCTACGGGAGTCATCCTCTTTAACTTGACTTAGCACCGGTAGGTCACTAGATCACTGTGATATTGTTACGTGACTTCGCCTTTTGGTGCCTCCATCTCATATAACTCACACGCTTACGACTCTAAGGATGCCGATATTAACCGTACACCTCGTCCAGGCAACATTCCTATGGTGAGGCGTACTTCCTAAACGATCGCTCAAGCCCTCGTCCAACTAACAATTACCTTTTAGGTCTCATGCTAGTTTACGAACTACGTATAACTAGGTGACGTCAATTCCCTAATACAAAACCTACCTAGATCTCGCTGAAAGTCCCGGAAGATCATTCATGAGCCGACCTAGGAGCCCTATATTGGTATTTCCTAATCGTGACGCTAATTAAAGCGGCGAGCAACGTGGCCGTGGCCATACCTACTTGAGATAATAAATTCTATTAAGTTAACCTAACCATAAAGGCGTGGCTATTTAACGGATAAGCAGGGGCTCGGTCGACCGAATAGGTGGGCTCGATCGACCGAGTGAACTCATTCGGTCACCCGAATCAATTTCGTCCCAGTTACATCCACGAACGTATCTCTCGGCGTTTCATCATACACAGCGGATTTAAGCGATGAATCGCCACACAGTATTCATATAAACTAACATAGATACGCATTAATTAAATCAAGTAGATTCATGAATAAATACTAAGTGTATGGCGTAGGTTATGGGATCCCCATAGACAAGGCTTCGCCACATCCATAACGACATAACCTAGATCTACATCATCTAGCTATGAAATTAACTAACTCAAACAATAAAGCATAATTGGGAGGGATTAATTACTTAAAAGAAAGAAAGAAAGTAAAGGCTTACATATTGCGTTCTTAAATTTTTCGGAAACCCTCAAATTATTCTACATTATATCAAAGAAAGAATGAAGGGATGTGTTGGTGTCTAAGGTGTATATTACAATTCTCGTAGCTGCTTGCTTATATAGAGGTTTTTGCCGACTTAGGGTGGTTCTAGAAGATAAACACGAGTAAAGCGAAAACCGCCCCGAAGGCGACACTCGGTCAACCGAGAGGCGACACTCGGTCGAACCGAAGCACTAGGCTCGGTCGACCGAACCTAACATTTGCACACGTTAATCGTTTTTCTCGTCTATCTTGCTCCCCACTCCACGCTTGCGTGTTGATCTGATTTCTCTAATTTATCTCTTGATTAATGCTCCGATTTTCTTCCTTCCTTATCTTGAGATAATTGATTGAATGACATTAACCCTCTCGATTTGTTGTGATCTGCAAAATCAATAATTATCGCACAATAAATTGGCTTTAAATAATAAAAACAGCTAAATACCAAATATCATATTAATAATCACTTAACATTAAATAATAAATATAAACATGTGATTTAATATGAAATATATATTATTAATCTCGATTTAAGGTCAACGTTGATGACTTTTACGGGTATAATTTGACCGTCATCATTTATTCAGCATTTATTATTGTTTATACATCATACTGAAACTGATTGTTATACTCACTGACAGTTCACAAACTAACATTCATCAGAATTCAGTTTAAAATGTTAGGAAATCTAAGCGGGAACACAGCGGAATTCAAAAATTTGATTTCCTTTTACCCAAGTTCGACTTCGTTTAAGCAATAAACAAACGAGTTAGTAGACGGTGGTTACCTTGGTTGATCTAAAAGATCGACGCTTTGACCGTCTAAGAGAGTAGTTACGCATAGAGCCGCCCAAGTGTTCGGCCTCTACCGCTAGTCCACACGAGCGACTGCCGGAATCCCACCACGGATTGCTATTGGAAAACTCCGGTTGCTAGACCGGCCCTTTTCCCCCTCTCCAACTCTACATAGGATGCTCTCAATTTTACACAAGAACTATTAGCTCTTGGAATTATGATGTGCAAAAGAGCTTGACACCCACACTATATTTATAGTGTATATGGCGCCCAAATATGAGTGGAGAGAAGAAAACCTTTTCCCAATAAAATAAGGAAAATATAATTGATTGATTTATCTCATTTATTATAATATCTCATATTAAATAAATCTAGGATTTTGTCAATATCTTATATTGAATATTACCAAGATATTGTCAATATCTAATATTGACTATCTTTATTTTATTACCATAAATCAATTTACATATGTGTATATATCACATATATATTTATTACACATATAAATCTATAAATATATTTTGAAACAACTAAGCACATGCACATCCAATGTGCATCACACATGAACACACATAAATATATATATATATATATATATATATATATATATATATATATATATATATATATATATATCTAATATTAATATATAGTAATACCATTAATTAAATTGCACAATCCAAGTGTATCTTATACACTCCAAAATTACGCCACCTTTAGCCAATAAATTGGCATCCGGAATATTCTTTAATTAATATAATATTATTAATATCTTGTATTTAATTTATTCATAATAAATAAATACCACCATATTAATTTACCACTATAACATTTATAGTCTCGAGATAAACTTTCCTTATTTGGTTATCATCCACATTTTAATCCGGCTAGATGTTCTTATGTGTGTGACCCGATAGGCTTCCGAATATGTTGGCCGTAGACACAAAGTGCAAATTACGAAAATGCCCTTCATGCCTAACGATCACGGGATAGCGTCTAGCAACACACCGTGACCCCCAATCATCGGAAGAGTCAAATGCAATGACTACTACCTTTCATGTGAAACAGTTACCGTGTAACTTACAATCCTATCGCTGTAATAATATCCATACGGTCGTTAGTCGAGTGTCAAAACATCAACGACCGTATCTTATAATCTGGATATTAAGCTCTCTCGAAGTAACACATTTACTCCCACTTTGCAAAGATTCACGAGAGCTAGACATTCCTTATAAGAAGGCCATTTCGGATATTCGATCCCAATCATAGGATACGCGATTCCCGGACGACCAATCATGTATACTCCGCATGCTTGAAGATCACACCCAATCACTACCGCATGATCGCCCGTGGCTGGGAAACCTCAATAGTGTCAAAGCATGACAATCCACACCGTGATGCCATGAAGACTCGGTCTTAAGGATAATTACACAACCGCCACATAGTGTGACACTTATCCGTGTAAGTGGGTCGATCCTAACGTCGCATTCTCTAATACACGTCCACGCGGTACCCAAGTGTCTCAACACTTCGATAGATGAGATCTATCCCCGCCTCTTAAAGACGAAGACATCTAATACGTGCTAGCTTTGTTCATACTATCAATGCCTGTTTGATAGTACATCACCTAGAGACATTTAAGTATCAAACTTATTAAATTGATTAGAGATCTCATCAACCATAATCGCCTATCATGGTTTCTCTATCACGAGTTTAACACTAAGGGCGTTATCATATAACAATTCATAATTGGTTCTTTAAAAGAACATATATATATGACAACATAAAAGCCATTTAATATATATGTATAAACATAAAGAAATAGTATAAACGATCCGACCGGTCGGATCCGGTCCAACCCGATTGGGTTTAGGACACTATTTCAACAATCTCCCACTTGGCCTAAAACCAATCACTTTCGTACACACGAGACCAAGTTGAAACACAAGAATCTCATGCAATACTCGCAACTAGCCTAGCCATAAGCGGATCGCTATCCGTGGGGACTCATACTATCTTCATATCACGCCCATATGATCAAGTCAAAGGAACCGCCTCACACACACACGAATCTCTCGACGAGACCCTGGTCCTTGCTTCAAGCAATGAATCCACTTACTATATCAGCTATATAGAAAGGTGGAAGAACCGTACAAGGTTCAGGAATGAACCTTCAGATCCATGTCTTTGCTCGCTAGCGCTCTAAGGCACTCACGTGTTTTGGCTAACTTGTAGAATTCTGATGTTGACCCATATGCTAGAACATTTCCAGCTCACTGTATCACTTAATCAAAGTGATCGCAAACCCAGACTCCCACTCGCCTTCATAAGACTCAGGATATACGTCTGTATAACTATATTTATCTCATTCTAAGTTTCAATAAACTAGGAACTTCCTTAACTTGTTTAAGGATATTCTCGACATTCACCAGATTTACTTTCATACTTGCTCATGACTCTTCATGAAGTATGAACATCTGGCATTATTTTATGATGGTTCCTATCGCATTAGAAAAGGAAACCTTCCATAAACATCATCTTTCACCTTATCTTTAGGACCATTGTCCTAACATAGACAGATCTCACGATCTATGCTAAACTTCTTTTAGCATCACATATATATAGGTAAACTATAATCTAACAGCAGTTAAATCTATCGCTATAGATTCTTATTTCTAAAATAAGGCTCGCTAATCCAAGTGCTTTCATAAAGACCTTGAACTACCAAACATTAATTGATCGCTGTGACATGGGGAGATGATTCTCGAGAGAGATATCTAATACCTTACTCAAAAATCGTAACACACTCCCACTATCCATCTTGCACATTGGGCATATCCTTCTTTGACTAAATCAAACTCCTTTGATTATCAAACAAAGAAATCGTCTAGAGAAACTTGTTTGAGTCCATAAATGGATCTCATGGGCTTACATATCATGTTATTGTCTATGAACATCGAGCTTTCTGCCCAACATCTTCAACACTATCATATAGTCATGATACGAAGTTATAACAATCATTATCTGAATAACTCAGGCACATTTGGCAAAGATAAAGATAATTACAAGGTTTACACTTCATACCCTTCACCGTCACTTATAGCCTTATGGTAATCATATTACCATCCATTTCAGCCTTTCAGGGACATTCCCTTTAGGTAAGATAGACTAGGTTCACAACCTGGTTGTCATTGATGGAATCTAATTCAGATATTATGGCTCCTGGCCATATCTCTCAATCTTGCCTTTCAAACATTCTTTCATAAGTCTTGAGATATTCATTCTTCAAGATGAATATACCAGCAGAACTCTTTTGAGATCTTATTTACTCCCACTGTCTCTCTTGGAAGAAACACTTCCTTTAGAAGACAGCATGTTTGGAGACAAACATTTTGCTCCGCGGACAAGTAAATAATATCCAGCGTACTAGCTAAGACATTCCACAAAGTTGCATATGTCGTACTAGGCTCCAAGCCTTTCTGATTTTGCCTATGAAAACCTCAAATCATCGGTTAAGATAGATTCGACATTATCCTCTTCCATATCTAATGTGGAATTTATTCAACCTTTATTCTTCCGAACTCGGTTAAGTATAAGGGCACTATCCCGAAATGGGTAATGGATACTTCGCATGGCTTGCGTCACACCTTTATCATATAAAGTGTTGTTTCCATTTTAGGAGCACAATCTAATTGCGTATCCCAAAGATGGTATCCTTCAAGGGAAGAATCTTATTCCTTTTCAGACGACTTCTGAAACACCCTTCAGGTATTAATTACTTCAATCCAATTGAAGATTAATTCCTAAGTAGCTCATCAATCTCATATTCGTACTAGCTCAAACTTTTCGGGCTTTCCGAATTATCGTACTTCAATAAATACATTCAACTATTTCTAAAATAGTCATAGAGATTAATAAACAATTATTTGTGGTATTAATTATCACAAGCCAACAAACATCAGTATGCTTAGGCTTTAGACAATTTTTCTAGATCTTACAACCTTTTTCATAAAAGGGTATTTTAGTCATCTTTGGGTAAGATACGTATTACCCACATGATTCATAATCATATGGTTCAACATCATCAGAATGACGTTTAATCACACGCTTCCCTCCTAGAGAGACTATGTCTAGAACAACCACAAATATTAAGGATAACAGCCACACAAATATTTAGTTGAGATCACATCACATATATCAACTATATAGTGACATCAATCTAGTATGTTAGATTCAGTGACATTCCAACTTTATCAGAATAACATTTATTCTTTACAATTGAATATGTCTACTAAATCCTAACCTGCAACTGAAAACATGTTCTTCATAAGAACCGGAGCATAACAACATTTACTTAGTTCCCTTATCAGTTTACTAGATCCAGAATATGGTAAGTGTTACAATGTTTGTTTCACCTTCCATATTTGTATTCAATCTTTCTAATTTAATCACACTCGTAAGGTATCATATATCTTAGAGTTGACTTTGAACTTAGATAGATTTATCTCAACTCACTTGCCTAGGATAGAAACTTCAATAAGTTCTCTATTTAAGCACATGCCCTAACTTTCCTTTTCAATCCTTTAAGCACTTGAAAAATGTTTCTTATTGTAGTCTTCATAAGACTTAAGAAAGATCACAAGAGCTATGTCTTTGATTTCCTTTCATAAAGAAAATCTAAAGTTTATTAAATAGTTTATTTAACCTTTTAAATCATATTTAAAACATTAACTATTTAATTAATCTTTAAGCAATGATTAAAGAAATAAGTCGATACTTAAATCTTACAATTTTGAAAACAACCTTTCCAAAATT